>JAJJWX010003415.1:1800000-2197389 GCA_023529315.1 Papaver bracteatum | reverse complement strand
AGTGTGCAAAGATGTGTGTATCTAAGTGTATATATGTATAGAAAAGTAGAGAACTTCTCTATTTATAGGCTTCAATGTTCTCCATATCTTCCAAGGAATAGAATCCATTTCCTTTAGCAATTCAATTTCCAAATCCAAGCCTTTCTCAAATCTTCCATCTTCTCATTCCATATTCAAACCAAGTTCTTCATTCAATTCCAAGTCCAATTCTTCACATCCCATGAGAGAAATATACGAAAAATTCTGCAACTGTAGCTCGCCGGAAAACTGGGTTTTTGGCCTACAATAGGCGAAATCACCTGTCCGGCTTACACGAGATTCTTCCGTAAGGGAATATTCCGCCATCCACCGTTAGGACTAACGGTCAAAGAGGTCAACCGTCAGTCAAAGGTCAAAGTCGATGGCGAGTTAGCTTCTAGTCGAGAGCTCTCAGTGCTCCGAGTCACCGAAATTGGGATCGATCGTCGGATCGTCCAATCGGCCACCGTCGGCTACCGAGTCAACTCGCCGGAGTAGAAACTCTACCGAGTTCGATGTTTACAGACTTCCCGTGCCAAATTCAGGCCATTCAATTCACCTACGACAAACCTAATCATACATCTATTTCATTCAAACCATTTAGCAACAGGGTTTAACAAGATCATTCCCATTTGCTCATTCAATTATTCTCGCTCTCGACAAACCACTAACAATCACAACAAAGTGAGTAACCCATCACAACCATTGTTCACAATCCACGACTTAACCCATTTCTAATTCATTTCTCGTTCAGCTTCTACTGTCGAACGATTCAAGCTTTGACAACAGCAAGAAGAACCTCGATTTCACTTACGCTCTAAAGCAACGCCCTAAATCACCCACAAATGTAACACCACCATCTTTGTTCTCTGATGGAAACTGCTTTAAATCTCGGCATTCATTGAACCCACTTCCTATTTCATCACTGCTTCTCGATCTCTGCCTTCAGCTAATCCTTGATTTCCAGCAAACGATTATCTTCAACAGCGACTTCAATTTGTCTCTGTGTCTCGAACTGATTTTTAGTAAATGATTTGAAATAGAAATGACAGCCTCAATTTAGGGTTATGAGGTGGGTTATATTTGGTACACCCCAGAGATAAGATCCACCCCAGACTGGGTGCCCATAATAGAATGTCACTTCTGATAAGGGCTAGCCTATTGGACTCCCTTAACCTGTGATGGTCATTTATTATAATTCTTCCCAAAAAGAGTTGCCCATAACCTTGACTGTACTCCAGATAGTGCTCGCCCTATGAAATGACAATTCTTCCCTTTTTGCTCAATTTTGGTAATTTCTTCTTCTTTTCCTCCGTGCGACTCCAAAGTACCTAATAACTCAAAAACACACGTAAAATACATAATTCACAAGAAAAATAGCAGAGAAAGCATAAACAATAGATAGTAAATTAGGTGTATTCTACACCTATCACGAGCTTCTTGTATTTCTTCAAAGATGGTTCATTTGTTGTGTATTCTCCTTTTATCTGGCGAATAACTAGTTGCGAGTCACTAGTAATTTTGGCATTTTCCAACTTCATTTCTATTGCAAATTTTAACGCTGCAGGTACTACCGCTTCATTATTAGTGGATATGAATTCCATACGACATGAAAAAGCCATTTTTTCTCCTTCTAGTGAAATAAAGACAATTCCAATTCCATTACCTTCCTCATTTGATGATCCATCCACCAATATTTCCCACATGTTGGGTTCTTTTAATAGATCTTTTGGGTCTCCATGTTCTTCTTCTATGTCCATCATTTCTTCTACGACTTCATCATCTTCTAGAGGAAATTTCTCATGACTTGTGACTTTAGGCGAGGATAGGATTTCGTATTTGATTTCAAAGTGCCCTACTTGTGCATTTCATCTCTCAACCCTGCCTGATCTTTTTGAATTTTTCATTACTGACTCAATTGGTACCTTTGTTAATACCTTTATTTTATGTGCTTGAAAATAGATGCGAAGTTTAAAGGTTGCATAAACCAATGCCAAAATTAGCTTCTCAATCTTTGAGTAATTTTTCTCTATAGTATTAAATGTTTTTCTGATGTAATAAATTGGTTTTTCTATTCCTTCATCCACTCGCAGTAATACTGCACTTAATGCGTGCGAGCTTGTCGCAAGGTAGATCAATAATTCTTCTTCAAGTTCTGGTTTCTGTAAGATAGATATGTTCATTAAATATTATTTAATTCCTTGAAAAGCCTTCTCACATTCGTCTGTCCATTTGAACTTTGTACCGTTCTCTGAGTATGTTGAAGAAATGCTTGCATTTGTCTGAAGATCGCGAAATAAATTTTCCTAGCGAGGCTAAGAGCCCGTTCAACTTTTGAAAATCTTTTACGGTTGCCGGTGTTGGCATTTCGCGAATTTCTTGTACTTTATCTGGATCCACTTGTATTCCTTCTTTGACACAATGTAGCCCAATTTTTTTCCTGAAGTTACTCCAAAAATACATTTTTCGGGATTCACCTTGATCTTAAAATGTCGCATTTGATCAAAAATCTCCTTTAAGTCTTGCACATGGTTTTTAGCTTCTTTGATTTTGACTAACATATCATCTACATATACCTCTAATGTTTTATGGATCCATTTCGCAAACACTTTTTCCACCATTCTTTGATATGTTGCACCAGCATTTCGTAAACCAAAGGGGAATTTTTGTATAACAATACAATCCTCTTGGGGCAAAGAATGCGGTGTGCTCTTGGTCTTCTTCAGCGAGAGGAATCTGATTATATCCTTTATACCCATCTAATGAAGATATTCTATCATTTCCCGCTGCTGATTCCACCATTTGAGGAATATCTGGTAATGGAAAGCTATCTTTAGGGCAAGCTTTATTTAAGTCAGTAAAATCTATACAAATTCTTATCCCTTTATTATTTTTTGGAACCACTACCATATTTGCAATCCATTCCGGGTACTTTGCCTGCCTTATAATTCCCGCATCAAGCATCTTCTGTAATTCTTCTTCAATTTGGGAATGGTAAGTTGTTGCGATTTTTCTTATTCTTTGTTTAAATGGTCTTACCTCCTTGTTGATTTCTAGTTTATGACATGCGACTGATGGGTCTATCTCAGGCATCTCATCCATATTCCATGCGAAAATATCTTTATATTCTCGCAAAAGGTTTACGGTATGCTCTTCTTCATCTGTATCCATCTTCGTTCCGATTTTTAGCATCTTAGGTTCTTCTTTACTTCCAATATTTACTTCTTTTGTTGGCTCTGTTGCGGTGTAACTGGCTTCAGGCTCTCCCATTGGTGTTGATTTTTTTACAATTCTCACGAGTTCATTTCCTTCTTGCGAGATTTCGTTGGGTATTCCTTTTCCTTCTTTTGCTCTTATCATGTAAACTTTAAATTCTTCTTCTTTTTTTGTCTCTTTCGCCATTTTTTTGCGAGCTTTTCGCAGCTTTGGACGCTCTTCATAATTTCTCACTTCAGTTTGATAACACAGCTTCGCAAGATTGGTATCTCCTCTAATTTCTCCAATTCCATCAGGCATAGGCAATTTGATGCATTGATGCAATGTTGATGCTACAGCCTTGATTGCATGTATCCATGGTCTTCCCAGTATCATGTTATACTGCGATTCCACGTCTACCACACATAATGTTACTGTGTTTCATTCTTTCCTAGTGGAATTCGTACCATTATTTCGCCTTTAGGTTTTGTTAAAGATTTTCCAAAGCCATGAATATGATATGTTGAACAAGACATTTCTTCATCCTTGTGTTCCATTTCCTTAAATGCATGATAAAATATTATATCCACAGAACTTCCTACGTCCACCAATGTTCTATTCACGGCCCATTCTTGCAGATTTCATTGATTTTCCATTTCCCATTGGTATAGTGGGTACCGTGATTACCAAAGGAGATGTGTGATTTAAATTATCTTCTGGTATTTCCATTTATTGTAAATGTGATCTTCTGCTTTTCCCAATCCTTTAATGATGATATTTTTTCCACCGTCATAATTTTCCTTCCTTCAAAATCTCGTTTATGTATCTTCCCCTTAATGTTTTCATGGAATTTATCGATCATTGTTCTTGTTACCATACCACACTCCAATTTCCTATAATTTTCCTTGGTTTTAATCATTTTTCCTTCAACTTTTCACCGATTTGCTTAATTATCTTCTTAATCTCGAATAACTCTCATCTTCTATCTCGCTTTTTCTGTGATTTTCACTAATTCAATCCCTATTTCGGGCGCCAAAATGTAGTTGCAGGAAATCCTACACTACACCCTTGATAAGAATTCACACTAATTAACACATTTTTGAAGATTAAAAACGACACTTTATTATTTGATTCTCAGAAATATTTACAAGAAATGGAAGAAATCAAGAATACAACCGCTCTCTTGAATTTTCTCTCTCCTCAAGACTTTCTCAACACTCAAAAATACATCATCTTTTTTATGAATCTACTGGATCTCTTTATATAGGGTAGTTACATAGTGGATGAAAACTAAGTTGTCCTTTAATTTCGGATCTGCTCGAGATGCTCTCGCATGTAGTTGTAATGCTAACTCTCGCAGGAGTTGTAACCATCGCAGAACAATCACGCTCTTCCTGTGTTTCCTTTTTTCGTCATTCGTTACGTCATTCTTTGGATTATTCTTTGAGCTATTCTGCGACATTCACAGAGTGTTGTTTTAGAATCTCGCAGAAATGTTGTAGCGATATTCTGATCCTACACATCTTGTTTGGTTTTTGGATTGCAATGCAATCGGTCAAGGAAGATAATTGTGTGAAGATGGATTTTCTTTTATTGATTAGGAGTGCGAAAACATTCAATTTTCGTAATTGTATCATAAATTTTTGTTTAGAATCCATGTAGTCTGATTGTTTTACTATTGTATTTTTTGATGTGGATATCTTTTGCTTCTTACAACTGAAAGATGAAATGGGGTGTTTCCAAATCTGTTGAATACCTATACTTTCCACTACCGGCCCCATAAAAAGCTAATCGTAATGTAGGCATTAATCCTAAAACACAACTAACCTTATGGTGTCGTGGCTAAGTACCCTAATTATATTTTTTATTCTAATCTAATTTAATTTCCTAATTAAAAACGACTAACCTTTATGCCAAATATTAATTTCCAAAAGAATTTATGGGGAACGATCACGGCCTTAGGCATCGGCTAATCTGGCATAACCAACAAAATACAATGACATGTTTAAGGAGCGACGGTCGGGGCTGTAGACCTATTTAATGTGGGGTCGTGGTCGATGGGGCCGGATAATTTTGTTGCCAACAAAATATCGTGTCTGTTTTATGGGTTCAACCCTCTATATTTGGACCTGATCATGGTTAATTTTAATGCGGGGACTGCATTTAACTCTAGATGTGTAATCCATGAAGGAGGCCAGGGTCTTCCTGATATGCTCAAGCCTTAGATTCCAACCTAATCACAGATTGACACGACCAACAAAAACACGAGGACCTTCTTAAGGAGCCCCGGCAAATTTGATTCGACCAACAACATATTGGGGT
The DNA here is from genome assembly GCA_023529315.1 of Papaver bracteatum. Classification (NCBI taxonomy): domain Eukaryota; kingdom Viridiplantae; phylum Streptophyta; class Magnoliopsida; order Ranunculales; family Papaveraceae; genus Papaver; species Papaver bracteatum. The sequence continues at coordinate 2,191,854 of JAJJWX010003415.1, read as the reverse complement.
GGTAGTGCATGGCTAATTTTAACGTGGGACAATGTTTAATCATAGATATTCTAATCCACAGTCAGGGTAGTAGTCGCCGACTAATTTGCTCAGGACAACAAAACATCGAGGTCTGATTTATAGGTTCAACCCTCTAGATTTCTACCTAATCACTGCTAATTTCATGGAGGGACTACATCTAATTCTAGATGTTGTAATCCACGGCCGCGACCGGGTCTTCCTTATATGCTTAACGCTTAGATTCCAACATAATCATACTTAATTTTAATGCAGGGAAAATAATTCTACTCCAAAAATGATTGATTTATTAAAATTTATACTTTTTGCTTTAAAATTATTTAAAAAAAATATTCTTCTGAATAATTTATTAAAGCAAATAATCGAATTGTTCATTTGTTCGTTTCAAGTAAATAATTCAATTTTTGTTCAAACCACGGTTCAACTTAATTTTGTTAGAAAAAAACGCTCAACATCATCCACTTAAAGTCACATGATATTTTGACTTCTGTCTTTGACAGGTGATGTTCACGTCTAATCAATGATTGCCATTTAGTTATCCTGGAATCAATGAATCGACAATACGAAGGGGAAAAAAATTAGAAGATCATCAACAGTGATACCTAGATGACAAACCAAACAATATCAATGAAAATATCTGGATAACAATCATATTATTGATATATTGAAATAGTTTTATGGGACTCATCAAGCTAAAAATATTGAGTCCAATACCGAAGACTACGTGACGTTGGACACTAATCAAAGGTTGATCCGGGGCCGTAAGGTATCATTTACGTTAAATAGTCAATTTATCATAAAATTCTACAAGGAACCGGCGTGTTTTTAGGGGCGTAAGGAACGCGACTGTACCTTAATCGTTATGAGACTTTGTTAGGGCTCAACTACATTCCAGTCCAAAGTTAACTTGTAGTAGGCTAATGTCTGTAGTGGCTAAATACAGTGTGGTGTTCAAAGCTGGAATAGGTCCCGAAGTTTTTCTGCATATGCGGTTTCCTTGTTAACAAAATTTCTGGTGTCTGTGTTATTTATTTTTCGCATTATATTTGTTTATATAATTGAAATATCACAGGTTGTGCGTAGTTCAATCAGTTGATAAATCCATCTTGTTTGTTGGATATAACTTGATTGACACTTGGGCATTGGTCTTTGGTACCGTCCAAGTTATTTCTCCTATCTGTAGTTGCAGGAATTCCTACACTACACCCCTCACAAGAATTCATAATAATCAACACATATTTGAAGATTAAGAACAACACTTTTATTAATTAATTCTCAGAAATATTACAAGAAATGGAAGAAATTAAGAATACAACCTCTCTCTTAAACTTTCTCTCTCCTCAAAACATTCTCAACACTCTCCCCTTGATCTCTCCTCCTGAATCTGTTAGTTCTCTTTATATAGGGTAAGTACATAGTGGATGACAGCTAAGTCATCCTTTAATTTCGGATCCGAAATGCGGTAATCTCATGACAATTATAATGTTAATTCTCATGATGCTATAATCTTATCAGGATTGTCATGCTCTTCTCGTGTTTCAATTTACGTCACCCGTTATGTAATTCTTTGAGTCCTTCTGCGACACTCGTAGTGTGTTTGTAGTTGCAGGAAATCCTACACTACACCCTTGATAAGAATTCATAGTATTTAACACATAATTGAATATTAAAAACAACACTTTATCATTTGATTCTCAGAAATGTTTACAAAAAATGGAAGAAATCAAGAATACAACCGCTCTCTTGAATTTTCTCTCTCCTCAAGACTTTCTCAGGACTCAAAAATACATCATCCCTTTCTGAATCAACTGGGTCTCTTTATATAGGATAGTTACATAGTGGATGACAGCTAAGTTGTCCTTTAATTTCGGATCTGACTCGCGATATTATCGCAGTAGTTATAATGTCCATTCTCGCAAGAGTTGTAACCATTGCAGAATAATCACGCTCTTCCCATGTTTCTTTATTCGTCAGATATTACGTCATTCTTCAAATCATTCTGTGACACTCGCAAAGTGTTGTTGAAGAACTCGGGGATTTGTCGCTGTAATTATCGCAGGAGTATTGTAGTGGCGATGTTCTGATCCTACATCTTGCCTCTTCTCATGTCTTTTCTGCGAAGGAGGAAAGTTCATGAGAATTGAATCTTCTATGATTCCGCAGCTGTTCATCCTTTTGCATTCTTCTGCTCTGACACGTTTCTATATTCTTCGCCAGCTTTTTTCACGTATTTTTTCTTCCATTCAATTTTTGACACGTCTTTTTCAACCGTTGCGATATAACCGTTCAGTCCTTTCTTTGTATTAATTACACTTATCTTCTCGAGAATCTTTACTTTATATATATATATATATATATATCTTCTTCATTATTCACTTTTCTTCCTTTTAATTTCTTCTTCCTTCTCTCTGCAATTTCTCTGCAAATTTACTGTGCTTCCGTAAATTACGGATCCGCTACTGTTATAATTTTTCTTTCGATATTTTACTCTTTCTTCATTACCATACTAAAAATGGTTGCAGCTGGTCACAAATATATGATCGCTTTCGAGAAGATCCAAAAATAATTTCAAGACAAAGGTTTTACTTTATCCACCATTCCTAATCAAAACCCTAAATCTGAACTTTCTGTTCCATTATTTTCTGATTTTCCATGTAATCGTGAGAAGATCATAGTCTCGCTAGGCCAACTTGAGGCTGGTCTTCCCATTCCTCTCTACGACCCTGAACTTCCTTTATTCTATGCGATACTCTCTCACGAGAAGTTCTTGCGGGCAGTATATCAATTAAGTGGAGATTGCATTCGCTTAATACTTGAGTACGCTACTCGCGGTGCTAGTAAAGAATCTTGCTACCTTCCTGAAACAAAGAACCCTAAGTTCAAAGATATTCCTATTGTTCCTGTGAAGTATACTGTGGAGAATTTCTTCGCAAGTTACGATATAATCCCTATGAAGAAGGACATCACTTGTTGGGGTGTCCGCTTACAAAATAAAGATGATATCGCTGAAGAAAAAGTTCTTATGTTAGATATCGATTGGCATACGGGTAATAACCAAGGCCCTCGCCATTCCAGTGATGACAAATGCTTCATTTTTCCATTATTCCTAGAGGGTCCCTACATCTCTGGCATTCATGCATTACCTGAGAATCTTGTAGAATACCAACCGTGGGTTTTCAACTAGCCTGAAAGGAATAAAGAGGTATGTTCCCTCAAATTTTTTATATAATTATCATTATCATCTTCCTCACATTTTCATACTCTCGATGACTACTCCAATTTTCCCAGATTACTAGGCTGAAACTTAAGTAACAGAAATTGGGGAAGCCCAGCACCTTTTTAGCCGTTAAATCTCTTACAGATGAAGGAAGAAATATTCCTTTATAATTCTTAACAATATATTGTTGCCTCTATTTCTTATCTTTATATGTGGTCGCAGGTTATTGAAGAAATAGAACCTGTGAAGATTGTGAAGACTAAGGGGAAAGACAAAGATGTTTCCCGCAAGGAGGAATCTACTATTCCTCACAAAGAGAAGTCTACTTCTCCTCGCAGAGAGAAATATGGTGTTCCTCCCTCAAAGAAAAGAAAGATACAACTCCCTTGTTCTTCAATTCCCCAATCTAATGAAGAAAATTCGAGTAATGATTCTGATGCTGATGATGATGAGGATGAAGATAATTACGATATCTATTTGATGAAGAATTCTTCCCCTCCTGAATCTTCTATGACTCAACTATCTAAGATTTTTGGCGATATTACACATGGTATCACAAATGATTATGGAGATGAAGCTCTTAACGGGGTATCCCAGGCTCTCGCTAAAGTCTGCAATGCTCCCATACTGGTTGATAATGATTCTATTCAAGGAATCTCAAGATCAATGACTCCCAGTCACTTGAATTCACTTGGTATTCTGGTATGTTTCCACTTCTTCACCATATATATGTATTTATTTCCTCGCCAAATCTTAATTTATATTGTTCTCTCGCAGACTGGAAAGGCTTCCTTTGTTGTTTCCTCAGACTTGGAGAAGAGGTGCGCATCTTTTCGCAAAAAGAATATTGTTCTTCGTAAAAAGAATGTGGAGTTGGAATCTGAGTCCGCTAGTCTTCGCGGGCAATTGGAATTTGGGTCTGTTGACCTTCAAGAAAAGATCAAGCAGTTGGAAACTGAACTTTCTTTCTCACAAAATAAGGTCACAAGCCTCCAAGCTGCGAACAATCAACTTTTTGGTAATAAATCTCTCTCTTTTTCGTTAATCTTGTATCCCTTTGCATTTTTTTCTTATTTTTCTTCTTCGCAGATGTTTACGGCCTTTTTGACGAAGCTGTATTCCTTTGTTCTTTTCCAAATATAATAGACGATGATACTATTTTAGATCTTCTCAATAATTCTTTGAATAATCCCTCCAATGATAGAATCAATTCTCTTTCCATAGATGAACTCAGGTCTAAGCTACTCCTCTTAGAAACTGATCATATATCTTGTTTAAACATGGCTAACAAATTCAAATGCTTTCACCACAATTCTAAGGAAGAAATTAGAATGTTAAGGGCCAAGAACAGTGATCCCTCAGACGATAAAGATCGTATATCTAGACAAGGAGATCAAACTTTAGCGGATTTTCATAAAACTCTTCTTGAAGTTCAAATTGAAAGAGATACATTTCTCTGCGATAAAGAGATTCTTGTTAAAAGAGAAAACCAAATCCGTTCTCGTATTCTTATTAATGATGATGATGAATTTGCTTGGGCTGCAAAGATTATTGACAACGCCAGAGCTAACTTCGTTGTAGATGTTAGTCTTCATGTTGAACAAGCGACCTTAATTAAAGACATGATTTCTGAAAGAGAAGGTTGCTAATTGTTCTTCCTCATTAATTTCTTGTCATTAATCTTCTTATCTTTGCTGAATTTTTAATTTGTTGTTATATACTCGCAGAGTTGAGAAGATATATACTTGAAAAGAATTTGAGAACTTCAAGTGATAAGAATCAACTCGCAAAGACTCTTGCTGCTCGCAATAAAAAATATTCAAGATTAAAGGAACAATTAAGGATCACTACTTCGAATTTTAGTAATATCCTTGTTGGTGTTCGCAATGACTCCGTCAAGGGTGTTTGTGATGATCATAACATTTCCCACTCTTTGTATCCTTGCCTCTCCGAGGAAGTTCCAACAAATACTCCAAACCTTGTTATCTCTGATAGTGAGGTTGAAGAATCTGGCGGAGATGAAGAAGCTGTCGAAGATAAAGAAGAAAAATATGGCGAGGATGATGATGGATCTAACTAGTTTTGTTTCCTCTTTTTAATCTCCTTGTAATATTTGTACATTCATCTCCTTCTTCTTGTGATATTACTGCGAGGTTCCTTGATGTATAAATCTCTTTTACTTCTATCTGTATGAATTAGAAAACAATTATTTTCTGCAATATAGTTAATCAAAATGATTATTAATCTTTAACTATCTGTGTAAATGTATCATATGATAATGTCTACGTAAATTTATCATATAATGATGAATAACAATTCCATCATTCTGTTCATTCCCATACTTGCCTCTTGTTATTCATTTGCAATATGAAAAAATTAAGTAGAACTTAGATATTAATTGTGAATAAAATCTATTTAAATATTTTTGCCTCTATTTTTGCGATAATATCGCAAGTCTCATTATCTATGCACTAATATCGCAGTCATTCAATTTTGATTTCTTGTGGTCATATTATGCCTTCCTAGTTAAAGGTCTTATTTTGCCATATTTTGTATCTGCGAAAAAATCGCAGGACGTTGTTACATTTGCATGTAAAAACCCATTGATCTTGCCTTATCCTTATTTTGTCAATTTCTCTGCGACAATACGACAAGCCTAAGTTCCCTTGCGAGAAAAAAGACTCATGACATTTCCGTCTTGCGATGAAATCGCAGGACGTCTTTACACTTTCATGTAAAAACCCATTGATCTCATCTTAACCTTTTCTCATGGATTGTTGCCTCTGTATAAATTTCGTCACGCGACAATATGATAGTCCTAAATGTTCTTGCGATCATAAAGCCCCATGACATTGCCGTCTTTAGACACTTATCAGCTCCCTAATAGAGGGTGTCGCCCTTATCTTCCCCCCTGGTTGTCCCTTCAAGGAGGGCACATCGGCCATACAAGACTATCTCCTCCCATCCGGTCTTAACAACAACCAGTTTTTTTCGTAGCCTCTTGTATTTTATGCCTATATGGCTTATAGTTACAAGGATGCACCCTAAGTGGGGTTTTCTTCGGGCCTAGTGCATCGTAGCCAAGACTTTCCAAGAATGGCCAGGGTAGTTTCGTACGCCTCGGGCACCCTTGTCTCAACCGTGTACCTCGAAGCCTTAGTCATACTCTGCACTCCTTAGAAGAGACCCTCGGTCGTCCAACCAGGGTATAACCTTATATAGTTGGAAATCCAAGGTACCTCCTCTGGATAAAACCCCAATATCTTCATGACTCAGGTTCCAGTAGTGGTATAACCTTATCCCTGAGTCACTCAAAGAGATACCCCCTTATATGACGCACTTTAGGTCTTACATTTTCCTCTTACGTAATTGTATCCACGAACTAGGGTGTACGCCATATAGGTTCGTCCCATTCTTACGTCTCTGCGAAATTTTATTCACATTTCTTCCGAATATTGCAATTCTGATGAAATTTCTTTTCTTTGATCTTCTCTTTATTTGCATTTCAACTCTTGTATAATTTTTCAATTTCAATTCTTTCATTCAAACAAAATATCTTTTTGAAATATTTTCTTCAACAAATCATTCATAAACTTCTTAAATTTCATCATTTTACCTTTCTACTTACTACCTTCTGCTTCTCCACTGTTGTTGCGTTTTTTTATTTTCTCTCCATCTGCGAGATGCTCGCAACCTACAGTTTCCAACTCATGTTGATTTCGCAGTATTCCCTCCTCTCGCCGCTCTATTGTATCAACCATCAGCTTATCACCTCTTTGTTTTTGCTTGATGTTTCATTTCCAGTTTCTGCTCTTTGCTGCCCTTTCCTCGCAAGATTCCATATCAATTTCATAGCATGTCTTCCCATCAGCCCAGTTTCCCTTTATTACTCCAACACCATTAGGATGAGGAAATTTAATACATTAGTGGAAGCTTGAAGCCACACCTAATATCCCATGTGGCCAAGGTCGGCCAATCAGGGCGTTATAAGGTGATTCAATATCCACAACACATAATAGAATCTTAGAAGATAACCCCTTTAATGGAATTTGCTTTGTAATTTCCCCCTTGGGCTTGTTGGCAGTGCCGTTAAAACCATAGATCTTATAGGTTGATGGTATCAAATCCTCGTCTTTTCCACCCATGGTTCTGTAAGTATGATAAAATAAGATATCAACTGAACTTCCAGTATCTATTAGAACTCTGTTAATGTCCCAGGAATCCTCAGTTTCACCATCATCATTTTCTTCATCTTCTTCTTCTGTTTGTTTTGGATTTATTTCTAACCTTACCACCAGTGGGTTGTCATGCATCTCGCCAGGCTCTGGTACTTCTTGCGCAGTGAAAGAAATAGTTTTCTTTTGCCACTCCTCTAATGGAGAGACTCTCGCAATATTCATTATCTATCTTCCATCTACGTCTCTCGCGAAGACTCTTCTTAGAATATTATCGTGGAAATCCTCAATAGTTTTGTATGAATGTACGATGGAATTACAGAAAAAATTCTTTGCCTTGGCTCCAACCTCTATCACAAATGTTTCTACTCCTTTTACAGTATTTTCTCTGCGAATATCTCTGGTCCGGTGGTAATCGATGAGATTGCGGATGTCCTATTAGAAAATAATTTAACTTTCCCTGATTAATCATCCTCAAAATTATTCTTTTTACATTCCTTCAATCGTTTATTGAATGTCCATGAAAATGATGATAAGGACAAAATTCTTGATTTCGATTATTTTAATGTGGATATTTTCCCATATTCCAGGGTGATGGTATATTTTCCATCAGAATGATAGCCTCCCAATTTTTTTCTATGCTAGCATTCAAGGGTTGCATCTTAATTTCTTCATATATTATTCTTTGATTCCCTTGCCCTCTAAAATTATTTTTCCTCTGACCGCCATAAGTCTCTTGCGGCTGATCAAGTCTTTGAATTTTATTATTTCCACCGCGATTGTAATAATTCCTTTCTTTTCATACTCCTCTTGATCTCGACTTCCCATGGCTACTAACTTCGCTGGTTTTCAATAACCACTTTCTCTTCGCTGTGGCTGCAAGGTGCTCGCCACATTGTTAATCATTTTAGGAAGTAAACTCCCGTTTTCCGCTATTGAGCTGGTGTTTGTGACTGGATATGATTCCATCTCATTTTGTTTCTCCTCCAAATCAATGTATTCTTCTTGTAGTTCTCTTAGCTCAATCATTGTGATGGTATTTTTGATTCTGAAAATTTGTATGTACAACAGATTGGTTGCGAACATTGCATTAATGAAAGATAAAATGAGGTATCTCTCATCCACTCTTCCTTCCATTTCACTGCACATTGTCTTCCATATTATGGTTAGGTATTTCAGACTCTCTCCAATCCTCTGTTTTAACCCAAACACATCTTCAATACCGGGCCGCAAAGAATTGTTGTTTATATATGCTCCCAGAAATGTAGCTTGCAAATGGTCGAAAGAAGTTATTGTATTTTTAGGTTAGCCTTCGAACCATTTTAACACCTCGCCAGTCAAACTAGATGCAAAGTATTTGCATAATACAGCATCATGGTTTTCCCATTGTAGCATACACCTAACATAAGCCTTGACATGTTGAACAGCACAGGTAGTCCCATCAAAGATACTGGTTAATGCTGGTAAATTTCATTTTGGAGGGATTCCTCCTAATTGTACTTCTTGAGTAAATGGAGTTCTCACAGCTTCTTCAATGGCTTCATCAAGTTGCCTTCCAATTTTTTCTCAGCGAGTTTCTTCATTTCTCATGTTGAGGAAGGATAACACTTGTTGGGGTGTCTGCTTACTAAAGAAAGATGACATTGCTGAAGGCAAAGTTCTTATGTTGGACATTGACTGGCATCCATGCAACAATTCATATCCTCGCCATTCTAATGATGACAAATGGTGTATTTTACCATTACTTCTAGGGGGCCTATACATCTCTGGTTCTCATGCTTTACCTGCGAATCTCGCAGAATATCAACCATGGGTGTTCAGATGGCCTGAAATGGATACAGAGGTATGTTCTCGAATCTTTTTCTTGAACTATCATTATTATTTTACTCATGCTTTTATATATACTATCGCTGACTGCTCCAATTTTACCAGATTAAAAGCTTGAAAGCTAGCTACAATAAGTTGGGGAAACCCAGTACTCTATTAGCTCTCAGATCACTCACAGATGAAGTAAGAAATATTCCTTTATGATTCTTAACAATATATTGATGCCTCTATTTCTTATCTTTATCTGTGTTTGAAGGTTATTGAAGAAATTGAACCCGTTAAGGTTGCTAAGACTAATGGGAAAGGAAAAAGTGCTCCTCACAGGGAGAAATCTATTGCTCATCTTTCAAAGAAAAGAAAAGTCCAATCCTCTCCTCCTTCAACTCCTCAATCTAATGAAGAAATTTCTAGTGATGATACTAATAATGATGATGGTGATGCTAATACTTCCTTCGCGAAGGAATCCTCCCAATATGAATCTTCCATGGCTCATATATTTGGTATTTTTTCTAATACCATGCAAGTAATTGGTGATACCCCTATGACTAATGCTTGCAAGTCCATAGCTTCCATCTATGATGCCCCTCTCCTATAGAATAATGAATCTCTTCATGGGGTATCAAGATCTATATCTCCCAATTTCCTGCATTCACTTAATAGCTTGGTAAATTTTCATACTTATATCTTTCCTCTCTTTATTTTTATCTTGAATTTATAATTAATTCCTAAAGTTCGCATTACTTCGCAGGCTGGGAAAGCTTCCGTTGCTGTTGTCTCAGACTTAGAAAAGAGGCGTACGACCCTCGCAAAGAAGAATCTTAAACTTCTCAACAAAAATAAAAAATTGGAGACTGAAGTTGTTGGTCTTCGAGAAGAATAAACAAAATGAAGAATTGGAGATCGAAGATGCTAATATTCGCGAGAAAATCAAACAATTGGAATCAGACAATTCTCTTCAGAAGGAAAAAGTATCTAGTCTTCAAGATGCCAATAAGAAACTCTATGGTATGGGATTATCTTTCTTTCCCCTATATTTTATTATCTTTAAAAATTTCTTCTTATATAGTTTTCCATTTCGCAGACGTCTATGGTCTTATTGATGAAGTTATTTTTATTCATACATTTCCAAAGATCATGGATGATGATACCCTTCTTAACCATCTAAATACTTCTCTAAAGTTTTTCAAATGATAAGATTGAATCTCTTCCCATAAATGAGCTTAGATCCAAGCTTCGTCTTTTAGAAATTGAACATAGATCTGTCTTGGATATGGCCAATAAATTTAGACAATTCCTTCACAACTCTAAAGAAGAAACCCGTAAGTTAAATGCCAAATATAGTGATCTAATAGATGAAAAGGACCATATTTCGCTCCAAGGTGCTCAGACATTAGCGAAATTTCAAGAAACTCTCCTTGAGATTCAAATTAAAAGAGATAAACTTATCCGCGAGAATAGTACTCTTGTTGAAAGAGAAAACTAAGTTTGCTCCCGCCTTCTCATTAGTAATGTCGATAAGTTTTCTTAGGCTACGAAGATTCTTGATAACGCCAGAAATAATTTAGGTGTAGATGTTAGTCTTCAAGCTGAGCATTCTACCTTGATTAAAGATAAGATCTTTGAAAGAGAAGGTGGTTATTCTTGTTTTTCCACTAATCCATTTTTTAATTGAATCTCCACTATTTTATTAATAGGCTGTCACTTGTTCGCAGCTTCTGAAGGAAATTTTCGCCAAAAAGTTGAAGAGTTGGAAGCAGAAAAAGGACAACTCACAAAACTTCTGTCTTCTCGCAATGAGAAATGTTCCAAGTTCAAGAAGCTGCTACATATTACCCTGGCGAATTTTAGTAATGTTCTTGTTGGTGTTAGCAATGATTCCATTAAGATGGTCTGTGATGATCATAAAATTCCTCATTCTGTGTATCCTTATCTCGTGGATGAAATACCAGAGAACACTCCTGATCTTGTCATCTCTGACAGTGAAGCTGAAGAGTTTGAAGAAGATGAAGAATATGATGAAGATGAAGGTGAAGGGGGGAAATCTGGTGAAGATGATGAAGGATCTAAATAGTTTTATCTTCTTTTTTAATCTCTTTGTAATATTTGTACATTTATCTCTTTCTCCTTGTAATATATTGCTGCGAGTTTCTCCAGCTTCTAACGTTCCTTGGTGTATAAATTTCTTTTATTGATATCTGCATACATCAGAAAATAATTCCTTTTTGCAATATGATTAATCAATATGATTATTAATTTTTAACTATCTGCGTAAATCTGTCATATAATGATGAATAATAATTTTATCATTCTGTTCATTCCCATACTTGACTCTGTTATTCATTTGCAATATGATGAATTGAGCAAATTACTTTCTGGATAAAATCTATTTTTTGAATTTTGTCTATAATCTCGCAGCCATTTCTTGCTATCTTGTGTGGTCTTATTTTGCCTTCCTAGTTAAAGGTCTTATTTTTCCACATTTTGTTTTGGCGACAAAATCGCAGGACGTCGTTACACTCGCATGTAAAGACCCATTGATGTTTCCTTATCCTCGTTTTGTCAATTTGTTGCGACAATATGACAGGCCTAAGTTTTCTTGCGAGAACAAAGCCCCATGAAATCGTCGTCTTGCGATGAAATCGCAGGACGTCTTTACACTTTTATTTAAAAACCCATTGATCTCATCTTATCTTTTTCTCATGGTTTTTTTTTCCTCTGTATAATTGTTGCACAAATATGACAAGCCTAAATATTCTTGCGAATATAAACCCTCATGACATTTGCATCTTAAGACACTTATCAGCTCCCTAATGGAGGGTGCCGTCCTTATCTTCCCCCTGGTTTCCCCTTCAAGGAGGCGTTCATCGGCCATACAAGACTAGCTCCTCCCATCCAGTTTTACAAACAACCAGTTGTTTTCGCAGCCTCTTATCCTTTTTGCCTATATGACTTATAGTTACGAGATTGCACCCTAAGTGGGGTTTTTTTCGGGCCGACTGCATCATAGCCAAGACTTGCCAAGAATGGCCAGGGTAGTTTCATACGCCCCGGGCACCCTTGGATCAACCGTATACCTAGGCGCCTTGATCATACTTTATATGAGTCGGTACGTCAAACCCTCATTACTTCTGGGTTCTATCCATTTTCAATTTTTTCTACATTTAGCTTAATTTGAGAAATTTCTTTATCTCAGCAGGCCAAGAGAATCCCACTACACATGTCAACCATTTACTTTAGGTTGAATATATTACTAAAGATATTTTTCTTGTTGTCATACTTCAATATATACTGGTTCGTTAGTATCATGGATGAAGTAGAGAAATGGAAATTTTCTGCCTCATATCATCTTTTGCTAGTTCTTCCACAAGAATTGGAATACAAGTGATTTTGTTTGAACGTATCTTTTGAAAGTACTGACAGATTAATAGTCGAGCAAATGGATTACATTCCACGGAACATTCAAATTTTGGGGAGAAAATATCATGTACGCAATAATGGTTTTCAAATACTTCTAAACCCCAAATAAATATATTTGAATCGAGTTGGTACAACCAATTGAACAAAAGACACCATTCAACTATGGCCGATAACATATTCAAGAGACCAAAATAACATTAAGAATAAAATTCTTAATGATCGAGATCGACACTCATAATTTACATTGACTATTTATGGACTTATCCTAAAAAAAAAAAACAGAACTAGGCATGTTCTTAAAATAAATAAATAAGCCCACAAATATCCAATATTAAAACGCACATTGACATTAGTTACATACCTCAAGCCGAGCTTCAGTTGCCCGTGTACAATGCATATACAAAACCAAACTCCTGCGGCATATGCATATATACTTTGGTTACCCCTGTACATATATAAAACCGGAACAGTCTTGGTCATGCACGTCCAGAAAACAAAATGTACATGACAAGAAACGGCTCCAAACGGACAGGACTCGGAACAGAGGGATATGGACAGCTGGACCCGGAACTGAACGAAACTGGACATGGACAGCTGGACCCGGAACTGAACGAAACTGGACATGGACAGCTGGACAGAGATTTCGGTTGCATAACTTTTTCCAGACGGGTTTTCTTCCGCAAGATTCACCACCGACCTAAATTTAGATCCAACCAAGTCCCAAATTACGAACTATTAATCAAGATAATTCTTAATTCCTACAAACACAGTACGACAATAACCAAAATAATTCCTCATTGGTACAAGCACAGTACGACAATAATCCCTATTCCTCATCAAATCAAAATCAACTTTCCCCTAAGATTTAATATACCCAATGTATCAAAATCAAAAACAGGGAGAAAAAAATATAGGAAAAAGTAGATTCAACTTATCTGATTGATTTGATTCCAACGAAAATTTCTTAGCTGATTGATTTGATTCCAGCGAAAAAAAAAATAGTATCAATCGATCCAATCTAACTCTCCAGTATAGCATTGTGCATGATAACGTTTTGCAATAGAATAATAGGGAAAGGAAAGACGCAGAGAAAGATAAGAGTTATATTGATAAGAGTTATCTCGTTACATGGATATCATATCCTCTATATACAAGGAAAAGGGAAAACCAAAAGGCTTCTGTTTTTGGACCACACATCCATGAGCATGGGCCCTTTAACAGTATTTACATTATTATAGGAGCTAAAAAAAAATCTCTATTTTGATTCCTTATATAGGAGCTTAAAAAATTCTCTTTTGACTCCATAATTTGTGCAATATGCGTAAACAAGTAAATATGTGCAAAAAAATGCACAATTAGTCAAATCAAGAAAATGAGTTTAGAAAGCCTTTTTTTAAAAGATGCACAAACACATTGATACGAAGTTGTCTAGAAAATATCCACAACTAGAATTTGTGCAGGAAATGTGAACAACTAGAATATGTGTGGAAATATCCACAACTAAAAGTTTATTTTGGTCTTCCCATAAAAACAATTGTTTCAGGGTCATGGGAATAATTTGCATAATTACTTCTATGACCCTAGGGTCTAGAGAGTAAGACCCATATTTTCTAGGGTCATAAAAAATAATTAACCCTATCAAAAACAATTACGAAAGTTGTAACGTTATTGTAAAGTAGGCAACAAGGCTCCTAAGTATTTAATGACTCTAGGTATTGTACTGTACTTTTGTGTATGCGTACTAAAATGATAAACTCACAACGAGTAGAAATCCCGCGATATATCCCGATAGAGTTAGTGGGACTCACACTAAACCTACCCCTGCTAAACCACCAAGTTGAAAGGGATCCCACCCCACTGTGGAGCACATAGCAGGATTCAGCCCGCATGTAGCAGTCCCGATGTTAGGATCCTAGTCCCACATTGGTTAGTTGGGGCTTAATTGGTAGTTTATAAGTCAATGGGTTCCCTCATTTAGTCAACCGGTTTTCAAGTTGATTTCTACCCATGGACTTATGACGAGTTTAGGGTCAGTACCCTAACACCCGATATATGTCATTATGGTTCAGAATATTTTACTAGGAAGATAGGCGATCGTACGTCAGCAAAGAAGTAGGACATGCAAGGTCCAACCCCAGTTTATGGATCATTTGAAGAACAATGTTACTTGTCTTTTATTAAATAGTAGGTTATCTTATCATATGATGACACGGGATACAACTGCTTAGATGCAGATTAGCTTTAATAAAGGATTAATATATATGTGAATATATCCATCCAGATGTGATCCGAACATAAATAAAATAAAATAAAGGATTAAGTTATATATATATTTACATTAACTAGTTGGAAGCCTAATAAGTTAGGCTCCAACAACATACTACTACATTAATTGAACAAGTTGTTGTGCTAACCTACCGGCGAGCCTCGTTGGTAACCTAGCCAAGGGAGCCGAAGTGGATGAGGGCTGAGATTGTGTCACAAAGGGGGCAAACTAACACTACTTTCCATGTTAATTCCTGCAATATTACACCATTGGGGGCTTGGACCTGGAACCTCCTGGAACGCATGAAACTTTGGGGAGCGGGGATGACCAGCTGAGCTAGGGCCCGTTCTTTCCTATATATATATATTAAAAAAAAATTATTAATGAAATTCTTATTCCTATAAAAAAAAAAAAAAACTTCGAACAACACTCCTTGCATAATAGTCAATACACAAGGTGGGCCTACTCAAACATGTGTGGCATACGCATACCCAAATCTAAACCCAAAGTTTTTTCCAGTAGCCCAAGTACCGGGTCGACTAGAGAATATCTCATTAAAGTATAACATAGTTTTTACGCCGGCCTATTAGAGCCTTGCTCAACTTGCACTACGGCAAGCAAAAAAAATCGAAAGTGATCTTTTTTTCATCTAAAAAAATTTGACCCTGGTGTCGGTGGACGTAGGGATGGCCCTGGTGGAGGTAGGGACAACCCTGGTACGGGTGGCGGTACCAGCAGCGGAAATTGTGGTGAAGGTGGTGGTGTTGCTGCTGATGGCGGTGGTGGTGCTAATTTATAAGCAATATATGAGAATCCGCAAGTTTACGAAAAAGTCTCGGTTGAGATTTGTTGAAGAAAATAATGTATATTTTTTTCCTTGTAATATCCATAAGATTCCACAAAAGTCTTGAGTTCCTAAAAATCCATAAAAATCTGGATAAACTGGATACCTTGTATTTTCATGAAGTCTATATCCATAAAGTTGAATATCTTGGAAACTTAAGGAATCCAAATAAATCTAAATTGAATACAATGGAAATTTTGTCCTTGTTTGGTAAGATTTATGATTGTAGATAATCATAAATAGATAAATGATTTTCATATAATTATCATTGTTATAAAAAGGTATGAGGTTTGTCTCCATGATAGTCAGGGCTATCAGACGGACGACGTTTAACGGGGACCATCATCCGACGGCGGGGAAGCTCCGGAGGGAGTATTTGCTTGGACGGCCAAGAAACTTCGGGTTTCGGGTAATACTGAGTTGGTCAATGTGAGTGAACGAATTCAGCGGGCGACTCTCGGGGATGTCCAGAGATAATTTTCTCTTCTTTTCCTGTACGAATCTATTTACATCTTAGTAGATCTGGGAGAAGTAGATTGAACTTTCATGTCTACGGTTTGTAATTTTGATTTTATAAACTTTCATGAACTAGATTTGTCAATAATTTTGTTTTTTGAGCGTCAGATCCCCTTGGTTTCCAGATATTTTTATTA
This sequence comes from Papaver bracteatum, assembly GCA_023529315.1. Taxonomy (NCBI): domain Eukaryota; kingdom Viridiplantae; phylum Streptophyta; class Magnoliopsida; order Ranunculales; family Papaveraceae; genus Papaver; species Papaver bracteatum. The sequence continues at coordinate 2,175,437 of JAJJWX010003415.1, read as the reverse complement.
CACTCTCAATAATATCGTGGTTTCTTAATGCTGATACTAATTGTGTATGGAATTTTACGGTGGAAATCTATTTTTTGAAGCCAAATTAAGGTACACTTTTAATCTCTCCCATATAATTTTTCTTCTTCTTCGTTCTCTTTTTGTTTCTTTCGTGGCCAAATACGATGTGCATAAACCTAACCAATAAAAATCAATTTGATTGCTTCTATTGAGGTTTCATTCACAGATTTTTCTAGGAAAAATTGGAAGTAATTAGGGTTTTTGTTTTCCTACAGGTGAAACTTTTTAGTTTAATAATGATTATTCTTTCTGGATTTTTTTTAGTTTGAAGTTGATTATGCTCTATGGTAAATATCTCTTTCTGAAGTTTTGGGTTCTTCAACTATTTTTGATTTATCTCACTGCGTATGGATTTTTCGGTTTTAATTTTGCAGGTGAGATTAGTCTCTATGAAGTGTGAACCAAATAGCTTTCATTCAGAAAACTAATGCTCAATATTTTGAAAATATCTAACTATATCTATATATCCATGGTGTTCCATAAATATATATAAAAACCTAGATCTATCTATCTATCTATCTATCTATCTATCTATCTATCTATATCCACGGTGTTCCTAAAATATATATAAAAACCTAGACATGATGATGGTTACTTGATATTAAGGGGTATAATTTAGTAATTAATTGCAGTTGCTTAAATATATGAGAAGCAATGCATGAAACTGTACTTAACTATGATACGGGCGAAAACTTGTGTGAGTGTAAGTTGTATGGAATTAAACTTTGTTTGACAGTACTCCTAAGAAAATGTCTTTGATTGTATGTTAGGTGTGCGACGAAGCGATGAATGGTGTTTCCGGTCCTACAAAGTTTGAATTATAACAAGAAAATTATTGCAGAATGCAGAGTGTGTTGTGGTGTTTAAAAGTGGCACGGTATGCCTCTTTGGAAGGTTTTAGCTTTTTGTTTTAGTGTATAGTAGTCACGTTGCTGGTAGCTTAAGAAATTTTCGAAGATTTATGGTTGTATATGCTCTGCCATATTTCATTGATGTGAGTTGTTTTTCTCATATTGGTTAGCGAGTTATGGCTATGATTTGTCGAGAAAGAGTTTTCTGTTAAGCAAATCAGTTGTCAGTGATTAATTGAAAAGGAACTACCAGTAGTCTTTAGGTGGTTTGCTTTGTAGAATAATAAGATTAAATATTTGCATTTGTACCAACATTTGAAGACTAATACCATTACAAGTATTTTAAATATGAGACTTTAGAATTCGATGGTTGATTCTTTAGATGACTTACGACATGTCATTCTATGAAATAATACCATTAGCTTTGATTGATTTTTGAGTGCTAATTTGAATTAGTCTGATAAAATGTTATGCAATATATTCTTTTTACTTTCTCTACCAATATACAGGTACAAGTGCAGGAACCCTTTACATATAAGCATATATTCCCTCCTACGTCGACTGCAGGGTTTTGTTTTATCGGGATACCTTGGTTGGTGCGTTCTTATGGAGACATAATTGCAGTCTCAATAAAAAAAATAACTCTTTCTTTTTCATTGGCACCGGGCTCTATCTTTCCCCATATTTGAATAAGAAAGAAAGTGGTTGGCAGGTGTTTTGTCTGGAAACAAATTTAGTGAGTTACTGTCATGATTTGGCTTGGACAAACATTACTATGAATTTTGTGAACGGCTGTTTTTTTGGTTACTTGAGTGTAAGATGATGTATATCGGTGTTGTTGTAGACGGTGTAAAAATCAGTTTTGGTCAGATATTTATTTAACTGAAGACCTACAAAGTTTACATGATCTACACTCTATTCATTTTTCAGTAACAAATCCGTTTTGATTCAATTAGTAGTTGGGATGATAAAGGTTGGGTAGTTCTTGAGTGTGGGAACAGTGATGAATATAGTAAGTGAGTTTTCATCGATAAGTATCATTTAGATAATACATAAAAGTATCTAGTATATCATTTATCCAATACATAAAGTATCCAGTATTCTTCCCAATAATGGCGACACTATTACACAATTTTAAAGGTTTAGGATTGATATATTTAACATCTTGTAGTTACAGGAAATCCTACACTACACCCTTGATAAGAATTCACACTAATTAACACATTTTTGAAGATTAAAACGACACTTTATTATTTGATTCTCAGGAATGTTTACAAGAAATGAAAGAAATCAAGAATACAACCGCTCTCTTGAATTTTCTCTCTCCTCAAGACTTTCTCAACACTCAAAAATAAATCTTCATTTTTCTGAATCTATTGGATCTCTTTATATAGGGTAGTTACATAGTGGATGACAGCTAAGTTATCCTTTAATTTCAGATATGGCTCGCGATGCTTTCGCGGTAGTTGTAATGCTAACTCTCGCAGGAGTTGTAACCATAGCAGAACAATCACGATCTTCCAGTGTTTCCTGTTTTCGTCATTCGTTACGTCATTCTTTGGATTATTCTTTGAGCTATTCTGCGACGTTCGCAGAGTGTTGTTTTAGAATCTCGCAGAAATATTGTAGCGATATTATGATCCTACATCTTGCCTCTCCTCATGTCTTCTTCGCGGAGTGAAGAGGATATGAGGATCTCCAACCCTTCATAATATCGCAACTCCCTGTCTTTCCGTATTTTCCTTTCGACAACATTCCGTGAATTTAGTTTAACTGCCTACACGTGTCGTGAATTCCCCTTTTTTTACTGGCACGTCTTTCCTCAACATGTCATCTCCTTTTGCCTATAAAAGGTAGAATCTGGTTACAAAAATAATTTTCTTCTTTTACTTTTCTATCTTCTTCGTCTCTTCGTCTATTCATTATGTTTTCCGTCTGCAACTTTCTTCTCTCAAAGATTATTCTGCTACTGCTTCCATGGAGTCATCAAGGTATCTCTTTTTCTAATGTTGTTAAATTTGATCTTACTTACTTAGATTATGTTTATCATTATTTATTTGATCTGTTTTTATCTGATTTTATATAACTCCCATATTGTGTCTTTGCTTCAACAGAGCCGTTCCCAACACCAGAGTTGTAGTCCAAAACCCTAATCTTCAGGAAGATTTTTAACAAAAACCCGTCAAGAAGAAAAGGAAGTCTGCGAGTAATAAGGTAGGAAGAAACATTTGTCTTCTTAATAACAATATTGTTGCCTCTGTTTCTTATCAATATTATTATTCACATGGTAATGAAGATGCTGCTAGACCTTGCAAGCAATATCGCAAGGTCAAGTCTCTTGAGATTGATATTACTATTCCCAAATTTATATCTTCAAAACTTGTTTCTACTACTTCGCAGATAAAACCTCCATCCTCTATTTGCGAGAATGTTATTATCAATACCCCCAATGCCATTAATCCTCCAATAAATGAGACTCCCAGAACTGTTATGAACAAAGTTTCTTCCTCTCTTATTTTACCCCCAACCATTACCTTTCCGGACACTCCTCCTTCTGATGATGCAACTATCATAAATGATTCAAATCTCCAACTCGCCATCATTACCACTTCACCCTCTACACATCTTCCCTCATCTAAAGAATCATTAATAGGGGTTGATGCTGCTTTTAGAGTTCTGTCTGACATTTTAGATGATGCTAGAAAATCTTCTACTGACCCCTTCAAATACGATGTTTGCGAGACTTTAATCAAATATTTTGGTTCTGACCGCACTGCTTCGCAAGCATCTTTAGAAAATAAAATTGAAGCTCTAAAGAGAAGTCTCCAAGCCAAAACTTCAGAATGTGATATTCTTGATCACAAGCTTCGCAACTCTTCACTAGATTGCGAAAATCTTCGCAATAAAAACAAGGAATTAAAAGGTATATTTCTTCTGCCTCTGCCTCTAACTTTTCTGTTCCTGTAGATTTTCATCTTTTCTGTACTCAATTTCCTTTTAAATATTTGGTGTGCCTATTTAGATTTAAATCAGAAACGAGTAATGAAGATATTTGAATTAGAATCTGCTGCTGAAGAAGCCCGTGTTGAGAGAGATTCTTGGATGGATCAATATAATAGATTAGATAAGCTCTACACATACTCAATCAATCAAATAAATAATCTTACCAATGAGAACGATCAATTAGTGCAAAAGCAAAATATATTAAATAACGAAGCTACTCGCATCTCATATTTGTTAACCCGGGCTAACTTGGCGATGGAATCTTTATTAGATGAAAATAAAACTTTGTCTCAGGAGAAACATAGCTTTTTAAACAATATGGCGATCTCCTCGCAGCAAATAAATGATCTTCAGAAAATGTGTAACGACTAAGAGCAATCTCTTCGTTCACTAAAAGATGAACTCAAGGAAGTAACTGAATCTTCTGCCGCTGAGAAAGATAAACTTATCAAAGGCAGGTTAACTCTAAGTTTAAAGGCCAGTAAACTCCAAGATCAATATTCTCAATTAGAAAAATCTTACTCCTTATAGCAAAAGAAAACACTTATCTCCTCTCCAAAGAAGAAATTATAAAATCTCGCTTGAAGGGTATAGTTGTAGATAATTTTGATGATTCCATGAACCAATAGGAGAATTTTTTTCTTAACACTAATTCAGAACTTAACTTCTCAAAAAGAAGGTAGTCGTTTTGACTGCCTTGATTGTTAATTTTCCTATTTAATTTCTCTGCTATATTTCTTGCGAGATTTTCATCTGAATATCTTCTTGTTAACTTATCTTTCTCGCAGAAGCTGAAAAAAGCCTTTATTCTACTATTTTTGATCTAACTGAGAAACTAGCTTCAGTTCGCAAGGAAAACGGAAGGATCACCGCCTATCTTGTTAAATCTCGCGATCGTGCAGAGAGGAGATATGATTACCTTGAATACTACAAAAATATAGAGATTAGAAATCGTGACAAAGGTTTCCTTCGCAAGGTTCATCTTAGTGCTGAAGTTCTTATGAATGACATTCTGATTTCCCAATCTCTTCCTATGGTATCCGTTGATCCTTTAGAAGTAGATGATGATGAAATTCCTCTTCCCATGGATAATGATTTATACTATGCAAGTAGTGAAGAATATGTCTCTCAAGAAAACCCATTAGAAAAAGAAGAAAGTCCTCCAAGAGAAGTAGCTACTGGTGGTGAAGAAATTGCTGATGAAAAGTTAGATGAAGAACAAACTCAAACTGATCGTAACGCGAAGAATACCAATAAGGAGAATGAAGCTGGCGAGACTAATACCGAGACTAATACCGAGATTAATACCGAAGCTTGAATTTTGCTCTTGTTTTCTTTTCCTTCCTCTTACTTGCGAGCAATGTATCTTTTCTGCAACTTTGGAGTTCAACTTTGCCTCTGTTATTTTGAATATTCTCAAGAAAGATAATCATATTTTGTTTATTAACTCCCCTATTTGACCTTCATTATCTTTCTTATAATGATCAAGTGTTTCCTGTATTCTTCCTTAGCAAACTGTGTTGCGATATTTCTTGTGAAATTATGGATAATCCTGCTGTGTCGTTCTGAATAATATTTCTGAGAAATTCCGAAGGATTATGAGAAATCTTTCCTGCATTCTTAAAAGAAAATAGTTAATGTTTGGGATTATTTTGTTGGTCTTATTTTGCATTCCTAGTTGAAGGTCTTATTGTGCCAATATTTGTGTTTGCAACAAAATCGCAGGTTATCTTTACATTTGCATGTAAAAAGCCCATTGATCTTGCCTTATCCATATTTTGTCAATTTCTTTGCGATAATATGACAAGTCTAAGTTCTCTTGCGAGAACAAAGCTTTATGAAATTTCCGTCTTGCGATGAAATCGCAGGACGTTTTTACACTTTCATGTAAAAACCCATTGATCTCATCTTAAATTTTTCTCTTGGCTTGTTGCCTCTGTATAATATTTGTCACGCGATAATATGACAGGCCTAAATGTTCTTGTGATCATAAAGCCCCATGACATTGCCGTCTTTAGACACTTATCAACTCCCTAATGGATGGTGCCGCCCTTATCTTCCCCCTGGTTGCCCCTTTAAGGAGGGAACATCGGCCATACAAGACTAGCTCATCCCATACGGATTTACCAACAACCAGTTGTTTTCGCAGCCTCTTGTCCTTTATGCCTATATGGCTTATAGTTACAAGACTGCACCCTCAGTGGGGTTTTCTTAGGGCCTAGTGCATCATAGCCAAGACTTGCCAAGGATGGCCAGGGTAGTTTCGTACGCCCCGGGCACCCTTGACACAACCGTGTACCTCGGCGCCTTGGTCATACTCTGCACTCCTTAGAAGAGATCCTCGGTCGTCCAACCAGGGTATAACCTTATATAGTTGGAAATCCAAGGTACCTCTCCCGGATAGGTTTTCTTTAACCCCAACATCTTCATGACTCAGGTTCCAGCAACGGTATAACCTTATCCCTGAGTCATGCAAAGAGATACCCCCTTATATGATGCACTTTAGGTCTTACATTTGCCTTTTGCGAAATTGTATCCGCGAACTAGGGTGCACGCCATAAAGGTTCGTCCCATTCTATTAATCTCTACGAAATTTTTATTCGCGTTTCTTGCGATATTTTCGCAGTTCTTACTTGCTCTGTCATCGGAAGAATCTCGCAGTTCTAATTAGGATAGAAAAATTTATTACCCATTTCATCATACAACATACCAGCATCTCTAATCTCGCAGGATTTGTCATTGATAATATCTTTTCAGAAATAATCTATTCCATGGTCTATCAAGTCTTTGACCAACATCTCTACCTTCAAGATCCATTAATTTGTATGCCCCAGTTCCAACTATCTCTTTAATGATGTATGGTCCATCCCATTTTCTCGCTAGTTTACCACCATTTTCTCGCTGATAAATTGGTGTTTCTCGCCGCACTAGATCACCTGGCTGGAATTCACGTTTTTGACACGTTTGTTGTACTCGCGAGCTAATCTTCGTTGATAATTCTCCATATGTTGTAAAGATTTTTATCTCTTCTCTTCCAATTCATCCAATTTATTTAAAATCATCCCAGCACTAAGATTCATCTCCCAAGCCTCTCTTTTTGTTGTAGGAATAGCAACCTATGTTGGTAACACAACTTCAACCCCATATGTCAAACAAAAAGGTGACATTCCGGTAGCTTCCCATCTAGTTGTATTGTAAGCCCATATTGCATTGTGTACTTGTTCAAACCATGCCCTGTGGTGTCCTTCTAATTTATTCTTTAGTATGTCTGCAATTATCTTATTTGTTGCCTCTGCCTGTCCGTTGGCCTGTGGATATAATGATGTCGATTTTCCACATTTGATTTTAAATGCATTAAGTAACAATTCGATATTTTGTCCTTCAAACTGTTTTCCATTATCAGATACCAACTGTGCAGGGATCCCGAATCTGCAAATTATATTTTCAAATATGAATGTAAAAATGTTTTTATCACGGATGTGTTGCACTGGTTTTACTTCTCCCCATTTTGTGAAATAATCTGTAGCGACAATTAAATATCTTCTTTGTCCAGATCCTGGTACAAACGGTCCCACAATATCTAAACCCCACTTTCCAAAGGGACATATACTTCTTGAAGATGATAATGGTGCTCCAGGTGCATGTATTTTCTTTCCGTGTCGCTGACAATCTTCGCAACGCCTTGATATTTGCTTCGCGTCTTCATGCATATACGGCCAATAATAACCTTGCATTTTTGTTTTGTATGCCAAATATCTCCCCCAACTGTGATTTCCAGCATCTCCACTATACAACATCTTTAATACCTTTTTTTCCTTCTTCCCTCGTCAAACACCTTAGCGATGTTCCACTAAAATATCTGCGATATGATACTCTATCTCTTAATTCATAATTTGTTGCTCGGCTTTTTAATTTATGTGCTTCTAATCTATTTCTTGGTGTTTCCCCTCTTTCCAAATATGCGTGAAGTTCTGTTCGCCAATTTGCAATACTGCATCTTGGTTCTTCTTCACCACCTTTTATCATCATCACATCTGCTTCATCTTCTTCTTCCTTATTGACTGAGGGTGATGCAAGCGTCTGAATTTTTATGCATCTCGCTGCTGGATTTAACATCATGCTAGATATGAAAGCAAATGCATCTGCGAGTCTGTTATATTTTCTTGATATATGTCTCTATTTTATTTTTGGAATTCTCGCAGACAATTCTTCAACGAGCTGATGCGTGTCGTAACCACAACAAATTAATTAATACTTTACTACCTAATTAACAAGTAATATAGGGTAGTCAAGATCGATCCCACGAGGACCACGAGATTCTAGTTGTAAAATTGTGACACAAAGGGGGGTATTGATTAAGAATTTAAGAAAGTAAATAAAACAAACAAAGCAATTAAAAGTGTAAATTGAAATCAATAAGAGAGAATAGATCAAGGAATACTTCTTCGCTGCAAAACAATGATTAAAGTTATGTTCTTTTCCACTTTTTATTAGTCACAAATTATCACCAACCGTAGGTATAGCAGCTAGATCAGTGCTAACCCCAAAATCCCTTATATCACCGGATACGGAAGTTCTCGACTACCGGATTCTCTTTACCAAACCACCAAGTAGTAGATCACTCAAGATGTAATTTATTTAAATGCATTAAGCTTTATGAATTTATTAGGTTGATATTAGTAGTTATACTCTTAGATAAAGGTCCAGTTGCTAACGTTGTTTTCACATACAATTGCTCCATAGAATCCCTCCGCAAGGTCTCGTGTTTTCTACTTATGTAAAGAGTCAAGAAACGATTACTTATCCCCTAACTTTCACTAGCTTTAGATTGAATTAAAAAATCAATTTAGCGTGCACTCTAAACAACCTATCAATCAATCACAAACATTAATATTAGTAAAAACAAACGATAATCATGTGAAGAACATCAAGATAGAATTGAAACAAAAACTCAAATCATATGTTAAGAACTAAGAAATCATCCTCAATCAAATTAGTTACTCATATTAAAGAGTTCACACAAAGAATAAAGAAAAGAATTGTGTGTGTAGAAGTGTGCAAAGATGTGTGTATCTAAGTGTATATATGTATAGAAAAGTAGAGAACTTCTCTATTTATAGGCTTCAATGTTCTCCATATCTTCCAAGGAATAGAATCCCTTTCCTTTAGCAATTCAATTTCCAAATCCAAGACTTTCTCAAATCTTCCATCTTCTCATTCCATATTCAAACCAAGTTCTTCATCCAATTCCAAGTCCAATTCTTCACATCCCATGAGAGAAATATACACAAAATTCTGCAACTGTAGCTCGCCAAAAAACTGGGTTTTTGGCCGGAAATAGGCCGGAATCCGTCACCGCCGGTTACCTGAGATTCTTCTCCGGTAAGGGAATATTCCGTCAGTCCACCGTTAGGACTAACGGTCAAAGAGGTCAACCATTAGTCAAAGGTCAAATTCAGATGGCGAGTTAGCTTCTTAGTCAGGCTGAGTCGGCTGAGTGGTCTGAGTTACTGAGATGGATCGATCGTCGGACTCGTCTGAATCGGTCACCGTCGGCTACCGAGTCAACTCGCCGGAGTAGAAACCCGGCCGAGTTCTGGCTGTTTACAGGAATTCCCAGGCCGAATTCAGGCCATTCAATTCACCTGCGACAAACCTAATCATACATCTATTTCATTCAAATCATTTAGCAACAGGGGTTTAACAGCATCATTCCCATTTGCTCTGATTCAATTCTTCTTGCTCTTAACAAACCACTAACAATCACAACAGCAGTAACCCATCACAACCATTGTTCACATCTCACAGACCAGAACCCATTTCTGCAATTCATTTCTCGTTCAGCTTCTACTCGTCGAACATATTCAAGCTTTGACAACAACAGCTACCTCAATTTCAATTCTGCTCTAAAGCAACGCCCTAAATCACCCACAAATGCAACACCACCATCTTTGTTCTCTGATGGAAACTGCTTTAAATCTCGGCATTCATTGAACCTACTTCCTATTTCATCACTGCTTCTCGATCTCTGCCTTCAGCTAATCCTTGATTCCCAGCAGACGATTCTCTTCAACATCGACTTCAATTCGTCTCTGTGTCTCGAACTGATTTTTAGTAAATGATTTGAAATAGAAATGATAGCCTCGATTTAGGGTTATGAGGTGGGTTATATTTGGTACACCCCAGAGATAAGATCCACCCCATACTGGGTGCCCATAATAGAATGTCACTTCTGATAAGGGCTATCCTATTGGTCTCCCCTTAACCTGTGCTGGCTGCCTTTTATAATTCTTCCCAAAAAGAGTTGCCCCTTAACCTTGACTGTACTCCAGATAGTTCTCGCCCTATGAAATGAAAATTCTTCCCTTTTTGCTCAATTTTGGTAATTTCTTCTTCTTTTCCTCCGTGCGACTCCAGAGTACCTAATAACTCAAAAACACACGTAAAATACATAATTCACAAGAAAAATAGCAGAGAAAGCATAAACAATAGATAGTAAATTAGGTGTATTCTACACATATCAAATTCCCCCACACTTAGACTTTGCTAGTCCTCGATCAAATCAAAACAAACCTTACAACTTCAAAGCGTTCCAGCGTCCCAAGCATCCTAAGAGTTATGAGGACATAGAGTTTCTGCATGCTAGTAATAAGAAGTTAGAAATACTAAAGAACATATTCTCATTCTTAAATGTTGAGTGAGAAATAACCACACCATAATGAGAGAACGCGTGTTTGAGAAACGATCAATAAGCCTTTCACCTCGACTTCTGCCTCACCAAAAGGGTTTTATGATAATTGCACTAAAAAAGACGGCTTTTTTATGGGTCTCACATGTGCGCAGGTAGGAATGAAGAGAGAATTCCTGCAACACGTTGAATGGTAGGAAGGATAACTTCCGAAATTTTGAAAAACCCACATATTTTAACATTTTGAAAAACCATTTTTCTAACGATCTCTAAGAAAGGAAATCAACCACTATTATCGAGGATGAGATTACTCCTTCACATCCGATTTCCAATTATGATAACACCACTCTCACGGAATCCAATAGAAACGTCTTCCGCTCCTCGTCTTCTTCTTCTTGGTCTTCGGCTTCAACTATTGATGATAAACACTTGAACTTCATAAATCCTTGACAATTTGTAACCTTTTTTCTTAAAATCCTTGTCGCTTGAAACTTCCTTATAGATTTTCCTTCCCCACGGATTATTAAATAAATAAACAAAATCAAAGATATTTCTCTTGTCTCATTTTTTTTTTATATTATTATTTTTTTAAGACAAGAGAAACAAAATACAAAACAAAGTGAAAAATAAAATAAACCATGGCCGTGGAAAAGTGCTTTACCGCTTGATTCTTCACAACTTGTATCGTCTTGAAATCATAAACTTCAATAATTCTCACCTTTTACTTTTCTTCGCTCTTGTAAATAAGTCTTCATACTTGAATATAAAATTATCTCTTTTCTTATTCCGTTGTTGCTTGCAAACCTTAAACGTCTTCAAATTTCCTTGTAGATTTTGATGTCGCTCCTTGTTGATGATGGTGTTTCTATGGACCCGTTGTTGTCGAGAGAGAGAATGGTGCTAACTGCAAATCGAAATACAAGAAGGAGGCTTTCATCCATAGACGTCACCCTCATGATTGACAAAAATTAGCACTCAAGAGATCAAAATAGTGCTGAAAATTGGTGTGAAGTTGGGTAGCTCACCATTCTACCCGGAATTAACGTACGGTGACACACACTCAAAAGAAGCACTTTAGTCATGGAAGAATTATTTGGTCGGTGCCTCACATGATATGAAAATGGGTAGTCTCCACTAATGATTGATCAGCAAGTCTAATAATGCATTCTTCTCTGCTCCTAATTTGCATCACCGACATGATTAAATCCATTATTTAACACTCTAACAAGCAAGAAATCGAACGTAGTTCCCTAACACTTCCAAGTTCAATTATGTCGGTCAAAATTCTCTATGTAATCATACCTAGAAGTATGCTAGTGACTCTAAAATCTCTAAAAGTTGAAAGTTTTAATGTAAAAACTTTTTTTTTATGCAAAAATATATGCTTAGACACTCCCCCACACTTAAACCTTACATTGTCCTCAATGTAATTGAATCGTCCAAGTAAAGTCAAGGTGGGAAATCCTAATATGATATGGAACAAGAAAAATAAACAAACGAAACTCAAAGAAAATAAAAACAAAAGGATAAGAGATACATAACCGGAGGGTTTCCTCCCACTTAGCGCTTGTTTTAAAGTCGACGGCCCAACATGGCTCTTGTAAGATTCACTCCCCATATACTAACAATCGAAAAATTTGGGGATCCACCCATAGTACCTGTTTTCCAAACAATAACTCCATACAAATATTAGCACAAGAAAATAATAGTAAAGTTATAGCTCGATAGAAATTTCCCCCACACTTATTCTTGTCCACACTCGGAAGTGTATAAAGAACATAGAATTTGGGAACTTCCATGGTTTCCTCTTGGCAAACCTGCATAGTGTTAGCATCAAGTGTTTCCAATGGTGGATATCGAGAAACAAAGTCATCCATAAATACTTTCGAAGCACATACATTCAATCCAATAAGAGGTAAAGGAGAAGAATCAATATGCAAAGGGTTAGACAAACCTTGCACAATTTCTTGTATTACGGTATCCTCCTCATTCTTAAAAAATTCGAGTGAATTACTTACCTCTTGCATATCATGGTCCTCTATCAAACCTTGCAACCATTCTTCATCATTTTCTACCTTAACCAAAGCCTCGGCATCATCATAATCATTAGCAAGTTCAATTGGGTCTTCCACAAATTCAATCAATTCGGTTTCAATATCGAGCATCACCTCTTCAACATTCTCATCATCGGAATCGGGCCATTCACTAAAATGATTTTCGTCGGTAAAAATTGTAAGATCTTCTTGTGAGGGTGTTACACCGTTTACAACAATAGGAAAATCACACCCAATCTCCTCCTTTTGAATGGGTGAATGATCGTTATTATGATCCGGAGTTGGAATAACTTCCTCATTGTTGCAACGCTCATACACTTCCGCGGACTCATATCTTTCCCTAAGAAATTTTTTCCAAGCACTAAATGCATCTTCCTCAAGCTCTACCTTTTGAATAGGTGATTGATCATTATTAAGATCAAGGCTCGAGTAATCTACACTAGCGTCATCAAAAGTTTCCAAAGGTTGGTCCTTTTCAACACAATCATCTTCGCTTTTGGACTCACCATAATAAGAATCTTCATCGGTTTCATAACCTTTATCCCGACGTCGTTTAAGTTCCATATGAATGGTCTTACTAATTTCTACGACAAGCTCTTCCGAGTCTCCATCATCTTCCAATTTGTATAACTTTTGTGCAAGTTTTCGGACGTTTACATGCTTACCACCATGTATAGAGTTTCTAGATTGTATATCCTTAAAAAGTGAAGGAAAAACACGATGAAGAGGAGTATATTCCCAATTCTCTGTCTGCACATTACTAGAAAACAATGTATTAGAAGCATAATTATCCGTCCATCCTTGTGATTGTCTACTTACATACCCGTCATAAGGTTGTTGATATGTATGAGAATATCCATAAGGATCCGAAGGATATTGATCATAGCCAAAAGATTGGTTTTGATTGTATCCTAAGGATGGTTGGAAATTGCCATGATGTTGATGTTGAAAACCGTATTGATTGTTGTAATATGCTTGCTCTTGTCCACCGTACAAGGAAAACCGGTACCTGAAAAACAATTCTTAAAAACTAAGTTATATATGATAAAGAATCCAACAAAGCAAGAATAAAGCAAAAAGTAAAAATAAAACAACTAAAATCATCCGATGCTCCCCGGCAACGGCGCCAAAATTTGATGCGTGTCGTAACCACAACAAATTAATTAATACTTTACTACCTAATTAACAAGTAATATAGGGTAGTCAAGATCGATCCCACGAGGAGCACGAGATTCTAGTTGTAAAATTGTCACACAAAGGGGGGTATTGATTAAGAATTTAAGAAAGTAAATAAAACAAACAAAGCAATTAAAAGTGTAAATTGAAATCAATAAGAGAGAATAGATCAAGGAATCCTTCTTCGTTGCAAAACAATGATTAAAGTTATGTTCTTTTCCACTTTTTATTAGTCACAAATTATCACCAACCGTAGGTATAGCAGCTAGATCAGTGCTAACCCCAAAATCCCTTATATCACCGGATACGGAAGTTCTCAACTACCGGATTCTATTTACCAAACCACCAAGTAGTAGATCACTCAAGATGGAATTTAGTTAAATGCATTAAGCTTTATGAATTTATTAGGTTGATATTAGTAGTTAAACTCTTAGATCAAGGTCCACTTGCTAACGTTGTTTTCACACACAATTGCTCCATGGAATCCCTCCGCAAGGTCTCGTATTTTCTACTTATGTAAAGAGTCAAGAAACGATTACTTATCCCCTAAATTTCACTAGCTTTAGATTGAATTAACAAATCAATTTAGCGTGCACTCTAAACAACCTATCAATCAATCATAAACATTAATATTAGTAAAAACAAATGATAATCATGTGAAGAACATCAAGATAGAATTGAAACAAAAACTCAAATCATATGTTAAGAACTAAGAAATCATCCTCAATCAAATTAGTTACTCATATTAAAGAGTTCACACAAAGAATAAAGAAAAGAATTGTGTGTGTAGAAGTGTGCAAAGATGTGTGTATCTAAGTGTATATATGTATAGAAAAGTAGAGAACTTCTCTATTTATAGGCTTCAATGTTCTCCATATCTTCCAAGGAATAGAATCCCTTTCCTTTAGCAATTCAATTTCCAAATCCAAGCCTTTCTCAAATCTTCCATCTTCTCATTCCATATTCAAACCAAGTTCTTCATTCAATTCCAAGTCCAATTCTTCACATCCCATGAGAGAAATATACACAAAATTCTGCAACTGTAGCTCGCCGGAAAACTGGGTTTTTGGCCTACAATAGGCAGGAATCTGTCACCGCCGGTTACCTGAGATTCTTCTCCGGTAAGGGAATATTCCGTCAGTCCACCGTTAGGACTAACGGTCAAAGAGGTCAACCGTCAGTCAAAGGTCAAAGTCAGATGGCGAGTTAGCTTCTTAGTCAGGCTGAGTCGGCTGAGTCACTGAGCTGGATCGATCGTCGGACTGGTCTGAATCGGTCACCGTCGGCTACCGAGTCAACTCGCCGGAGTAGAAACTCGGCTGAGTTCTGGATGTTTACAGGACTTCCCAGGCCGAATTCAGGCCATTCAATTCACCTACGACAAACCTAATCATACATCTATTTCATTCAAACCATTTAGCAACAGGGGTTTAACAGCATTATTCCCATTTACTCTGATTCAATTATTCTCGCTCTCAACAAACCACTAACAATCACAACAGCAGTAACCCATCACAACCATTGTTCACAGCTCACAGACCAGAACCCATTTCTGCAATTCATTTCTCGTTCAGCTTCTACTCGTCGAACAGATTCAAGCTTTGACAACAGCAGCTACCTCGATTTCAATTCTGCTCTAAAGCAACGCCCTAAATCACCCACAAATGTAACACCACCATCTTTGTTCTCTGATGGAAACTGCTTTAAATCTCGGCATTCATTGAACCCACTTCCTATTTCATCACTGCTTCTCGATCTCTGCCTTGACTAATCCTTGATTTCAAAGAACGATTATCTTCAACAGCGACTTCAATTTGTCTCTGTGTCTCGAACTGATTTTTAGTAAATGATTTGAAATAGAAATGACAGCCTCAATTTAGGGTTATGAGGTGGGTTATATTTGGTACACCCCAGAGATAAGATCCACCCCAGACTGGGTGCCCATAATAGAATGTCACTTCTGATAAGGGCTAGCCTATTGGCCTCCCCTTAACCTGTGATGGCTGCCTATTATAATTCTTCCCAAAAAGAGTTGCCCCTTAACCTTGACTGTACTCCAGATAGTGCTCGCCCTATGAAATGACAATTCTTCCCTTTTTGCTCAATTTTGGTAATTTCTTCTTCTTTTCCTCCGTGCGACTCCAAAGTACCTAATAACTCAAAAACACACGTAAAATACATAATTCACAAGAAAATAGCAGAGAAAGCATAAACAATAGATAGTAAATTAGGTGTATTCTACACCTATCACGAGCTTCTTGTATTTCTTCAAAGATGGTTCATTTGTTGTGTATTCTCCTTTTATCTGGCGAATAACTAGTTGCGAGTCACTAGTAATTTTGGCATTTTCCAACTTCATTTCTATTGCAAATTTTAACGCGTGTACCACCGCTTCATTATTAGTGGATATGAATTCCATACGACATGAAAAAGCCATTTTTTCTCCTTCTAGTGAAATAAAGACAATTCCAATTCCATTACCTTCCTCATTTGATGATCCATCCACCAATATTTCCCACATGTTGGGTTCTTTTAATAGATCTTTTGGGTCTCCATGTTCTTCTTCTATGTCCATCATTTCTTCTACAACTTCATCATCTTCTAGAGGAAATTCTGCTACAGCTTGTGACTTTGGCGAGGATAGGATTTCGTATTTGATTTCAAAGTGCCCTACTTGTGCATTTCATCTCTCAACCCTGCCTGATCTTTTTGAATTTTTCATTACTGACTCAATTGGTACCTTTGTTAATACCTTTATTTTATGTGCTTGAAAATAGATGCGAAGTTTAAAGGTTGCATAAACCAATGCCAAAATTAGCTTCTCAATCTTTGAGTAATTTTTCTCTATAGTATTAAATGTTTTTCTGATGTAATAAATTGGTTTTTCTATTCCTTCATCCACTCGCAGTAATACTGCACTTAATGCGTGCGAGGTTGTCGCAAGGTAGATCAATAATTCTTCTTCAAGTTCTGGTTTCTGTAAGATAGATATGTTCATTAAATATTATTTAATTCCTTGAAAAGCCTTCTCACATTCGTCTGTCCATTTGAACTTTGTACCGTTCCTGAGTATGTTGAAGAAATGCTTGCATTTGTCTGAAGATCGCGAAATAAATCTTCCTAGCGAGGCTAAGAGCCCGTTCAACTTTTGAAAATCTTTTACGGTTGCCGGTGTTGGCATTTCGCGAATTTCTTGTACTTTATCTGGATCCACTTGTATTCCTTCTTTTGACACAATGTAGCCCAATTTTTTTCCTGAAGTTACTCCAAAAATACATTTTTCGGGATTCACCTTGATCTTAAAATGTCGCATTTGATCAAAAATCTCCTTTAAGTCTTGCACATGGTTTTTAGCTTCTTTGATTTTGACTAACATATCATCTACATATACCTCTAATGTTTTATGGATCCATTTCCCAAACACTTTTTCCACCATTCTTTGATATGTTGCACCAGCATTTCGTAAACCAAAGGGAATTTTTGTATAACAATACAATCCTCTTGGGGCAAAGAATGCGGTGTGCTCTTGGTCTTCTTCAGCGAGAGGAATCTGATTATATCCTTTATACCCATCTAATGAAGATATTCTATCATTTCCCGCTGCTGATTCCACCATTTGAGGAATATCTGGTAATGGAAAGCTATCTTTAGGGCAAGCTTTATTTAAGTCAGTAAAATCTATACAAATTCTTATCCCTTTATTCTTTTTTGGAACCACTACCATATTTGCAATCCATTCCGGGTACTTTGCCTGCCTTATAATTCCCGCATCAAGCATCTTCTGTAATTCTTCTTCAATTTGGGAATGGTAAGTTGTTGCGATTTTTCTTATTCTTTGTTTAAATGGTCTTACCTCCTTGTTGATTTCTAGTTTATGACATGCGACTGATGGGTCTATCTCAGGCATCTCATCCATATTCCATGCGAAGATATCTTTATATTCTCGCAAAAGGTTTACGGTCTGCTCTTCTTCATTTGTATCCATCTTCGTTCCGATTTTTAGCATCTTAGGTTCTTCTTTACTTCCAATATTTACTTCTTTTGTTGGCTCTGTTGCGGTGTAACTGGCTTCAGGATCTCCCATTGGTGTTGATGTTTTTACAATTCTCACGAGTTCATTTCCTTCTTGTGAGATTTCGTTGGGTATTCCTTTTCCTTCTTTTGCTCTTATCATGTAAACTTTAAATTCTTCTTCTTTTTTTGTCTCTTTCGCCATTTTTTTGCGAGCTTTTCGCAGCTTTGGACGCTCTTCATAATTTCTCACTTCAGTTTGATAACACAGCTTCGCAAGATTGGTATCTCCTCTAATTTCTCCAATTCCATCAGGCATAGGCAATTTGATGCATTGATGCAATGTTGATGCTACAGCCTTGATTGCATGTATCCATGGTCTTCCCAGTATCATGTTATACTGCGATTCCACGTCTACCACACATAATGTTACCTGTGTTTCATTCTTTCCTAGTGGAATTCGTACCATTATTTCGCCTTTAGGTTTTGTTAAAGATTTTCCAAAGCCATGAATATGATATGTTGAACAAGACATTTCTTCATCCTTGTGTTCCATTTCCTTAAATGCATGATAAAATATTATATCCACAGAACTTCCTACGTCCACCAATGTTCTATTCACGGCCCATTCTTGCAGATTTCATTGATTTTCCATTTCCCATTGGTATAGTGGGTACCGTGATTACCAAAGGAGATGTGTGATTTAAATTATCTTCTGGTATTTCCGCTGCTGTAAATGTGATCTTCTGCTTTTCCCAATCCTTTAATGATGATATTTTTTCCACCGTCATAATTTTCCTTCCTTAAAAATCTCGTTTATGTATCTTCCCCTTAATGTTTTCATGGAATTTATCGATCATTGTTCTTGTTACCATACCACACTCCAATTTCCTATAATTCTCCTTGGTTTTAATCATTTTTCCTTCAACTTTTTCACCGATTTGCTTAATTATCTTCTTAATCTCGAATAACTCTCATCTTCTATCTCGCTTTTTCTGTGATTTTCACTAATTCAATCCCTATTTCGGGCGCCAAAATGTAGTTGCAGGAAATCCTACACTACACCCTTGATAAGAATTCACACTAATTAACACATTTTTGAAGATTAAAAATGACACTTTATTATTTGATTCTCAGAAATATTTACAAGAAATGGAAGAAATCAAGAATACAACCGCTCTCTTGAATTTTCTCTCTCCTCAATACTTTCTCAACACTCAAAAATACATCATCTTTTTTATGAATCTACTGGATCTCTTTATATAGGGTAGTTACATAGTGGATGAAAACTAAGTTGTCCTTTAATTTCGGATCTGGCTCGAGATGCTCTCGCGGTAGTTGTAATGCTAACTCTCGCAGGAGTTGTAACCATCGCAGAACAATCACGCTCTTCCTGTGTTTCCTTTTTTCGTCATTCGTTACGTCATTCTTTGGATTATTCTTTGAGCTATTCTGTGACATTCACAGAGTGTTGTTTTAGAATCTCGCAGAAATGTTGTAGCGATATTCTGATCCTACACATCTTGTTTGGTTTTTGGATTGCAATGCAATCGGTCAAGGAAGATAATTGTGTGAAGATGGATTTTCTTTTATTGATTAGGAGTGCGAAAACATTCAATTTTCGTAATTGTATCATAAATTTTTGTTTAGAATCCATGTAGTCTGATTGTTTTACTATTGTATTTTTTGATGTGGATATCTTTTGCTTCTTACAACTGAAAGATGAAATGGGGTGTTTCCAAATCTGTTGAATACCTATACTTTCCACTACCGGCCCCATAAAAAGCTAATCGTAATGTAGGCATTAATCCTAAAACACAACTAACCTTATGGTGTCGTGGCTAAGTACCCTAATTATATTTTTTATTCTAATCTAATTTAATTTCCTAATTAAAAACGACTAACCTTTATGCCAAATATTAATTTCCAAAAGAATTTATGGGGAACGATCACGGCCTTAGGCATCGGCTAATCTGGCATAACCAACAAAATACAATGACATGTTTAAGGAGCGACGGTCGGGGCTGTAGACCTATTTAATGTGGGGTCGTGGTCGATGGGGCCGGATAATTTTGTTGCCAACAAAATATCGGGTCTGTTTTATGGGTTCAACCCTCTATATTTGGACCTGATCATGGTTAATTTTAATGCGGGGACTGCATTTAACTCTAGATGTGTAATCCATGAAGGAGGCCAGGGTCTTCCTGATATGCTCAAGCCTTAGATTCCAACCTAATCACAGATTGACACGACCAACAAAAACACGAGGACCTTCTTAAGGATCCCCGGCAAATTTGATTCGACCAACAACATATTGGGGTGGTAGTGCATGGATAATTTTAATGTGGGACAATGTTTAATCATAGATATTCTAATCCACAATCAGGGTAGTAGTCGCCGACTAATTTGCTCAGGACAACAAAACATCGAGGTCTGATTTATAGGTTCAACCCTCTAGATTTCTACCTAATCACTGCTAATTTCATGGAGGGACTACATCTAATTCTAGATGTTGTAATCCACGGCCGCGACCGGGTCTTCCTTATATGCTTAACGCTTAGATTCCAACATAATCATACTTAATTTTAATGCAGGGAAAATAATTCTACTCCAAAAATGATTGATTTATTAAAATTTATACTTTTTGCTTTAAAATTATTTAAAAAAAATATTCTTCTGAATAATTTATTAAAGCAAATAATCGAATTGTTCATTTGTTCGTTTCAAGTAAATAATTCAATTTTTGTTCAAACCACGGTTCAACTTAATTTTGTTAGAAAAAAATGCTCAACATCATCCACTTAAAGTCACATGATATTTTGACTTCTGTCTTTGACAGGTGATGTTCACGTCTAATCAATGATTGCCATTTAGTTATCCTGGAATCAATGAATCGACAATACGAAGGGGAAAAAAATTAGAAGATCATCAACAGTGATACCTAGATGACAAACCAAACAATATCAATGAAAATATCTGGATAACAATCATATTATTGATATATTAAAATAGTTTTATGGGACTCATCAAGCTAAAAATATTGAGTCCAATACCGAAGACTACGTGACGTTGGACACTAATCAAAGGTTGATCCGGGGCCGTAAGGTATCATTTACGTTAAATAGTCAATTTATCATAAAATTTTACAAGGAACCGGCCTGTTTTTAGGGGCGTAAGGAACGCGACTGTACCTTAATCGTTATGAGACTTTGTTAGGGCTCAACTACATTCCAGTCCAAAGTTAACTTGTAGTAGGCTAATGTTTGTAGTGGCTAAATACAGTGTGGTGTTCAAAGCTGGAATAGGTCCCGAGGTTTTTCTGCATATGCGGTTTCCTTGTTAACAAAATTTCTGGTGTCTGTGTTATTTCTTTTTCGCATTATATTTGTTTATATAATTGAAATATCACAGGTTGTGCGTAGTTCAATCAGTTGATAAATCCATCTTGTTTGTTGGATATAACTTGATTGACACTTGGGCATTGGTCTTTGGTACCGTCCAAGTTATTTCTCCTATCTCGTAGTTGCAGAATTCCTACACTACACCCCTCACAAGAATTCATAATAATCAACACATATTTGAAGATTAAGAACAACACTTTTATTAATTAATTCTCAGAAATATTACAAGAAATGGAAGAAATTAAGAATACAACCTCTCTCTTAAACTTTCTCTCTCCTCAAAACATTCTCAACACTCTCCCCTTGATCTCTCCTCCTGAATCTGTTAGTTCTCTTTATATAGGGTAAGTACATAGTGGATGACAGCTAAGTCATCCTTTAATTTCGGATCCGAAATGCGGTAATCTCGCAACAATTATAATGTTAATTCTCGCAGATGCTATAATCTTATCAGGATTGTCATGCTCTTCTCGTGTTTCAATTTACGTCACCCGTTATGTAATTCTTTGAGTCCTTCTGCGACACTCGTAGTGTGTTTGTAGTTGCAGGAAATCCTACACTACACCCTTGATAAGAATTCATAGTATTTAACACATAATTGAAGATTAAAAACAACACTTTATCATTTGATTCTCAGAAATGTTTACAAAAAATGGAAGAAATCAAGAATACAACCGCTCTCTTGAATTTTCTCTCTCCTCAAGACTTTCTCAGGACTCAAAAATACATCATCCCTTTCTGAATCTACTGGGTCTCTTTATATAGGATAGTTACATAGTGGATGACAGCTAAGTTGTCCTTTAATTTCGGATCTGACTCGCGATATTATCGCAGTAGTTATAATGTCCATTCTCGCAAGAGTTGTAACCATCGCAGAATAATCACGCTCTTCCCATGTTTCTTCATTCGTCAGCTATTACGTCATTCTTCAAATCATTCTGTGACACTCGCAAAGTGTTGTTGAAGAACTCGGGGATTTGTCGCTGTAATTATCGCAGGAGTATTGTAGTGGCGATGTTCTGATCCTACATCTTGCCTCTTCTCATGTCTTTTCTGCGAAGGAGGAAAGTTCATGAGAATTGAATCTTCTATGATGCCGCAGCTGTTCATCCTTTTGCATTCTTCTGCTCTGACACATTTCTATATTCTTCGCCAGCTTTTTTCACGTATTTTTTCTTCCATTCAATTTTTGACACGTCTTTTTCAACCGTTGCGATATAACCGTTCAGTCCTTTCTTTGTATTAATTACACTTATCTTCTCGAGAATCTTTACTTTATATATATATATATCTTCTTCATTATTCACTTTTCTTCCTTTTAATTTCTTCTTCCTTCTCTCTGCAATTTCTCTGCAAATTTACTGTGCTTCCGTAAATTACGGATCCGCTACTGTTATAATTTTTCTTTCGATATTTTACTCTTTCTTCATTACCATACTAAAAATGGTTGCAGCTGGTCACAAATATATGATCGCTTTCGAGAAGATCCAAAAAGAATTTCAAGACAAAGGTTTTACTTTATCCACCATTCCTAATCAAAACCCTAAATCTGAACTTTCTGTTCCATTATTTTCTGATTTTCCATGTAATCGTGAGAAGATCATAGTCTCGCTAGGCCAACTTGAGGCTGGTCTTCCCATTCCTCTCTACGACCCTGAACTTCCTTTATTCTATGCGATACTCTCTCATGAGAAGTTCTTGCGGGCAGTATATCAATTAAGTGGAGATTGCATTCGCTTAATACTTGAGTACGCTACTCGCGGTGCTAGTAAAGAATCTTGCTACCTTCCTGAAGCAAAGAACCCTAAGTTCAAAGATATTCCTATTGTTCCTGTGAAGTATACTGTGGAGAATTTCTTCGCAAGTTACGATATAATCCCTATGAAGAAGGACGTCACTTGTTGGGGTGTCCGCTTACAAAATAAAGATGATATCGCTGAAGATAAAGTTCTTATGTTAGATATCGATTGGAATACGGGTAATAACCAAGGCCCTCGCCATTCCAGTGATGACAAATGCTTCATTTTTCCATTATTCCTAGAGGGTCCCTACATCTCTGGCATTCATGCATTACCTGAGAATCTTGTAGAATACCAACCGTGGGTTTTCAACTAGCCTGAAAGGAATAAAGAGGTATGTTCCCTCAAATTTTTTATATAATTATCATTATCATCTTCCTCACATTTTCATACTCTCGATGACTACTCCAATTTTCCCAGATTACTAGGCTGAAACTTAAGTAACAGAAATTGGGGAATCCCAGCACCTTTTTAGCCGTTAAATCTCTTACAGATGAAGGAAGAAATATTCCTTTATAATTCTTAACAATATATTGTTGCCTCTATTTCTTATCTTTATATGTGGTCGCAGGTTATTGAAGAAATAGAACCTGTGAAGATTGTGAAGACTAAGGGGAAAGACAAAGATGTTTCCCGCAAGGAGGAATCTACTATTCCTCACAAAGAGAAGTCTACTTCTCATCGCAGAGAGAAATATGGTGTTCCTCCCTCAAAGAAAAGAAAGATACAACTCCCTTCTTCTTCAATTCCCCAATCTAATGAAGAAAATTCGAGTAATGATGCTGATGCTGATGATGATGAGGATGAAGATAATTACGATATCTATTTGATGAAGAATTCTTCCCCTCCTGAATCTTCTATGACTCAACTATCTAAGATTTTTGGCGATATTACACATGGTATCACAAATGATTATGGAGATGAAGCTCTTAACGGGGTATCCCAGGCTCTCGCTAAAGTCTGCAATGCTCCCATACTGGTTGATAATGATTCTATTCAAGGAATCTCAAGATCAATGACTCCCAGTCACTTGAATTCACTTGGTATTCTGGTATGTTTCCACTTCTTCACCATATATATGTATTTATTTCCTCACCAAATCTTAATTTATATTGTTCTCTCGCAGACTGGAAAGTCTTCCTTTGTTGTTTCCTCAGACTTGGAGAAGAGGTGCGCATCTTTTCGCAAAAAGAATATTGTTCTTCGTAAAAAGAATGTGGAGTTGGAATCTGAGTCCGCTAGTCTTCGCGGGCAATTGGAATTTGGGTCTGTTGACCTTCAAGAAAAGATCAAGCAGTTGGAAACTGAACTTTCTTTCTCACAAAATAAGGTCACAAGCTTCCAAGCTGCGAACAATCAACTTTTTGGTAATAAATCTCTCTCTTTTTCGTTAATCTTGTATCCCTTTGCATTTTTTTCTTATTTTTCTTCTTCGCAGATGTTTACGGCCTTTTTGACGAAGCTGTATTCCTTTGTTCTTTTCCAAATATAATAGACGATGATACTATTTTAGATCTTCTCAATAATTCTTTGAATAATCCCTCCAATGATAGAATCAATTCTCTTTCCATAGATGAACTCAGGTCTAAGCTACTCCTCTTAGAAACTGATCATATATCTTGTTTAAACATGTCTAACAAATTCAAATGCTTTCACCACAATTCTAAGGAAGAAATTAGAACGTTAAGGGCCAAGAACAGTGATCTCTCAGACGATAAAGATCGTATATCTAGACAAGGAGCTCAAACTTTAGCGGATTTTCATAAAACTCTTCTTGAAGTTCAAATTGAAAGAGATACATTTCTCTGCGATAAAGAGATTCTTGTTAAAAGAGAAAACCAAATTCGTTCTCGTATTCTTATTAATGATGATGATGAATTTGCTTGGGCTGCAAAGATTATTGACAACGCCAGAGCTAACTTCGTTGTAGATGTTAGTCTTCATGTTGAACAAGCGACCTTAATTAAAGACATGATTTCTGAAAGAGAAGGTTGCTAATTGTTCTTCCTCATTAATTTCTTGTCATTAATCTTCTTATCTTTGCTGAATTTTTAATTTGTTGTTATATACTCGCAGGAGTTGAGAAGATATATACTGAAAGAATTTGAGAACTTCAAGCTGATAAGAATCAACTCGCAAAGACTCTTGCTGCTCGCAATAAAAAATATTCAAGATTAAAGGAACAATTAAGGATCACTACTTCGAATTTTAGTAATATCCTTGTTGGTGTTCGCAATGACTCCGTCAAGGGTGTTTGTGATGATCATAACATTTCCCACTCTTTGTATCCTTTCCTCTCCGAGGAAGTTCCAAAAAATACTCCAAACCTTGTTATCTCTGATAGTGAGGCTGAAGAATCTGGCGGAGATGAAGAATCTGTCGAAGATAAAGAAGAAAAATCTGGCGAGGATGATGATGGATCTAACTAGTTTTGTTTCCTCTTTTTAATCTCCTTGTAATATTTGTACATTCATCTCCTTCTTCTTGTGATATTACTGCGAGGTTCCTTGATGTATAAATCTCTTTTACTTCTATCTGTATGAATTAGAAAACAATTATTTTCTGCAATATAGTTAATCAAAATGATTATTAATCTTTAACTATCTGTGTAAATGTATCATATGATAATGTCTACGTAAATTTATCATATAATGATGAATAACAATTCCATCATTCTGTTCATTCCCATACTTGCCTCTTGTTATTCATTTGCAATATGAAAAAATTAAGTAGAACTTAGATATTAATTGTGAATAAAATCTATTTAAATATTTTTGCCTCTATTTTTGCGATAATATCGCAAGTCTCATTATCTATGCACTAATATCGCAGTCATTCAATTTTGATTTCTTGTGGTCATATTATGCCTTCCTAGTTAAAGGTCTTATTTTGCCATATTTTGTATCTGCGAAAAAATCGCAGGACGTTGTTACATTTGCATGTAAAAACCCATTGATCTTGCCTTATCCTTATTTTTTCAATTTATCTGCGACAATACGACAAGCCTAAGTTCCCTTGCGAGAAAAAAGTCTCATGACATTTCCGTCTTGCGATGAAATCGCAGGACGTATTTACACTTTCATGTAAAAACCCATTGATCTCATCTTAACCTTTTCTCATGGATTGTTGCCTCTGTATAAATTTCGTCATGCGACAATATGATAGTCCTAAATGTTCTTACGATCATAAAGCCCCATGACATTGCCGTCTTTAGACACTTATCAGCTCCCTAATAGAGGGTGTCGCCCTTATCTTCCCCCTGGTTGGCCCTTCAAGGAGGGCACATCGGCCATACAAGACTATCTCCTCCCATCCGGTCTTAACAACAACCAGTTTTTTTCGTAGCCTCTTGTATTTTATGCCTATATGGCTTATAGTTACAAGGATGCACCCTAAGTGGGGTTTTCTTCGGGCCTAGTGCATCGTAGCCAAGACTTTCCAAGAATGGCCAGGGTAGTTTCGTACGCCTCGGGCACCCTTGTCTCAACCGTGTACCTCGAAGCCTTAGTCATACTCTGCACTCCTTAGAAGAGACCCTCGGTCGTCCAACCAGGGTATAACCTTATATAGTTGGAAATCCAAGGTACCTCCTCTGGATAAAACCCCAATATCTTCATGACTCAGGTTCCAGCAGCGGTATAACCTTATCCCTGAGTCACTCAAAGAGATACCCCCTTATATGACGCACTTTAGGTCTTACATTTTCCTCTTGCGTAATTGTATCCACGAACTAGGGTGTACGCCATATAGGTTCGTCCCATTCTTACGTCTCTGCGAAATTTTATTCACATTTCTTCCGAATATTGCAATTCTGATGAAATTTCTTTTCTTTGATCTTCTCTTTATTTGCATTTCAACTCTTGTATAATTTTTCAATTTCATTTCTTTCATTCAAACAAAATATCTTTTTGAAATATTTTCTTCAACAAATCATTCATAAACTTCTTAAATTTCATCATTTTACCTTTCTACTTACTACCTTCTGCTTCTCCACTGTTGTTGCGTTTTTTTATTTTCTCTCCATCTGCGAGATGCTCGCAACCTACAGTTTCCAACTCATGTTGATTTCGCAGTATTCCCTCCTCTCGCCGCTCTATTGTATCAACCATCAGCTTATCACCTCTTTATTTTTTCTTGATGTTTCATTTCCAGTTTCTGCTCTTTGCTGCCCTTTCCTCGCAAGATTCCATATCAATTTCATAGCATTTCTTCCCATCAGCCCAGTTTCCCTTTATTACTCCAACACCATTAGGATGAGGAAATTTAATACATTAGTGGAAGGTTGAAGCCACACCTAATATCCCATGTGGCCAAGGTCGGCCAATCAGGGCGTTATAAGGTGATTCAATATCCACAACACATAATAGAATCTTAGAAGATAACCCCTTTAATGGAATTTGCTTTGTAATTTCCCCCTTGGGCTTGTTGGCAGTGCCGTTAAAACCATAGATCTTATAGGTTGATGGTATCAAATCCTCGTCTTTTCCACCCATGGTTCTGTAAGTATGATAAAATAAGATATCAACTGAACTTCCAGTATCTATTAGAACTCTGTTAATGTCCCAGGAATCCTCGTCACCATCATCATTTTCTTCATTTTCTTCTTCTGTTTGTTTTGGATTTATTTCTAACCTTACCACCAGTGGGTTGTCATGCATCTCGCCAGGCTCTGGTACTTCTTGCGCAGTGAAAGAAATAGTTTGCTTTTGCCACTCCTCTAATGGAGAGACTCTCGCAATATTCATTATCTATCTTCCATCTACGTCTCTCGCGAAGACTCTGCTTAGAATATTATCGTGGAAATCCTCAATAGTTTTGTATGAATGTACGATGGAATTACAGAAAAAATTCTTTGCCTTGGCTCCAACCTCTATCACAAATGTTTCTACTCCTTTTACAGTATTTTCTCTGCGAATATCTAGTGCTGGTGGTAACTGATGAGATTGCGGATGTCCTATTAGAAAATAATTTAACTTTCCCTGATTAATCATCCTCAAAATTATTCTTTTTACATTCCTTCAATCGTTTATTGAATGTCCATGAAAATGATGATAAGGACAAAATTCTTGATTTCGATTATTTTAATGTGGATATTTTCCCATATTCCAGGGTGATGGTATATTTTCCATCAGAATGATAGCCTCCCAATTTTTTTCTATGCTAGCATTCAAGGGTTTCATCTTAATTTCTTCATATATTATTCTTTGATTCCCTTGCCCTCTAAAATTATTTTTCCTCTGACCGCCATAAGTCTCTTGCGGCTGATCAAGTCTTTGAATTTTATTATTTCCACCGCGATTGTAATAATTCCTTTCTGTTTCATACTCCTCTTGATCTCGACTTCCCATGGCTACTAACTTCTGCTGGTTTTCAATAACCACTTTCTCTTGCTGTGGCTGCAAGGTGCTCGCCACATTGTTAATCATTTTAGGAAGTAAACTCCCGTTTTCCGCTATTGAGCTGGTGTTTGTGACTGGATATGATTCCATATCATTTTGTTTCTCCTCCAAATCAATGTATTCTTCTTGTAGTTCTCTTAGCTCAATCATTGTGATGGTATTTTTGATTCTGAAAATTTGTATGTACAACAGATTGGTTGCGAACATTGCATTAATGAAAGATAAAATGAGGTATCTCTCATCCACTCTTCCTTCCATTTCACTGCACATTGTCTTCCATCTTATGGTTAGGTATTTCAGACTCTCTCCAATCCTCTGTTTTAACCCAAACACATCTTCAATACCGGGCCGCGAAGAATTGTTGTTTATATATGCTCCCATAAATGTAGCTTGCAAATGGTCGAAATAAGTTATTGTATTTTTAGGTAAGCCTTCGAACCATTTTAACACCTCGCCAGTCAAACTAGATGCAAAGTATTTGCATAATACAGCATCATGGTTTTCCCATTGTAGCATACACCTAACATAAGCCTTGACATGTTGAACAACACATGTAGTCCCATCAAAGATACTGGTTAATGCTGGTAAATTGCATTTTGGAGGGATTCCTCCTAATTGTACTTCTTGAGTAAATGGAGTTCTCACAGCTTCTTCAATGGCTTCATCAAGTTTCCTTCTACCTCCTTATCTTCTGTTATTCAACATTCCCCTCATTTCTGCTAACTCTCTTAAAATTTGTTCATTCCCAGCTGAATTTTGCTCAATTGGTGTTTTCAGTGCAGCTTCTCTTCTTCTTCGTTCATGTCTTTCTAGTCTTGCGAGATTTTGTGTATCTTCATCTGCATCTTCATTTTGCCTTCTTCTGTGATTTTCCTCTTCACCTCCTTCTTGAATTCGCAACTGATTATGCCTTCCAATTTTTTCTCAGCGAGTTTCTTCATTTCTCATCGTTTCTCTTCGCTGTCTTTCTATTCTCCTTTGTATTCTATCATATTCCTCATTGATATTATTGCTATGGCGATTTTGTGTGCATTTCCTTTCTCGATTGTCATGATTATTCTGCTTTATTACTTCTTGAAACTCTTGTTCTTCCACTTCTGCTCTTAATCTTTCCCTTTCGCAAGCTAGACGTGTTTGCTCAGTATAATGCCTCTCAATTTCGTCCTTAATGATTCTTTGATTTCTTTGCATTTCTCGCCCATGTAATATTCTTATACCTTCTTCTCGATTTTCTTCACCATCTTGGTTATTTCCACGCTCTTGATTTCTATTATCATGTCTACCATTCACAGTTTCACCATGTGAAACGTAGCGATCATCAATCATCTCTTCTTCTCCATGATGTTGCTCTTCATTTGGATTTTATATTTCCTCTCGAATATTTACTCCAGCATTTATCATAGGGTAATTTCGCCTTGGTTCTTCTTTAAATGATCTTGAACTTGATCTAGCAGTACTTCTTGATCTCCTATTTTGTAATCTCAAATTCTCCATTCTTAACTCGTGATTCTGTCTTGTTAGATTCGCACGTTCTTCCGCCTCTATCCTCCTTTCCTCTTGTATTCTTTGTCTTAAAACTTCTACTATTTCATTTTCATCATCTCCATGTATTAATTATCCATTTACTTCTTGGTTTCTTTCTTCTCTTCTTTCATTTTTTAATTGTCGATCTTCTGCTTCTTCCATCGATTCTGATCGCCAAGTATGCACACTCACTCTGTCATAATCCACATATCTATCTTGTATTGGTGTTTGTTGATTTGGTTGTCGAATTTGATTTTATCCTTCATTCCTTGTTCTATTTCTTTTTGTTCTTATCCTTGAAGATTCTCCCATTTCATTTGTTTCTCCACCTGCAAGTCTTTTACTCCTCCTTACGGTTGTTGGTGGTTCTGATGTGTTTTTTCTTATTCTAGACATTAATCTTAGTAATCTGTTGGATATTGCGTAAGATCTTTCACTAATTGTTCCAAATTCCTTCCAATCACAATGTCAGTTTTTATCTTTTTCTTCAAATAATCATCAATTTATCACTGTTTCGGGCGCAAAATGTAGTTGCAGGAAATCCTACACTACACCCTTGATAAGAATTTACAGTATTTAACACATAATTGAAGATTAAAAACAACACTTTATCATTTTATTCTCAGAAATGTTTACAAGAAATGGAAGAAATCAATAATACAACCGGTCTCTTGAATTTTCTCTCTCCTCAAGACTTTCTCAGGACTCAAAAATACATCCCTTTCTGAATCTACTGGGTCTCTTTATATAGGATAGTTACATAGTGGATGATAGCTAAGTTGTCCTTTAATTTCGGATATGACTCGCGATATTATCGCAGTAGTTATAATGTCCATTCTCGCAAGCGTTGTAACCATCACAAATTAATCACGCTCTTCCCATGTTTCTTCATTCGTCAGCTATTACGTCATTCTTCAAATCATTCTGTTACACTCGCAAAGTGTTGTTGAAAAACTCGCGGATCTGTCGCTGTAATTATCGCATGAGTATTGTAGTGGGGATATTCTGATCCTACAGTATTGTTGAAGAGATCGTAGAAATGTTGTTAAAATCTCGCAAGAGTATTGCTGTGGCGATATTCTGATCCTACATCTTGCCTCTTCTCATGTCTTTTCTGCGAAGGGGAAAGGATCATGAGAATTGAAACTTTTTTAAACTCCGCAGTTGTTCATCTTTTCAGATTCTTCTGTTCTGACACATTTCTGCATTCTTCGCCAGATTTATTACACGTATCTTTTCTTCCATTTACCTTCTGACACATCCTTTTCAACCGTTGCGCTTCAACCGTTCACGTCTTCTCTTCGCATTAAAGCACTTATCTTCTCGAGAATTCTTACCTTCTATATATATCTTCCTCATTCTTCTCTTTTCTCCTTTTTACCTTCTCTCTGCAATTTTACTTTTCTTCCGCAACTTCCGCATCTACTGCTGTTGTAATTTTTCTATTATTCCTCTGATCTTCTATTTTCTTAATTCCCATACTAAGAATGCCTCCAGCAGGTCGTAAAAATCTAATTTCCTTTAAAAAAATGCAAAAGAAGCTTCAAGATAGAGGCTTTACTTTATCCACCATTCCTGATCAAAACCCTAGGGCTGAGTTCTCTGTTAAATTATTTTCTGAACTTCCATATAATCGCGAGAAGATCATAGTGTCATTAGTTCAGCTTGAAGATGGCCTTCCCATTCCTCTTTATGACCATGAACTTCCTTTATTCTATGGAATACTTTCTCATGCGAAGTTCTCGCGGGAAATATATCAGTTGAGTGGGGACTGCATTCGTTTGATGCTTGAGTTTGCTACTCGCGGTGTCGGTAAGGAATCTCTTTACCCTTCTACAACGAAGAACCCTAAATTCGCCAAAGTTCCAATTATCCCCGCGAAGTATACTGTAGAAAATTTCTTCGTAAATTATGAAATAATCCCCATGAGGAAGGATAACACTTGTTGGGGTGTCTGCTTACTAAAGATGGATGACATTGCTGAAGGCAAAGTTCTTATGTTGGACATTGACTGGCATCCATGCAACAATTCATCTCCTCGCCATTCTAATGATGACAAATGGTGTATTTTACCATTACTTCTAGGGGGCCTATACATCTCTGGTTCTCATGCTTTACCTGCGAATCTCGCAGAATATCAACCATGGGTGTTCAGATGGCCTGAAAGGGATATAGAGGTATGTTCTCGAATCTTTTTCTTGAACTATCATTATTATTTTACTCATGCTTTTATATATACTATCGCTGACTGCTCCAATTTTACCAGATTAAAAGCTTGAAAGCTAGCTACAATAAGTTGGGGAAACCCAGTACTCTATTAGCTCTCAGATCACTCACATATGAAGTAAGAAATATTCCTTTATGATTCTTAACAATATATTGATGCCTCTATTTCTTATCTTTATCTGTGTTTGAAGGTTATTGAAGAAATTGAACCCGTTAAGGTTGCTAAGACTAATGGGAAAGGAAAAAGTGCTCCTCACAGGGAGAAATTTGTTGCTCATCTTTCAAAGAAAAGAAAAGTCCAATCCTCTCCTCCTTCAACTCCTCAATCTAATGAAGAAATTTCTAGTGATGATACTAATAATGATGATGATAATGATGATGGTGATGCTAATACTTCCTTCGTGAAGGAATCCTCCCAATATGAATCTTCCATGGCTCATATATTTGGTATTTTTTCTAATACCATGCAAGTAATTGGTGATACCCCTATGACTAATGCTTGCAAGTCCATAGCTTCCATCTGTGATGCCCCTCTCCTAGAGAATAATGAATCTCTTCATGGGGTATCAAGATCTATATCTCCCAATTTCCTGCATTCACTTAATAGCTTGGTAAATTTTCATACTTATATCTTTCCTCTCTTTATTTTTATCTTGAATTTATAATTAATTCCTAAAGTTCGCATTACTTCGCAGGCTGGGAAAGCTTCCTTTGCTGTTGTCTCAGACTTAGAAAAGAGGCGTACGGCCCTCGCAAAGAAGAATATTAAACTTCTCAACAAAAATAAAAAATTGGAGACTGAAGTTGTTGGTCTTCGAGAAGAATAAACAAAATGAAGAATTGGAGATCAAAGATGCTAATATTCGCGAGAAAATCAAACAATTGGAATCAGACAATTCTCTTCAGAAGGAAAAAGTATCTAGTCTTCAAGATGCCAATAAGAAACTCTATGGTATGGGATTATCTTTCTTTCCCCTATATTTTATTATCTTTAAAAATTTCTTCTTATAGAGTTTTCCATTTCGCAGACGTCTATGGTCTTATTGATGAAGTTATTTTTATTCATACATTTCCAAAGATCATGGATGATGATACCCTTCTTAACCATCTAAATACTTCTCTAAAGTTTTTCAAATGATAAGATTGAATCTCTTCCCATAAATGAGCTTAGATCCAAGCTTCGTCTTTTAGAAATTGAACATAGATCTGTCTTGGATATGGCCAATAAATTTAGACAATTCCTTCACAACTCTAAAGAAGAAACCCGTAAGTTAAATGCCAAATATAGTGATCTAATAGATGAAAAGGACCATATTTCGCTCCAAGGTGCTCAGACATTAGCGAAATTTCAAGAAACTCTCCTTGAGATTCAAATTAAAAGAGATAAACTTATCCGCGAGAATAGTACTCTTGTTGAAAGAGAAAACTAAGTTTGCTCCCGCCTTCTCATTAGTAATGTCGATAAGTTTTCTTAGGCTACGAAGATTCTTGATAACGCCAGAAATAATTTAGGTGTAGATGTTAGTCTTCAAGCTGAGCATTCTACCTTGATTAAAGATAAGATCTTTGAAAGAGAAGGTGGTTATTCTTGTTTTTCCACTAATCCATTTTTTAATTGAATCTCCACTATTTTATTAATAGGCTGTCACTTGTTCGCAGCTTCTGAAGGAAATTTTCGCCAAAAAGTTGAAGAGTTGGAAGCAAAAAAAGGACAACTCGCAAAACTTCTGTCTTCTCGCAATGAGAAATGTTCCAAGTTCAAGAATCTACTACATATTACCCTGGCGAATTTTAGTAATGTTCTTGTTGGTGTTAGAAATGATTCCATTAAGATGGTCTGTGATGATCATAAAATTCCTCATTCTGTGTATCCTTATCTCGTGGATGAAATACCAGAGAACACTCCTGATCTTGTCATCTCTGACAGTGAAGCTGAAGAGTTTGAAGAAGATGAAGAATATGATGAAGATGAAGGTGAAGGGGGGAAATCTGGTGAAGATGATGAAGGATCTAAATAGTTTTATCTTCTTTTTTAATCTCTTTGTAATATTTGTACATTTATCTATTTCTCCTTGTAATATATTGCTGCGAGTTTCTCCAGCTTCTAACGTTCCTTGGTGTATAAATTTCTTTTATTGATATCTGCATACATCAGAAAATAATTCCTTTTTGCAATATGATTAATCAATATGATTATTAATTTTTAACTATCTGCATAAATCTGTCATATAATGATGAATAATAATTTTATCATTCTGTTCATTCCCATACTTGACTCTGTTATTCATCTGCAATATGATGAATTGAGCAAATTACTTTCTGGATAAAATCTATTTTTTGAATTTTGTCTATAATCTCGCAGCCATTTCTTGCTGTCTTGTGTGGTCTTATTTTGCCTTCCTAGTTAAAGGTCTTATTTTGCCACATTTTGTTTTGGCGACAAAATCGCAGGACGTCGTTACACTCGCATGTAAATACCCATTGATGTTTCCTTATCCTCGTTTTGTCAATTTGTTGCGACAATATGACAGGCCTAAGTTTTCTTGCGAGAACAAAGCCCCATGAAATCGTCGTCTTGCGATGAAATCGCAGGACGTCTTTACACTTTTATTTAAAAACCCATTGATCTCATCTTATCTTTTTCTCATGGTTTTATTTTGCCTCTGTATAATTGTTGCACAAATATGACAAGCCTAAATATTCTTGCGAATATAAACCCTCATGACATTTGCATCTTAAGACACTTATCATCTCCCTAATGGAGGGTGCCACCCTTATCTTCCCCCTGGTTTCCCCTTCAAGGAGGCGTTCATCGGCCATACAAGACTAGCTCCTCCCATCCGGTTTTACCAACAACCAGTTGTTTTCGCAGCCTCTTATCCTTTTTGCCTATATGACTTATAGTTACGAGATTGCACCCTAAGTGGGGTTTTTTTCGGGCCGACTGCATCATAGCCAAGACTTTCCAATAATGGCCAGGGTAGTTTCATACGCCCCGGGCACCCTTGGCTCAACCGTATACCTAGGCGCCTTGATCATACTTTGTAATCCTTAGGAGAGACCCTCGGTCGTCCAACTGTTAATATATATATATTTGGAAATCCAAGGTACCTCTCCTGGATGGGATTTCATTGACCCCAAATCTCCATGACTCATGTTCCAGAAGCGGTATAACCTTATCCCTGAGCCATGCAAAGAGATACCCCCTTATATAACGTACTTTAGGTCTTACATTTGCCTCTTGCGAAATTTTATCCGCGAATTTGGGTGTATGCCATAAAGGTTTGTCCCATTCTAATATGTCATTATTCTTTGATTTTCTCTTTTTGCATTTCAGCTTTTGTATGATTTTTCAATTTTAACTTTTTCATTGAGTCAAAACATACTTTTGTAAAATTTTATTCAACAAATCATTCATACATCTCTTATATTTTACGATCTAGAAATTTTACCTTGTCTACTTACTATTTTCTGCTTCTGCTTTTTTGTTGCGCTTTGCTACATTTTCTCCATCTTCGAGACGCTCGCCATCTATTGGTTTCAGTACATGTTGATTTCGCAGCATTCCTTCTTCTCGCCGTTCTACTGTATCAACCATCAACTTTTCACTTCTTTGCTTTTGTTTGATGTTATATTTCCAGTTTCTGTTCTTCGCAGACCTTTCCTCGCAAGATTCCATATCAATTTCATAGCAATTTTTTCCATCAATCCAATCTCCTTTTATAACTCCAACACCGCTGGGATGAGGAAACTTAATGCACTGGTGGAAGGTTGATGCTACACCTAGAATCCCATGTATCCAAGGTCGGCAAATTAAGGCATTGTAAGGAGATTCAATATCGACAACACATAATAGAATTTTAGAAGATATCCCTTTCAGTGGAATTCACATAGTGATTTCCCCTCTAGGTTTTTTGGCAGTACCATTAAAACCAATTATTTTATAGGTTGAAGGTATTAGATCCTCATCTCTGCCTCCCATTGTTTTATAAGTGTGATAAAACATGATATCTACATAACTCCCCGTATCAATTAAAACTCTGTTGATTTCCCATGAGTCTTCGGCCTCATCATCCTCATCTTCCTCTCCATCTTCTCTTTGTTTTGGATTTATTTCTAACCTTACCACTAGTGGGTTGTCATGCATCTCGCCAGGCTCAGGTACTTCTTGTGCAGTGAAAGAAATTGTCTTGTTTTGCCATTCTTCTAATGGCAAAGCTTTCACAATATTCATTATTTCTCTCCCATCAGCATCTCTCGCAAAAACTCTGCTTAGAACATTGTCGTGGAAATATTTTAAAGTTTTGTATGAATGTATGATGGAGTTACAGAATAGATTCTTCGCTTTTGCCCCAATTTCTATCACAAATGTTTCTCCTCCCTTTGTTGTATTCACTCTGCGAATTTCTGGTGGTGGTGGTAGTTGCTGAGACTGTGGATGTCCTATTAGAAAATGGTTTAATTTTCCCTGATTTATCATCCTCAAGATGATTCTTTTTACATTCATGCATTCATTTATTAAGTGACCATGAAAATGATGATAATAGCAAAATTCTAGACTTCGATTATTTGGGTGTGGCTCTTTTCCCATATTCCAGGGTACAGATATGTCCTCCATCAAAATTATAGCCTCCCAAATTTTCTTTATGCTAGCATTTAGAGGTGGCATCTTAATTTTTTCCCATATTGTCTTTTGACTTCCTTGCCATCTATAATAATTTTGTCTCTGACCACCATAAATCTCTTGCGGCTGATCAAGTCTCCGAATCTTATTATTTCCACCTCGATTAAAAAAATTTCCTTCCCTTTCGAACTCTTCTTGATCTCTACTTCCCATAGCTATTAGTTTATGTTGACCATCATCCATACTCTTTTCTTGCTTCACTTGCGAAGTGCTATCTACTGTATTTATTAACCTGGGAAGTAGACTTGTGTTTGCTGCAATTGAGCTGGTATTCACAATAGGGTATGATTTCATCTCATTTTGTTTCTCCTCCAAACCAATGCATTATTATTGCAATTATCGCAGCTCTGTCATTACATATAACAGATTGGTTACGAACATTGCATTAATGAATGACAAAATGAGATATCTCTCATCCACGCAGCCTGCCATTTCGCTGCACATTGTTTTCCATATTATGGTTAGATGTTTTAAGCTTTCACCAACCCTTTGGTTTAATCCAAATACATCTTCAATGCCAGGTCGCGAAGAATTGTTACTTATATATGTTCCCAAAAATGTAGTCTGCAAATGATTGAAAGAAGTTATAGTGTTCTTAGGTAAACCTTCGAACAATTTTAGTGCCTCGCCTGTTAAGCTGGATGCGAAATATTTTCATAATACAGCATCATGGTTTTCCCACTGTAGCATACACCTAACATAAGCTTTGACATGTTGAATAGCATAAGTAGTTCCATCAAAAATGCTGGTTAACATTGGCAATTTGCATTTTGGGGGTATTCCTCCTAATTGTACTTCTTGGGTAAATGGATTTTTCGCAGCTTCTTCAATGGCCTCATCAAGTTGCCTTCTGCCTCCTTCTCTTCTGTTATTTAACATTCCCCTCATTTCTTCTAACTCCCTCAAAATATGTTCATTCCCAGCTGAATTTTGTTCAATTGGTCTTTTCAGTGCAGCTTCCCTTCTTCTGCGTTCATGTCTTTCTTGCCTTACGAGATTTTGTGCTTCTTCTTCAGCATCTTCATTCTGCCTTCTCCCGCAATTTTCTTCTTCACCTCCTTGTTGAATTCACAAATGATTATGCCTCCCATTTTCTTTTCTGTGATTTTCTTCATTTCTCACCGTTTCTCTTCGCTGTCTTTCTATTCTCCTTTGTATTCTATCATATTCCTCATTGATATTATAATTGTTGCGATTTCTTGCACGTCTCCTTTCTCGATTATCATGATGATTCTGACGTATTGCTTCTTGAAACTCTTGTTCTTCCACTTTTGCTCTCAATCTTTCTCTTTCGAAGCTAGACGTGCTTGTTCAGCATAATGTCTCTCAATTTCATCCTCAATTATTCTTCGGTTTCTTTGAATTTCTCGCTCATGTAATATTCTCCTACCTTCTTCTCGATTTTCTTCATCATCTTGGTTATTTCCACCCTCTTGATTTCTATTATCACGTCTATCATCCAAAGTTTCACCGCAAGGAATGTAGCGATCATTAATCATCTCTTCTTCTCCATAATGCTGCTCTTCATTTGGATTTTGCATTTCCTCTCGAATATTTTCACCAGCATTTCTCATAGGGGAATTTTACCTTGCTTCTACTCTAAATGATCTTGAACTTGATCTAGCAGTACTTCTTGATCTCCTATTTTGTAATATCAAATTCTCCATTATTAATTCGTGGTTTTGTCTTGTTAAATTCGCGCGTTCTTCCGCCTCTAACCTTCTTTCCTCTTGTATTCTTTGTCTTAAAGCATCCACTGCTTCATTTTCGTCATCTCCATGAATTAATCCTCCAACCACTTCTTGATCTCTTCGCTCTCGCCTTCCATTTCTTAAATGTCGATTTCTCCTTCTTCTATTAATATGATCGCCAAGTGTGCACGCTCACCCTGTCATAATCCACAGTTCTATCTTGTATCGGTGTTTGTTGATTCGGTTGTTGAACTTGATTTTCTCCATTATTCCTTGTTCTGTTGCTCCTTGTTCTTAATCTTGAAGATTCTCCTATTTCATTTATCTCTTTTCCAGCAAGCCTTTTACTCCTCCTTACGGTTGTTGGTTGTTCTGATGTATTTCTTCTTCTAACCATTCTTTCAATTTTGATGTATCACTGTAAATCATGTAAAAATCTTTTCCAATTTCTTCAAATTCTTACAAATCACAATTTCAATTTTTGCTCAGAAACATCCCTGTTTCTAGCGCCATTATGTAGTTGCAGGAATTCCTACACTACACCCCTCACAAGATTTCATAATAATCAACACATATTTGAGATTAAGAACAACAATTTTATTGATTAATTCTCAGAAATATTACAAGAAATGGAAGAAATTAAGAATACAACCGCTCTCTTAAACTTTCTCTCTCCTCAAAACATTCTCAACACTCCCCCCTTGATCTCTCCTCCTGAATCTGTTAGTTCTCTTTATATAGGGTAAGTACATAGTGGATGACAGCTAAGGAATCCTTTAATTTCAGATCTGACTCGCGGTAATCTCGCAGCAGTTATAATATTAATTCTCGCAGATGCTATAATCTTCGCAGGATTGTCATGCTCTTCTCGTGTTTCAATTTACGTCATCCGTTACGTCATTCTTAGAGTCCTTATGCAACACTCGCAGTGTGTTGTTGAAGAGCTCGCAGAAATGTTATTAAAATCTCGCAAGAGTATTGCTGTGGCGATATTCTGATCCTACAATATCAATCAGGCTTATTGATTTTTATCTGTTCGGTTTGCTGATTGCATTGAGAAATAGAGATATAACTCTTGATTGAGATCGCTTTTAAGTTGTTGCTCTCAGAATTATATTGGAGTTTAATTCATATAGATTTCCGAACGAATTATTGGGTGTGGTTGTTATACCCACGATTTTTCATTTGGTATCAGAGTAGGAAAACACGCTAAGACCTCATAAGTATATGTTTGTAGCAATCCAATGTGTATGAACAGTAAAATATCTGTTGACGCTTTACCAGTTTTAGATCTTCCCGACTCCGATTTTGTTCTAGAAACCATCGATAAGGTTGAGTTTTTTTATCTAGAGAAAATCATTAAAAACCCTTGTCGAGAGAAACAACGTTTGATAAGGAAAATTGATGGTCTTCATTGCGAAATTTACATCAAAGACTCTGATCTTCGAGAATGCTCTGAAGAGGTAGTTGATCTCCAGAAAAAGTTAGATGAACAAATCCGAATCAATACTGATTTTTTTTGCAGATATTGCAAAGAGTAAGGATTTTAAGTCTGTCAAAGAATCTTCAATGGATTTGAGAAACTCCTTTAATTATTCCTTGAAGGATTGTCATCAGTCAGGAGATAAGCGAGGGCTAGGCTTTGTAAAACCTGATGTGACTCAGAATTTCTCAGATGAGTTTAGAGATGTGGGTACATGGTTCTCGTGATCATTTTCAACATACTTGTATGCCTTTTAAGAAACGTTTAAAGGTTTCTAGTGATCTTCACAAAAAAGTTGAACAACTATTTACTGCTCTAAAAAGGTGTACAAAACTAACAAGAAAACCCAAATGGGAAAGTAGTGTTAGTATGGGGGATTTTGCTCTAAAATCAACATCACCTTTTCAATGGTTCCTTGATAGTGGATGTAGAAGGAATATGACTAGAGATATTTTTTGGTTTGTGAACTCAAATGATTTTGAAGGAGGTCTAGTAACATTCGAAGATGGGAGTTGTTGCTACATAAGCAAGAAGGGGACGATCAAACTACCAGGCGTTCCTGAAATCTATGATGTCGTATATGTTAAAGGTATGACTGCTAATCTTCTTTCTGTTAGTCAAATTTATGACAAAGGCCATAATATTGTATTCAATGCGAATGGATGTGACATTGTAGACAAGAATGGAAAAGTAATTTTTCAGGGAACTCGTGGTAAAAATAAATGTTCTCTTTCGGATACTTAGTTTAATAAATGTTGCAATTTTACTAAGGTGGAATCTACACATCTTTGGCATGAGAATTTTGGTCACATCAATTATCGCCTTCTAACTAAGATCATTAATAAAGAACTTATTAGAGGTTTTCCTAAAATCAATACAAAGATTGATGATGTCTGTGGTGCGTGTCAAAAGGGTAAACAAACAAAAGTTCCAAATAAATCATCTCGAGATATTCTCACTAAAGCTCCACCTGATTTAATTCATATGGATCTCTTCGGTCCTATTCAATAACCTATTATTGTTGGGAAGAAGTATGCTTTAGTCATGGTAGATGATTACACCAGATTCACTCGGCTGATGTAGTTACCGGAAAACCTACACTACACCCTTCACAAGAATTCACAATAATCAACACATATTTGAAGATTAAAAACAACACTTTATTATTTGATTCTCAGATTTGTTTACAAGAAATGGAAGAAATCAAGAATACAACCGTTCTCTTGGATTTTCTCTCTCCTCAAAACTTTCTTAACACTCAAAAATCCATTCCCCTTTTCTGAATCTACTGGGTCTCTTTATATAAGGTAGTTACATAATGGATGACAACTAAGTTGTCCTTTAATTTCGGATCTGATTCGCGATCTTCTCGCAGCAATGATAATGCTAATTCCCGCAGATGATATAACCATCGCAGAATTATCATACTCTTCTCATGTTTCAGCTATCTTCATCTGCTACGTCATTATTTGAGTCATTCTGCGACACTCGCAGTATGTTGTTGAAGAACTCGCAGACGAATTCGCATAAGTGTTGTAAATCTCGCAGGAGTAATATCATGGCGATATTCTGGTCCTACATCTTGCCTCTTCTCATGCCTTTTCTGCGAAGGAGAAAAGATCATGAGAAATAAAATGCCGCAGCTATTCATCATTTCACATTCTTCTGTTCTGACACGTTTCTGCATCCTTTGCCAGATTTTTTACTCGTATTTTTTCTCTCATTCAATTCTTGACACGTCCTTTTCAACCGCTACGTTCCAACCGTTAACATATTTTCTTCGCATTGAATACATTTATCTTCTCGAGAATCTTTGCCTTCTATAAATACTTCCTTCATTCTTTTCTTTCCTTCTTTTTACTTCTTTTTTCTTCTCTCTGCAATTTTACTATTCTTCCGTGAATTCCGGATCTGCTACTGTTGCAATTTTTTCTTTCGATATTTTACTCTTTCAATCTTCATTCCCATACTAAGAAAATTCCTCCAGCTTGTCGTAAATATTTAAAAGCTTTTGAGAAAATTCAAAAAGAATTTCAGAACAGAGGTTTTACTTTATTTACCATTGATGATCAAAACCCTAAGGCTGAGCTTTCAGTAAAATTATTTTCTGATCATCCATGTAATGGCGAGAAAATTATAGTCTCTCTAGGTCAACTTGAAGCTGATATTCCTATTCCTCTCTATGACCTTGAGCTTCCTTTATTTTATGAAATACTCTCTCATGAAAAGTTCTCGCGGGCGGTATATCAGTTGAGTGGGGATTGCATTCGCTTAATGCTTGAGTATGCTACTCGCGGTGCTGGTAAAGAATCTCGCTACCCTGATACCGCAAAGAATCCTAAATTCAAAGATGTTCCAATTTTTCCTGCAAAGTACACTGTAGAGAATTTCTTCGCAAACTATGACATAATCCCCATGAGGAGGGATACCACTTGCTGGGGTGTTCGCTTACAAAAGAAGGATGATATTTCTGAAGAAAAATCTCTTATGTTGGATATCGATTGGCATCCGGGCAACAATACATCCCCTCGCCATTCCAGTGATGACAAATGGTATATTCTCCCCTTATTGTTAGAAGGTCCATACAATTCTGGTTCTCATACTTTACCCGCGAGTCTCGCAAATTACCAACCATGGGCGTTCTGCTGGCCTGAAAAAAATAAGGAGGTATATTTCCGAATTTTTACTTGTTCATATTTTCCTCGTATTCTTACGTATACGCTCGCTGACTACTCCAATATTTCCAGATTAACAGATTGAAGGCTAGTTACAAGAAGTCAGGGAAACCTAGTACTTTATTAGCTCTCAAATCACTCACAGATGAGGTAAGAAATATTCCTTTATGATTCTTAATAATATATTGTTGCCTCTATTTCTTACCTTTATCTGTGTTTGAAGGTTATTGAAGAAATAGAACCTGTGAAGATCGCGAATACTAAGGGGAAAAGCAAAGGTTCTTCTCACAAGTATAAATATACTGTTCCTCTCAAAGACAAATCTATTGTTCCTCTTTCAAAGAAAAGAAGAATCCAATCTACTTCCCATTCATCATCTCAATCTAATAAAGAAAGTTCTCATGATGGTACTGATAATGATGATGATGGTGATTTTGATGCTGATTTCCCTTCCGCGAGGGAATCCTCCCAACCTAAGTCTTCTATGTCTCAGCTATCTAACATATTTTCTGATAT
The DNA here is from genome assembly GCA_023529315.1 of Papaver bracteatum. NCBI lineage: Eukaryota > Viridiplantae > Streptophyta > Magnoliopsida > Ranunculales > Papaveraceae > Papaver > Papaver bracteatum. The sequence goes on along the minus strand of JAJJWX010003415.1, from coordinate 2,132,196 downwards.
TATGCTTGGTATGGGGAATAATGCTCTTAGAGACACATGCAAAGCTCTCGCAAAGGTCTGCGATGCTTCCATATTAGTGGATAATGAAACTATTCAAGGAGTTTCAAGATCAGTGACTCCCAGCCTCTTAAATTCACTAAGCATTTTGGTATGTTCTCATTTCTTTGCCACATTTGAATAATTTCATTTCTTCGCAGGATTTTAATTTATGGTTATCTTGACAACTTTTTGTTTTCCCTCGCAGGCTGGAAGAGCTTCTTTTGTTGTTGCCTCAGACGTGGAGAAAATGCGTGCATCCTTTCACATGAACAACAATGTTCTTCGCAAGAAGAATGAGGAATTAGAATCTGAGTTTGCTAATCTCCGCGAGGAGGACAGACAAATGGAATCTGAACTTATAAGTCTTCGCGAGAAAAATAAAGAATTAGAATATGCCTCTGCTGATCTTGGCAAGAAGAATAAACAACTAGAGAATGATCTTTCTCATCAACTGCTCAAAGTATCCAATCTTGAAAGTGCCAATAAACAACTCTTAGGTATGAGAGTTTTCCTCTTTTCTTTCATATTTCTATACTTTTCATTACTTCTTCTTATTTGATTTACCATTCTCGCAGACATTTATGGTCTCTCTGATGAGGATTCAACCCTTCGTTCTTTTCCTGAATCAATAGATGATGATGCTCTTCTAGAGCTTCTCAATAACTCTTTGAACAATCCCTCCAATGATATAATTAATTCTCTTTCCATAGATGAACTCAGGTCTAAGTTTTTCCTCTTAGAAATTGACCACATATCTTGTTTAGACATGGCTAACAAATTCAAACGCTTTTACCACAATTCTAAGGAAGAGATTAAAACTTTAAGGGACAAGAATAGTGATCTATCAAATGACAAAGATCGTATATCTTGACAAGGAGCTCAAACTTTAGCAGATTTTCATAAAACCCTTCTTGAAGTCCAAATTGAAAGAGATAGACTTATCTGCGAGAAAAAGGCTCTTGTTGAAAGGGAAAACCAAATTCGTACCCATCTTCTTATTAATAATGATGATGAATTTGCCTGGGCTGCGAAGATTCTTGACAACGCCAGAACTAACTTAGGTGTAGATGTTAGTCTTCAAGTCGAACAAGCGTCTTTAATTAAAGACATGATTTCTGAAAGAGAAGGTTGTTAACTGTTCTTCCTCATTAATTTCTTGTCTTTATAGGTATTTTGCAAAATTTACAACTTGTTGTTATATACTCGCAGGAGCTGAGAAGAGATATTATGAAAGAATTGGAGAACTTGAAGCCGACAAGGGTCAACTCGCAAAGACTCTTGCTTCTCGTAATGAAAAATATGTAGTTGCAGGATTTCCTACACTACACCCTTGTCAAGAATCTATGAAAACTAAGTCATGATTGTGAATGAACAACAACACTTTTATTAATTCACTTTCAGGAAGATTTACAAGAAATATTGAAACTCAGAAGTACAACTTTCTTTCTGGAGTTTCTCTCTCCTCAAAATTCTCTCAGCTCTCAAGATTCCATCATCCTCTTCTGGATCTATCATGCTCTTTATATAGGAAAACATATAGTGGAAGATAGCTAAGATTTCCCCTTAATTCGGATCTACTCTGCAATCTTATCGCGATCGTTACAATATTTCTCTATCGCAAACATGATGACCATCGCAGGATCAATCTGGTTCTTATTTTACTTCTTCCATCGTCAGTTTTTTTTTAGTTGTTCTGTAACGCTCGTGAAATGTCGTTGAAGAATCGTCAGTGACGCTCGTAGAAATGTTATTAATATCACAAGAATAGTGTTGTAGCGATATTTTGTACTATATCTTGCCTCTTCTCATGTCTTTTCTGCGAAGAAGAGAAGATCATGAGAACTAATATACTTTATTATTCTTCACAACTTCTTCCCCTTTTCTCCTCGACAAGATCCCATTAATCCATCCTTTCTTACACGTGTTGTGAATCCCTTTATTTACTGACACGTTCCTACTCCATAGGTTCACTCCCCTTTGCCTATAAAAGGTTGAACTAATCTTCAAAATTAATTTTACTTTTCTGTTTCTTCATCTTCTTCATCTTCCGTCTGCAACTTTGCCTCTTCTTCATATTCTTCTGCTACTGTTCTAATGGAGTCCTAAAGGTTTGTTTCTTGATTTTTAAGCCAGTTTTTATTTTCATTATCCAATCTTTCTTATTTCCTTGTTATGTCTTCTTTTTAGCGGAAAGATTTCTAACACACAATCTAAGACTCACTACCCTAATCCTCGCAAGAGACCAGTAGAAAAGAAGAAGAGAAATTCTGCGAATGATAAGGTAGTAAGAAACATCTTTTATTTTTTAATAACAATATTGTTGCCTCTGTTTCTTATCTGGGTTATTATTCGCAGAATGACGTGAATCCTGATAAACCTCCCAAAAGGTCTCGCCATTTTAAGACACTCGGAGAAAATATCATTATTCCCCCGTTAACATCTGTGAAGATTACTCATACACCATCGCAACCAAATCTTTCTTCTCCTATCCGCGAGAATATCGCTATTCATACATCTGCCCCTTCTGACATTTTGACAAACCAAGCTTCTAAAGTTGCTGCGACTGAGGTTCCTTATAGTCCTTTACGGCCTTCGACTGTGGTTTTTCCACATACTCCTCCTGATAACTCAACCACCACAAATGATCGCCAACTTACTCTCACTACTACTTCACCTTCTAAATCTTCATCAAGCGAAACTTTCGCAGGTGTTGATATTGCTTTTAAAGTCTTGTCTAATATTTTAGACAATGCTAGAAAGTCTTCCACTGACCCTCTCCAACAGGAAGCTTGCGAGACTCTGTTTAAGTATTTTGTCTCTAGTTGTAATGATTCATGAGAGGCTTTAGAGAATGAGATTAAAGTTCTGAGGAAAACTCTCCAAACTAAAACTGCTGAGTGTGAAACCTTGAATCACATGCTCCGTAACTCTTCTCTAGATTGCGAGAATCTTCGCAGAAAAAATGACAAGCTGAAAGGTATATTTTTCTTGCCTCTGCTCTTTTTGTTTTTCTGTTTCATATACATACTTTCTGTGCTTAGACCTCCTTCTTAAGTTCTTGATTCATATATTAGTTTCAAATAGGGCTCATTTTATAGAAATACTCAAATCTGAATCTATTGCTGAAGAAGTTCGCGTTGAAAGAGATTCTTGGATAGATCAACATACTAGACTAGAAAATCTGTACACTTATTCATGATCACATAAATAATCTTACTAATGAGAACAATCAATTATTGCAAAGGCAGAAATTTTTGAGTGGCGAGCTTGATCGCCTCTCATATTTTTTTTAAGGATAATTTGGCGATGTAATCTTTATCAGATGAGAATAAAACCCTGTCCCAAGAAAAACATAGATTTTCAATCTTGATGACGATTTCCTCGTAGCAAATAAGTAATCTTCAAAGTACATGTAATAGTCAAGAGCAATCTCTTCATTCTCTTAAGAATGAGCTCAAGGAGTTAACTGAATCATCTGTTGCCGAAAAGGATAAGCTTATCAAGGGTAGATTAACTCTTAGTTTAAGAGCTAGCGAACTTCAAGACCAATACTCTCAGTTAAAGGAATCTCATTCTTCATTAGTAAAGGAAAATTCATATCTTCGCAACAAAGAAGAAAACATGAAATCTCGTCTAAAGGGTATGGTTGGTGATAAATTCGATGATGCCATGAATCAGTGGGAGAACTGTTTATTTGCTTTAATCCAAAACTTAACCTCGCAAAAAGAAGGTAGTCAGTTGACTGCCTCTCTTGTTGATCTTCTCATAAAATCTTATATTATGTTCCTTGTGAGATTCTTGTCTAACTGATTTTTTATTTCGTTGCTCGCAGAATCCGAAAGAAATATTCATTATACCATCACTGATCTGACCGCTACATTGGATAAAGTTCGCAAAGAAAATAAATCTCTTGCTTCTAATTGCCTTGTTGCTCACGACAAAGCAGAAAGAAGACTTGATTATCTTGAATACTTTAAGAATATAGAAAATTTGAAATCGTGAAAGAGCTCTTCTTCGCCAAGTCCATCTTAGGGCTGAAGTTTTTGTGAACAATATTCTGCTTCCCCGTTCTCTTTCTCCTATTTCTGTCCCTCCTCTAGAGGTTGACAATGATGAAATTCCTCTTCCCATGGATGAAGAGTTAGAGTTTACTAATGATGAAGAAAATACCACTCAAGAAGATCAATAAGGTGGTGAAGAAGAAGAAAAAAGTCCTCCAAAAGAAGTAATCGCTGATGAAGAATCCAGAGAAGAAGAAGCTCGCGATGAGAAGGATGCTGATGATGTTGATGAATCTGACAAGAACAATAAATCTGGCGAGGCTTGAATTTTTCTTTTGTTTTCTTTTCCTTCTTCTTTCTCAAGTAATGTAATTTTTGAAACCTTTTTGGAATATTAAATTTTAACTTAGTCCTCTTGGAAGCTTTTCAAGGAAGATAATGAAATGTCACTTCTACATTCCCTTATCTGCCCCTTTATTATCTTTCTTGAAATGGTGAATGTAGGAGCGGAATATCACAACAAATGATAACTTGCGAAATTGTGGAGAGAAAAACATCTTGCGAGCAAAGAATGTTTTGCGAGCAAAGGAAGTTCGTGAAGTGAATTTGCGAAGGTTCGTATGATGATTCTTTGATCCGAAATTAAGGGACAGGTAGTTGTTATCCAATGGGTAAAATCATATAAATAGCCATTTAGGCATGAGAGGAAGAAAAAGACACATTTTGAGAGAGGGGATAATTTTAGGAGGAGGGAGAAATTTTTAGTGATGTATTTTCTTTATCATCTTCTTCCCCAAAATTCTAGAGCTCCAAATATTCATTAATGGAGTCTCAATTGTAAAATCATGTAATTACATACAAATCACTAGTGAAGCACCGTGGATGTAGATCACATTGATCGAACCACGTAAAAATCTTTGTGTCACTTTTATAATTTTAGTACCTTAATTCTTAGTTTCATATCAAATTAATTAGGTTTAGGAATCATTTTAATGGATTCTTATGAGGGTGTAGTTGTGAGATAATCCGCAACTACATAATTGGCGCTAGAAAACAGGGGAGAGAGTAATGGATTTATCCAACCTTGATATTTAATTCAAAAAGTTCCATTAAAGTTTAATACAATTATCAAAAAATCTCACCGTATCCATAAGCTTCAAGGCAAAAAGTGGAAATTTCAGAGGAACAATTTGCATTCACAAACACATCAAATGAGAACTTCAAGGAGTTGAAGAAAATACAACTAAACATGAAAGCATCCAAAGTTTTTATCAGCAACACTATTTCATCTTCAAAAAACGATTCACGATGAATTTTTAAAACAATACTGCGATGTAAGATGGGAAATACTACCAAGCACAGATTGTCAATGGGGAAATTTGGAAGAAAATTCGTTGTTGCAAGAAAAGGAATCAACAGCAAAATTAAACAAGAAGGATTCTCTACTACCAACACACATTAATAACCAGGAACCTACAGATTGGAGAATGGTGTAGGGTCGAATTAAAGCCTCTTTTCATACTCATGATAAAATTTTGGTCCTGATATTGGAATCTTCTTCACCTCATCTGCAAGAGAGTATGATATGATCATCAATCAGAAGAGTATAGAATTTCTAAGCGGAGAAATTAAATTCATGCGGTGGTGGCCATCTGTTAACGCCACTAACCCAGCGTGGATTTCTCTTGTAAGGGTTACTTTTCACCTTTTGTCACCAGGAATCGTTGAAGGTATACTCATGAAGTTTGGATCGGTTGGAGATATACTACATACTTACGAAGATGGTGCTTACGAACAACTACATACTTACGAAGATGGTCCCATATACTTACGAAGATGATCCCCATCAAAATTCTTACGAAGATGGTGCTTACGAAGATGGTCCCCATCAAAATTCTTTTTTGTCATATACTTACGAATATCATCTTCGTAGGGTCAAATCTTACGAATGTTCGCAGAAGCAGCATTTCTACTTTTTTACACTTCGCAAATATTCACTTTGCGAACATTCGCAGCACCAACACTTCGCAAATGTTCGTTTACTTCGCGAAAATGTTTTACTTCGCAAAAGTCCGCAAAGCAGCAGAATTTTATTTCGCGAGAGTGGGCTAGAATAATTGGTATCTTTGTGAGAACATGCAAGACGATGCTAGCTTCGCAAGCAAATCATATATTTCGCAAGAGACAACAACAAACCACAAAAGCTAAGTACTTCTTTCCTTAAACATTTTACTTACAAAAAATAAAAGTTTTTTGATTTGATTTACAAAACACTATACAATCATAGAATTACAAAGATTTCAAAATTACAAAAGAAATTACAAAGATCTCAAGATTTTACAATTACAAAAGAAACCGAGAAAAACATCTCGCACAAATCAATTTATATATTTCTCTTGAAAAATTTACTTTATTTCCAACGATATGATATTCGACATGGAGAGTAGTAGCTGTCAAACCTTTATGGCGTATACTCGTAAAAGGCAAAGAACCTCAGTGCGTCATATGAGGGGGTACCTATTAGGATCATTTCTATGGAAAAATATTTGTCAAGAGAGATGAAATAGATAATACAAAGGAAATCAAAACAAAGAAAAACGATTTGAACTTGCAATTAAATGAATATTTTGATAAAAGAAATGTTGAATACTAATCTAAATTTTTATTTGCATTACAGCATAACATGAGGCAAAGAACATGGAGTGAGATTTTTGCATGATAGATCCGCAATACTTATAACATTTAGAGGATTAAGTACTTCTTATACTTCTTAAGGATACTTCATACTTCTTATATATTTTGAGGATTAAGTACTTCTTATACTTCTTCAAGGATACTTCATACTTCTTATACTTCAATGGTTGATACTTCTTATTTACTTCGCAACATTCAGGGACTTCGCAAAAGAATAGAGGCAAGTATATACCTTTCAAGACTAGTATTCTTTCGCTCGTTCCTTCATCATCAAAGATCAAAGACTACTACAATAACGGATTTTTTCTTAAAAATCGCTCTTCAAGCAATATTCAAGAAAAAAGAGGCAAATGTAGGAGCGGAATATCACAACAAATGATAACTTGCGAAATTGTGGAGAGAAAAACATCTTGCGAGCAAAGAACATCTTGCGAGCAAAGGAAGTTCGTGAAGTGAATTTGCGAAGGTTCGTATGATGATTCTTTGATTCGAAATTAAGGGACAGGTAGTTGTTATCCAATGGGTAAAATCATATAAATAGCCATTTAGGCATGAGAGGAAGAAAAAGACACATTTTGAGAGAGGGGATAATTTTAGGAGGAGGGAGAAATTTTTAGTGATGTATTTTCTTTATCATCTTCTTCCCCAAAATTCTAGAGCTCCAAATATTCATTAATGGAGTCTCAATTGTAAAATCATGTAATTACATACAAATCACTAGTGAAGCACCGTGGATGTAGATCACATTGATCGAACCACGTAAAAATCTTTGTGTCACTTTTATAATTTTAGTACCTTAATTCTTAGTTTCATATCAAATTAATTAGGTTTAGGAATCATTTTAATGGATTCTTATGAGGGTGTAGTTGTGAGATAATCCGCAACTACAGTGAATGATCTTCTGTTTCTTATGTTTTTATATAAATATCCGTGATATAATAAATATAGCTGCGATGTTCTGAAATATTATGAAGGAATCTGCGATATTAAGAATTTTGGCTTCTTGTATATAATTCTGTGATAGCTGAATGTTTCCTGCAATCTTAAAGTAGAATAGTTAATTTGTAAGATTATTCTTTTGGTCTTATTTTGACTTCCTAGTTAAAGGTCATATTTTGCCAAACTTTTTCTGTCTGCGACAAAATCGCAGGATTTCTTAACATTTGCATGTAAAGACCCTTTGATATTGTCTTATCCATGTTTCTTTCAAAATCTTTGCGACAATATGATAAGCATACATTCTCTCGCAAGAATTTACCCTTATGACATTGTCGTCTTGCGATGAAATCGCAGGACGTTTTTACACTTTCATGTAAAAACCCATTGATCTCATCTTAACATTGCTCTCGTGGATTTTTGCCTCTGCATTATTTACGTTACGCGACAATATGATAGGCCTAAATTTTCTTGCGATCATAAAGCCCCATGACATTGCCGTCTTAAGACACTTATCAGCTCCCTAATGGAGGGTGCCACCCTTATCTTCCCCCTGGTTGCCCCTTCAAGGAGGGCATATCGGCCATACAAGACTAGCTCCCCTATTCGGATTTGCCAACAACCAGTTGTTTTCGCAGCCTCTTGTACTTTATGCCTATATGGCTTATAGTTACAAGATTGCACCCTAAGTGGGGTTTTCTTCAGGCCAAGTGCATTGTAGCCAAGACTTAACAAGGATGGCAAGAGAGTTTCGTACGCTCCGGGCACCCTTGGCTCAACCGTGTACCTCGGAGCCTTGGTCATACTCTGCACTTCTTGGAAGAGATTCTCGGTCTTCCAACCAGGGTATAACCTTATATAATTTGAAATCCAAGATCTCTCTCCCGGATAGGTTTTATTTAACCCCATCGTCTGCATGACTCAGTTTCCAGCAGCGGTATAACCTTATCGCTGAGTCATGTCAAGAGATACCCCCTCATATGACACGCTATTAGGTCTTACATTTTCCTCTTACGAAATTTTATTCGCGAACTAGGGTGCATGCCATAAAGGTTCGTCCCATTCTTTTAATCTCTGCGAAATTTTATTCGCTATTCTTGCGATGATGCTCACATAAATTATGATAGAGAAAGAAGAATTTTGTAATTGTTTCATCTTACATTTATATTTCTTACCTCGCAAAAACTGCTCGATAATACCTTTTCAGAAACAATCTATTCCATGGTCTATCAAGTCTTTGCCCAACATCTCTTCCCTCTGGATCCATTAATTTGTATGCTCCATTTCCAATTATCTCTTTAATGATGTATGGTCCATCCCATTTTCTCGCTAATTTTCCACCACTTTCTTGCTGATATTTTGGTGTTTCTCGCAAAACTAGATCGCCAGGCTGGAATTGACGTTTCTTTACTCGTTTGTTGTACTCACGAGCTAATCTTCGCTAATAGTTTTCCATATGTTGTAGAGTTTTCTCTCTCTTTTCTTCTAGTTCATCTAACTCATGTAAAATCATGCCAGCACTTAGATTTTTCTCCCATGCTTCTCTTTTTGTTGTTGGGATAGGAACCTCTGTTGGTAGGACAGCTTCAACTCCATATGTTAAACAAAAGGGTGACATCCCAGTTGCCTCTCGTCTAGTTGTATTATATGCCCATATTGCATTATGCACTTGCTCACACCATGATTTGCGATAACCTTCTAACTTCTTTTTCAAGATGTCTGCGATTGTCTTATTAGTTGCCTCAGCTTGACCATTTGCTTGTGGATATAAAGGAGTTGACTTTCCACATTTTATCTTAAATGCATTAAGAAGCAATTCGATATTCTGCCCTTCAAATTGTTTTCCATTATCAGACATCAACTGTGCTGGGATCCCAAATATGCAAATTATATTTTCAAATATGAACATAAAAATGTCCTTATCGCGGATGTGTTGTACTGCCTTAACTTCTCCCCATTTTGTGAAATAATACGTAGCAACGATTAAATATCTTCTTTGTCCAGAACCAGGCACAAATGGTCCCACGATATCCAATCCCCATTTTCCAAAAGGCCATACGCTTAACGAAGATGATAATGGTGCTCCTGGTGCATGTATCTTCTTCCCAAATCGCTGACAATCTTCACAACGCCTTGAAAGTTGTTTTGCATCCTCATGCAGATATGGGCAATAATAACCCTGCATCTTTGTTTTAATGCATGCGAAGTCATACATCTCCATTGGTGGTCACGGTAACCACTATACCGATGATAAAGGAGAAATCAATAAAATCTGAAGAAGAATGGGCTATGAATAGAACTTTAATAGACACAGGAAGTTCTGTAGACATGATATTTTATCATACCTTCAAGAAGATGGGATATAAGGATGAAGAAATGTCTCATTCAACGTATTATGTTCATGGCTTTGGAAAGTCTATAACAAAACCTAAAGGCGAGATAATGGTACGAATTCCACTAGGAGAAATTGAAACACAAATATCATTATGTGTGGTAGATGTGGAATCGCCGTACAATATGATACTGGGAAGACCGTGGATACACGCAATCAAGGATGTGTCATCAACATTACATCAATGTGTTAAATTTCCTATGCCTAGTGGAATTGGAGAAATTAGAGGAGATGTGAATTCGCGAGATTATGCTACCAAATTGAAGTAAGAAATTGTGAAGAACGTCCAAAGCTGCGAAAAGCTCATGAAAAATTGAAATGAGAAGAAGCAAAGAAAGAAGAGCAATTTAAAATTTACATGATAAGGGCAAAAGAAGGAAAAGGGATACCAAGTGAAGTTTCGCGAGAAGGAGATGAATTCGCGAGAGTTATGAAAACGCCAACACCAATGGGAGAACCTGAAGCCATCTACACTGCTGCTGAACCAACAAAAGAAATAAATATTGGAAGTAAAGAAGAACCTAAAATGCTGAAAATTGGGACTAGAATGGAGGTAGATGAGGAAGAAAGAACTATAAATCTTTTGCGAGAATATGCAGATATCTTCGCGTGGAACATGGATGAGATGCCAGGGATAGACCCATCAATAGAATGTCATAAATTAGAAATCAACAAAAACATAAGACCATTTAAGCAGAGAATAAGGAAGATCGCAACAACATATCATTATCAAATAGAAGAAGAATTACAGAAGATGCTCAACGCAGGAATTATAAGACAAGCAAAATATCCAGAATGGATTGCAAACATGGTGGTGGTCCCAAATAAGAACAAAGGGATAAGAATTTGCATAGATTTTATGGATCTAAACAAGGCATGTCCAAAAGATAGTTTTCCGTTGCCAGATATTCCACAAATGGTTGAATCAGCAGCCGGAAACGCAAGAATATCATCATTGGATGGGTATAAAGGATATAATCAAATCCCTCTTGCTGAAGAAGATCAAGAACATACTGCATTTTTTTCATAGGTTCGCGATTAGGTATCTTCATTTTTTACAGTAAAAGATGTGCAAAATCTATATGGTCTCTTGGCTTCGCTAGAAAGATTTATCTCGCGATCATCTGACAAATGCAAATATTTTTTCCACATCCTTAAAAAAGGGACAAAATTCAGATGGACGGATGAATGTGAGAAAGCTTTTTAAGGAATAAAAGAATACTTGGTGAATACATCTATTTTACAAAAGGCAGAACCGGGAGAAGAGATGTTAATCTATCTTGCGACAACTTCGCATGCATTAAGTGTTGTGTTATTGCGAGTAGATGCAGAAGTTGAAAAACCAATTTACTACATCAGCAAGACGTTCAATGCCGCAGAGAGAAATTATTCTAAGATTGAAAAACTGATTCTAGCATTGGTTTATGCGACCTTTAAACTTCGCATATATTTTCAGGCACATAAAGTTAAAGTGTTAACAAAGGTACCAATTGAATCAGTGATGAAGAACTCAAAAAGGTCAGGCAGAGTTGAGAGATGGAATGCGTAAGTAGGATATTTTGAAATTAAATATGAAGTGTTATCTTCACCAAATTCACAGGTTGTCGCAGCCTTTTTAGCAGAATTTCCTTTAGAAGATGATGAAGTTGTTGGGGAGATGATGGATATATAGAAGAAGAAGAACAAGGAGATCCAAAAGACTTGTTAATAGAACCAAATAGATGGGAGATATTGGTGGATGGATCCTCAAATGGGGAAGGTAATGGAGTTGGAATATTTCACAAAATGGGCAGAATTAACGGTACAACATATTCGCGACAAAGACATATTTACATTCATTTTTGAAAATATCATCTGCAGATTTGGGATTCCAGCATAGTTGGTATCTGATAATGGTAAGAAATTTGAAGGGAAGAATATATAAATGTTTCTTAATGCATTTAAGATAAATGTGGAAAATCTACTCCTTTATACCCACATGCTAATGGGCAAGCAGAGGCAAAAAAATAAGACAATCGCAGATATATTAAAGAATAAGTTAGAGGGACATAAAGAGCATGGTGTGAACAAGTACATAATGGTGTATGGTCTTACAACACAACCAGGCGAGAAGCAACTGGAATGTCACCTTTCTGTCTAACATATGGGGTTGAGGCAGTGTTACCAACAGAAGTTGCTATACCCACGACAAAAAGAGAGGCTTGGGAGAAGAATCTTAGTGCTGGAATGATCTTAAGTAAACTGGATGAATTAGAAGAGAGGATAGAAAAATCTTTACAACATATGGAGAATTATAAACGGAGATTAGCATGAGAATACAATAAGCGTGTCAAGCCACGTGAATTTCAGCCAGGTGATTTGGTTCTTCGCGAGACGCCAATTTATCAGCGAGAAGGTGGTAGAAAATTAGCGAGGAAATGGGATGGACCTTACATTATAAAATAGATAATTGGAACATGGACATACAAGTTGATGGATCCAGAGGGTAAATATGTTGGTCAAAGACTTGATAAACCATGGAATATGCTATATTTAAAGAGATATTACCCGTGAGGAACTTTGAGAATCCTTAGATGGTGAAATGTTGTATGATGCAACAAAGTAAGTATAAACAAAAACAATTATGAAAAAGTTACTGCGAGATTATTCAAGATCAAAATAAAATGAAAATATGCGAAAGTATCGCAAGAGAAAATCAAAATATAATGGGACGAACCTTTATGGCGTACACCCTAGTTCGCGAATAAAATTTCGCAAGAGGAAAATGTAAGACCTAAAGTACATCATAAAAGGGGGTATCTATTGCATGGCTCAGCGATAAAGTTACACCGCTACTGGAACCTGAGTCATGGAGATTTGGGGTCAATGAAATCTCATCCATGAGAGACACCTTGGATTCTCAAACTTGAGCATATGACTTGAGTTGGGCGACTAAGGTAATAAGAGCTCTCCTAAGGGGTGAAGAGTATGACCAAGGCGCCTAGGTACACGATTTAGCCAAGAGTGCTCGGGGCGTATGAAACTACCCTGACCATTCTTGTCAAGTCTTGTCTATGATGCACTCGGCCCGAAGAAAACCCCACTTAGGGTGCAGTCTCGTAACCATAAGCCATATAGGCAAAAGGGATAAGAGGTTGCGAACACAATTGGTTGTTGTTAAGACTGGATGGGAGGAGCTAGTCTTGTATGGAAGAAGTACGTCTCCTTAAAAGGGCAACCAGGGGGAAGATAAGGGCGGCACGCTCCATTAGGGAGCTGATAAGTGTCTTAAGACGCAAATGTCATGAGGCTTTTTACTCACGGGAGTATTAAGACTTGTCATATTTGTACAATAGTCCTTAAGAGGCAATAATACAAAAGAGAAGTTAAGACGAGCTCAATGGGTTTCTACATTAAAGTGTAGAAACGTCCTGCAATTTAGTCGCAAGACGGCAATGTCATGGGGCTTTAATTTCGCAAGAAGATTTAGGCCTATCATATTGTCGCATCAAAAATACAACAGAACATAAAGTTAAGGCAAGGTCAATGGGTTTCTACATGAAAGTGTAGAAACGTCCTGCGATTTTGTCGCAAAGAAAAAAGATGGCAAAATAATACCTTTAACTAGGAAGGAAAAATAAGACCACAAAAGATTTATAAATACTAACTATTCTTTATGCAGATCATTCATCGCTAGAAAGATAATGAGAGGCAAGTATGGGAATTAATAAACAAGATTACATTATCATTCTCGCAAATACCAAAAGTATAATTGAATCCAAAGGTGGTCCAAAATACATCGTTCGCAAGAAAATAAAGAGAAAAAGTAACTCAAGAAAACAAAATCAAAACTCAGACTTCAATATTTTTTTCGCCAGCTTTCTCCTATTCTCCGGCTTTATCATCTTCACCAGCTTTATCCTCTTTGCCAGTGTTTTCCTTATTCTGATCGACTCTAACTCCAGCTTCTTTCTCATTTGGCTTATCACCAGTAGTTGTTTCATCACCAATAGATTCTTCTTTAAGAGGGATTTATTCCTCTTCTTCTAAATTTTCTTGAGAAATACTATCTTCACTACAACTTCCATAATTAAGATCATTATCAGCAGCACGAGGAGTTTCATCTTCATCTACTTCCGGAGGTTTGATTGATACAGGAGAAAGAGATTTGGATAGTAAAATATCATTCATAATAACTTCAGCACTAAGATGAGCCTGGCGAAGGAAAGCTCTATCACGGTTTCTAATCTCCATGTTTTTGAAATAAGCAAGGTAGTCATACTTTGTTTCTGCTTGATCACGAGAACGGGCAAGGTGAGCAGCAAGTAGTCCATTTTCTCTGCGAAGTTTGGAAAGCTTAGAATCCAAAGTAGAAATGAAAGAATGAAGTTTTCTTTCAGATTCTGCGAAAAATAAGAACAAACATTATTTGGGCGAGTACTTCGCAAGAGAATATTGCAAGGAAATTTAACAAAGAAAAAATGGTTGAGGTAGTCAAAATGACTACCTTCCTTTTGCGAAATTATATTTTGAATTAGTGCCAAGCAAGTATTCTCCCAATGATTCCATCAAATTTATCTCCAACTAAACCCTTCAGTCGGGATTTTAAATTATTTTCTTTAGAGATTAGAAAAGTGTTTTCCTTCGCAAGAGAAGAATAAGATTCTTCTAATTTGGAGTACTATTCTTGGAGTTTATTTTTTTTTTACACTTAAAATTATCATACCCTGCATAAGTGTATTTTTCTCAGGAATAGATGATTCAGTTACTTCTTTAAGTTCATTTTTCAGCGAGCGAAGAGATTGTTCTTGACTATCACACATTTTTTGGAGAACAATTAGTTTCTGCGAAGAGATCGCCACCATATTTGATAGAGCTCGCTTCTCCTGAGATAGAGTTTTATTTTCATCTGATAAAGTTTCCATCTCTAAGTTAGCTTTAGTCAAAAAATAAGAGAGGCGAGATATTTCGCTACTTAATGAGTTTTTCTCTTGAACTAGTTGAGTATTCTCTTTGGTAAGATTATCTAATCGGTTATACTGATCCATCCAAATGTCTCTATCAATGCGAATTTCTTCAGCGGCAGATTCAAACTGAAATCTTTCCATTATTCGTTTCTAGTTTAAAGCTTAACAAGCAAAAAAGTATTTTAAGAATAAACAACATGGAAAGAACAAATTTGTGAAAAGTCAAGTTAAAGTTGAAGATAAGAAGTTCATACCTTTTAATTAATCATTCTTCTTGCGAAGAAGCTCACAGTCATCAGAATTTTTTTGAAATTTCTGATTTTCAAGACGAAGAGTGTCACATTCTAGGGTCTTGGTTTGAAGACTCTTCTTTAAAATTTCAACTTATTTCTCCAAGGATGTTTGCGAAACTATCCTATCAGAACCAAAATATTTACCCAAAATTTCCCAGACACCAGACTTGACAGGGTCCACAGATGATTTCTTGACATCATCCAAAATATCAGATAAAGCTTTGAAGGAAATATCCATTTCGTCCGCAGTTTCTTTAGAAAAAGGGAGAGACTCAGATAGAGTAGAACTAATAATAGAAAGCTGATGATCATCATTCTTTGTTAAAGAGATGTCATTTGAGGGAGAAGTTTGAGGAAGATCAATGGCTGAGGTTATAGTAGAATTAATTTGAGAAGTATTGGTCACAGGAGAAGAAAAAGTTTCATTCGCAACAAACTCGGCAGAGGGAATTTCATCCATAACTGGATTGGTTGAAATATTAACATCTGTTGCGATGGTTTCGCAGACAAGAAGTAGAGGTTCAGTTTGTGAAAGTGTTGAAGAAGAAGTTGAAAGACCAAGTTTGGAAAAGGAAACATAAGTTTCAACAGTTTTGGGTTGACGAGATCTTTTAAGAGGTTTAGTGGCATCTCCGTCACCCTGCGAATCACAACTTAGATAAGAAACAGAGGAAACAATATTGTTATTAAAAAATAATGGTGTTTCTTAATACCTTGTCATTCGCAGACTTTCTTTTTCTCGCAGGAACTTTGAGTTGCGAACTTCTGGGAGCATTAGGGTTTTGAACTGTAAATTTAGTATTGGAGGTGTTTTTGCTGAAACAAAAACAGTATGGGAATTACACAAAGAACAAACAATATGATTTCAGTAAAACAAAATCAAATCAGTTTCAGCAAAATCAAAAGAAGAAAAAGAAAAAATTAACCTTGGAGATTCCATGGGAGCATAAAAGAACAACTGCAGGAAGGTGAATCAGATAATAAAGAAAATGGCCGACGATGAAGATTTGCAAAGGATATAAAGATGAAGACGAAGTAAAAGAAGAAAATTATCTTTCCTCCAGATCCCTCTTTAAATTGGGAAAAGAAGATGACCGGTTAATGTTAAATATGTCGGTGAGTGAAGGAATATTCAACACGTGTAGACGGTTATGCTTAATTCACGGAGCCTTGTCGGTAGGAAAAGATGAAGACTGAGAAGATGAACAGTTGCGGCATTTTGAAAAATAATTTCTCATGACATTATCCCCTTCGCAGAGAAGACATGAGAAGAGGCAAAATGTAGGATCAGAATATCGCAAGAAGGACACATTCGCGAAGTTTGATCAACAACACATTGCGAGCGTCGCAGGATGATTTGGAGAATGACGTAATAGATGACGGTGGAAGAAACATGGGGGAAGTGTGATGATTCTGTGATATTTAGAGTGTTTGCGAAGATTAACAATAGAACTCTTGCGAGAATATCGCAAGTCAGATCCTAAAATAAAAGACAAATTAGATGTCATCCACTATGTAATTCCCTATATAAAGAGTTGAACATGCATAAGGAGAGGGAGATATTTTTCGAGTGTTGAGCAAGTCATTAAGAGAGAGAGAGTCCAGAGCGGTTGTTAATTCTTTAGCTTTATTTCATTTCTTTCTTGTAAAATTTGTGAGATTAATCAATAAAAATTATGATTGTTGATCTAAAAAGGATTTGATTGTGTGAATTCTTGTGAGGGGTGTAGTGTGGGATTTCTAGCTACTACAACTGCGAAACCGTTGCTGATTAACTACAAGAATGACGTAACAGATGACGATGGCGTAAACATGAGAAAAGTGTGATGGTCTAGCGAAATTTAGAATGTTTGTGAAATTAACACTAGAATGCTTGCGAGAACATCGCAAGTCAGATCCGAAAATAAAGGTCAACTTAGCTGTCATCCACTATGTAATACAGTAAATAAAGAGATGAATAGGTGTAAGAAAGGGAGAGATAATTTTTGGAGTGTTGAAAAAGTTTTGAGGAGAGAGAAAGTTCAAAATAATGTTGTATTCTTGATTTCATTTCCTTCTTGTAAAATTTCTAGATTCAATTAATAAAAAGTGTCGTTATTGATCTTAAAAAAATATGTTGATTGTTATGAATTCTTATGAGGGATGTATTGTAGGATTTCCTGCAACTACATAATGGCGCTAGAAACAGGGACTGAAGGTTGAAAGTTGCTGAAAAAACAAGATTAAAAGATTGTTATTGAGACTGTTCAAACCAAGAAGATGATGGAACAAATCAGCAAACCAGTTAAGAAAAAGATAATTAAAATCAATGAATATAACAAAAGGATGGAGTGTAGCATAATCACAAAAACAATGATTAATAAATTTCATGAAAACATCAAAGGAAGAATACATAAACGAGATTTTGAAGGAAAAAAAATTATGATAGTGGAAAAGGTATCACCCTTGAAGGATTGGGAAAAGCAGAAAATTACATTCACAGCAGCAGAGATACCAAAAGAAAATTTGAACCACACATCTCCTTTGGTAATCACAGTAACCACACGGATAGAAAAGGGGAAATCCACAAAAAACATGGAAGAATGGGCGGTGAACAGAACTATGGTGGATACGGGAAGTTCGGTGGATATAATGTTTTATCATGCATATAAAGGAATGGGATACAAAGATGAAGAAATATCTTGTTTGACATATCATATCCATGGATTTGTAAAATCAACAACAAAACCTAAAGGAGAAATAGTGGTGCGAATTTCGCTAGGAGAGATTGAAACACAGGTGAAACTATGTGTGGTGGATATGGAGTCACCGTATAATATGTTATTGGGAAGACCATGGATACACACAATTAAAGCTGTAGCATCGACATTGCATCAATGCATTAAATTTCCTATGCCGAGTGGGATTAGTAAAATTAGAGGGGATGTTGATAGTGCAAAATTATGTTATCAAATTGAAGTGAAGCATTATGAAGGACGTGCAAAGAAGCGAAAAATTCGCAGGAAGATGGTAAAAGAAGCAAAGAAAGAAGAAGAATTTAAAATTTACATGATAAGAGTAGAGGAAGGAAAAGGGATACCCAGCGAAATTCCGGAAGGAGGAAATGAATCTGCGAAAATGATAAAAGAACCAACACCTATGGGAGAACCAAAGGCCAGTAACACTGCGGCAGAACCAACAAAGGAAGTGAATGTTGGAACTAAAGAAGAACCCAAAATACTAAGAATTGGGACCAAAATAGAGGTAGATGAAGAAGAAAAAACTATTAGTATTTTGCGAGAATACAAAGATATTTTCGCATGGAACATGGATGAGATTCCTGGAATAGATCCGTCTTTGGTGTGTCATAGGTTGGAGATTAACAAAAGTGTAAGACCCTTCAAACAAAGAATAAGAAAAATTGCGATAGCATATCACCCCCAAATAGAAGAAGAGTAACAGAAGATGCTTGATGCGGGAATTATAAGACAAGCTAAATACCCAGAGTGGATAGCTAACATGGTTGTGGTTCCAAAGAAAAATAAGGGGATTAGAATCTGTATAGACTTTACTGATCTAAACAAAACTTGTCCGAAAGACAGTTTCCCATTACCAGATATTCCACAAATGGTTGAATCAGCTGCGGGAAATGATAGAATATCTTCTTTAGATGGGTATAAAGGCTATAATCAAATTCCTCTCACTGAAGAAGATCAAGAGCATACTTCTTTTTTCGCTCCAAGAGGGTTATATTGTTATACAAAAATGCCATTTGGTTTACGAAATGCTGGTGCAACATATCAAAGGATGGTGGAGAAAGTGTTCGCGAAGTGGATACATAAAACATTAGAGGTATATGTGGATGATATGTTAATAAAAAGTAAAGAAGTGTATGCATGTCGTAACCACAACAAATTAATTAATACTTTACTACCTAATTAAAAAGTAATATAGGGTAGTCAAGATCGATCCCACGAGGAGCACGAGATTCTAGTTGTAAAATTGTCACACAAAGGGGGGTATTGATTAAGAATTTGAGAAAGTAAATAAAATAAACAAAGCAATTAAAAGTGTAAGTTGAAATCAATAAGAGAGAATAGATCAAGGAATCCTTCTTCGCTGCAAAACAATGATTAAAGTTATGTTCTTTTCCACTTTTTATTAGTCATAGATTATCACCAACCGTAGAATAGCAGGTTCGCTTAGCTAACCCCAAAATTCCTTTTTTCACCGAGTAACAAGTCCGCTTAGTTATCAAATTCTATTCAAAAGAACCACCTTGAGGTTCGCTTACAAGATGTAATTCCCCGAACGCATTAAGATTTATGAACTTAGGTTAAGTACTAGTAGTTAGACTCGGTTCGCTTGGTCCACTTTCTAGCGTTGTTTTCACACACAATTGCTCCACGGAATCCCTCCGCAAGGTCTTGTGTTTTCTACTTGTGTAAAGAGTCAAGAAACTATTACGTATTCCCTAACTTTCACTAGCTTTAGATTAAATTAACAAATCAATTTAGCGTGCACTCCAAACAACCTATCAATCAATCATAAACATTAATATTAGTAAAAACAAACGATAATCATATGAAAAACTTCAAAGTAGAATTGAAACAAAACTCAAATCATATATTAAGAACTAGGAATTCATCCTCAATCAATAAGAAAATTAGCTACTCATAGTTTGAAGTTCACACAATAATAATAATAATTAAGGAAGAAAGAAAAACTTATTGAAAAGATGATGGTTGCTCCTTCCTCCAATCCTTGTGCACTTTAACTCCTTCTCCAAAGTAGATGTGTGTGTAAAAGTTGTAGAGAACTCCTCTACTTATAGGCTTCAATACTCTCCATATCTTTGTAGGAAAAGATTCCACATTCCATAAGAACACCACTTTCCCAATTTGAGCCATATTCCAATTTCTAGTCCAATTCTCCAAATCTTCCAAGTTTTCATCCAATTCCCAATTCTAAGTCTTCACACCCTAGTTAGCAATTCGGGGTACGGGGAGTAGTTCGGGATGGCATACGTACGGGAATTATTCGGATTCGGTCAAAAAGCCGGTCAACGGTTCGTTATTTGGAGAGTAGTTCGGTACGGATACGTACGTGTATAATTCGTTATAGGAATGTGAGTTCGGTATTCAAAATTCGGCTTTATTAAATAATAAAATTTTAGAATTTTATAGGTTGGGATGTGTAGTTTGTGCTAAAAATGCAATATATACTAAATATCATTTGGCTATATCTCCAACAAGCTGTTGGTCCAGTGGCTCAGAGATTGTTCAAGCGATCTAGGCATCCTAAGTTCGATTCCCATCTCAAATTTTTGTGAAAACTACATTTAAGGGGATGGAAATGGACAGTTGGGCTCGAGTTAGCCCTGGCCCAGTTTTGATAAGGGAAGAAAACTACATTTAAGGGGATGGAAATGGACAGTTGGGCTCGAGTTAGCTCTGGCCCAGTTATGATAAACTAAGGAATCATATTTGGGCTTAGTAAACCAAGGTGAATCAGTTCGCCGAACTTTGATGCGCCACGAATTATTCACGCTTGATTCGGGATCCCCATATAGTTCGCGTACCAAGGACGGTGTTTGAAGTATTCGGCCGTATGATTCGAATTCGGACGATTCGGATTCGTTCGCGAACTATTCGCGAATTACTAACTAGGCTTCACACACATGACAGAAGTCCACACAAAATTCTGCATTTTTGGCTCGCCGAAAAACTGGGTTTTTGGCCGGAAGTTGACCGGAATTCGTCACCGCCGGCCACTTGAAAATTCTCTCAGTCGACGGAATATTCCGTCAGTCCACCGTTAGGACTAACGGTCAAACAGGTCAAACCGCCAGTCTTCTGTTAGTTGACTAGGTCAAGGAGGGGAGAGTCAGCTAACCCAAGTCAGCTTCTTCGTCAGGGCTGAGTGGTCTTAATCGTATGAGTAGTCTGAACTGCTGGGTTTGGATCGGCTCACCGGGATCGCTGAGTCAACTCGGCATACTAGAATTTCAGCAGAGTTTCTGTTGTTTACATGGCAATTACGGCCAATTTTTCAGGGCATTATTCACCTGCGACAATCCTATACATTCATCTATAATTTTATACCCATTTGCTTCTTCAAATTCACAGACACAATCATCATCCTCCATGACAAACCCATTTCTCATAACTCGATGTTACCCTTTAATCCATCATAATCTTCTTCTTCTTCTCTGAATCGGACAACAACTTCAACAGTTCAACACCACCTCCAATTCTTTCAAAATCAACAGCCGCAACCCATCTCATCTATTCTGAATCCATCTGATATTCAACCACTAACATCTTCAGATTTACTTCAATAGCAAACCCTAACTGCTAATTCTTCCATTAACCCATCTCTAATTTCTCGAATTTTCTTTCAAGAACAACATCTTCACAGACCGTACCCATCTTCTCATCATCTCACCTTTGTCGAACTGTAACCAAACCATTACTGCTAGTTCTGATATTCTTCTCTTTTAACTCTCATCTCTCGATTTGTTTCTCAAATTCAACAGCTGCTTGCGCGGCTTTTCTCAATTTCAGGGAGGGACGAAATCATTGAATGAATGATTGAGAGTTTCTCGATTTAGGGTTTAGAATAATTTGGTGGCTATTTGCTCCCCACATATACATCAACCCAGGATATTTACACCTGCTCATAATGATAAGGGACACCCATATGGCAACCCCTTAACCATAACTGGCTGCCTTTTAGTACTCTTCCAAAAGAGTTTCCCCTTCGCCTTAATTTGGCTCCAGATAGTGATCGCCCTATGAAATGACAATTCTGCCCTTTGTTGCTCAAATTTGGGTAATTCCTTCTTATTTTCCTCCGTGCGACTCCGGAGTACCTAATAACTCAAAAACACACGTAAAATACATAATTTACAAGAAAAATAGCAAAGAAAGCATAAACTAATAGATAGTAAATTAGGTGTATTCTACACCTATCAAATTTCCCACACTTAGACTTTGCTGGTCCTCGAGCAAATCAAACCAAAACTTACAACTTCAAAGCGTTCCAGCGTCCCAAGCATCCTAAGAGATATGAGGACATAGAGTTTCTGCATGCTAGTAATAAGAAGTTAGAAATACTAAAGAACATATTCTCATTCTTAAATGTTGAGTGAGAAATAACCACACCATAATGAGAGAACACGTGTTTGAGAAACGATCAATAAGAATTTCGCCTCGACTTCTGCCTCACTTAAAAGGGTTTTATGAAATTGCGCTCAAAAAGACGGCTTTTTTATGGGTCTCACATGTGTGCAGGTAGGAATGAAGAGAGAATTCCTGTAACACATTGAATGATGGGAAGGATAACTTCCGAAATTTTGAAAAACCCACATCTTTTAATATTTTGAAAAACCATTTTTCTAACGATCTCTAAGAAAGGAAATCAACCACTATTATCGAGGATGAGATTACTTACTTACCTTCACATATGATTGCCAATTATGATAACACCACTTTCACGGAATCCAATAGAAACGTCTTCCTCTCCTCGTCTTCATCTTCTCTTCCCATAAATGATCTTAGATCCATGCTTTGTCTTTTAGAAATTGAACATAGATCTGTCTTAGATATGGACAATAAATTTAGATAATTCTTTCACAACTCTAAAGAAGAAAACCGTAAGTTAAATGTCAAATATAGTGATCTGATAGATGAAAAGGACCGTATTTCTCTCCAAGGTGCTCAGACATTAGCGAAATTTTCAAGAAACTCTCCTTGAGATTCAAATTGAAAGAGATTGACTTATCTGCGAGAATAGTACTCTTGTTGAAAGAGAAAACCAAGTTTGCTCGCGAGAGATGATGATGAGTTTGCTTGGGCCGCGAATATTCTTGATAATGCCAGAAATAATTTAGGTGTAGATGTTAGTCTTCAAGCTGAGCATTCTACCTTGATTAAGGATATGATCTTTGAAAGAGAAGGTGGTTATTCTTATTTTTCCACTAATCCATTTTTTAACTGAATCTCCACTATTTTATTAATAGGTTGTCATTTGTTCGCATCATCTGAAGGAAATTTTCGCCAAAGAGTTGAAGAGTTGGAAGCAGAAAAAGGACAACTTCCAAAACTTTTGTCTTCTCGCAATGAGAAATGTTCCAAGTTCAAGAAGCAGCTACAGATTACCCTGGCGAATTTTAGTAATGTTCTTGTTGGTGTTCGCAATGATTCCATTAAGATGGTCTATAATGACCATAAAATTCCTCATTCTGCATATCCATATCTCTCGGATGAAATACCAGAGAACGTTCCTAATCCTGTCATCTCTGACAGTGAAGCTGAAGAGTCTGAAGAAGATGAATAATTTAATGAAGATGAAGATGAAGGGGGGAAATCTGATGAAGATAATGAAGGATCTAAATAGTTTCATCTCCTTTTTTAATCTCTTTGTAATATTTTTACATTTACCTCTTTCTCCTTATAACATATTGCTGCAAATTTATCCAGATTCTAAAGTTCCTTGGTGTATAGATTTCTTTTGTTTCTATACCCATACATTAGAAAACAATTCCTTTTTTCGATATGGTTAATCAATATGATTATTAATTTTTAACTATCTGCGTAAATTTGTCATATAATGATGAATAACAATTTTATCATCTTGTTCATTCCCATACTTGCCTCTATTATTCATCTGCAATATGAAAAATCAAGTAGATTACTTTCTGAATAAGATATGTGATTAAATTTTGGCCATAATCTCGCAGCCATTTCTTGCTCTCTTGTGTGGTCTTATTTTGCCTTCCTAGTTAAAGGTCTTATTTTGCCACGTTTTGTTTTGGCGACAAAATCGCAGGACGTCCTTATATTCGCATATAAAAACCCATTGATCTTGCATTATCCTCATTTTCTCAATTTGTTGCGACAATATGACATGCCTAACTTTTCTTGCGAAAACAAAGCCCCATGACATTGTCGTCTTGCGATGAAATCACAGGACGTCTTTACACTTTCATGTAAAAACCCATTGATCTTATCTTATCTTTTTCTCATGGATTTTTGCCTCTGTATAATTGTTGCACAAATATTGCAAGCCTAAATATTCTTTCGAATATAAAGCCTCATGACATTTGCATCTTAAGACATTTATCATCTCCCTAATGGAGGGTGCCGCCCTTATCTCCCCCCTGGTTTCCCCTTCAAGGAGGCGTACATCGGCCATACAAGACTAGCTTTTCCCATTTGGTCTGAACAACAACAAGTTATTTTCGCAGCCTCTTATCCCTTTTGCTTATATGACTTATGGTTACGAGACTGCACCCTAAGTGGGGTTTTCTTCGGGTCGAGTGCATCATAGTCGAGACTTTCCAAGAATGGCAAGGGTAGTTTCATATGCTCCGGGCACTCTTGGCTCAACCGTGTACCACGACGCCTTGATCATACCTTGCACTCCTTAGAAGAGACCCTCAATCGTCCAACTTTTAATATATATAATTGGAAGTCCAAGGTACCTCTCCTGGATGGGCTTTCATTGACCCCAAATCTCCATGACTCAGGTTCCAGCAGCGGTATAACCTTATCCCTGAGCCATGCAAAGAGATACCCCCTTATATGACGTACTTTAGGTCTTACATTTGCCTCTTGCGAAATTTTATCCGCGAACTAGGGTGTACGCCATAAAGGTTCGTCCCATTCTAATATGTCATTATTCTTTGATTTTCTCTTTTTGCATTTCAGCTCTTGTATGATTTTTTTATTTCATCTTTTTCAATGAGTCAAAACATACTTTTGTAAAATTTTCTTCAACAAATCATTCATACATCTCTTATATTTTACGATCTAGAAATTTTACATTTTCTACTTACTATTTTCTTCTTCTGCTTTTTTGTTGCGCTTTGCTACATTTTTTCCATATGCGAGACGCTCGCCATCTATTGGTTTCAGCCCATGTTGACTTCGCAGCATTCCTTCTTCTCGCCGTTCTATTGTATCCTCCATTAACCTTTCAATTCTTTGCTTTTGTTTGATGTTATGTTTCTAGTTTCTGTTCCTCGCAGCCCTTTCCTTGCAAGATTCCATATCAATTTTATAACACTTTTCTCCATCAATCCAATCTCCCTTTATAACTCCAACACCGCTGGGATGAGGAAATTTAATTCACTGGTGGAAAGTTGACGCTACACCTAAAATACCATGCAGCCAAGGCCATCCAATTAAGGCATTTTATGGAGATTCTATGTCAAAAACACTGAATTAAATCTTAGAAGATATTCCCTTTAATGGAATTTGCATTGTAATTTCCCCTTTGGGCTTGTTGGTAGTACCATTGAAACCATAGATCTTATAAGTCGATGGTATTAGATCCTCGTCTCTTCCTCCCATGGTTTTGTAAATATGATAAAATAAGATATCCACTGAGCTTCCAGTGTCAATTAAAACTCTGTTAATGGCCCACGAATCTTCAGCTTCACTATCCTTATTTTCTTCTTCATCTTCTTCTTCTTTTTGTTTTGGATTTATTTCTAATCTTATCACTAGTGGATTATCATGCATTTCGCCAGGCTCAGGTACTTCTTGTGCAGTGAAATAAGTAGTATGCTTTTGCCATTCTTCTAATGGCGAAGATTTCGCAATATTCATATCTCCCTTCCATCCGCATCTCTCGCGAAAACTCTACTTAAAACATTATCGTGGAAATCTTCTATAGTCTTGTACGAATGTATGATAGAGTTACAAGATAGATTCTTCGCTTTTTCTCCAACTTCTATCACAAACGTTTCTCCTCCCTTTGTTGTATTCACTCTGTGAATTTCTGGAGCTGGGGGTAGTTATTGAGACTGGGGATGTCCTATTAGAAAATGGTTTAATTTTCCCTGATCTATCATCCTTAAGATGATTCTTTTTAAATTCCTGCATTCATTTGTTGAGTGACCATAAAAATGATGATCTAGACTTAGATTATTTGGGTGTGGATCTTTTCCCATATTCCAGGGTACGGGTATGTCCTCCATCAAAATTATAGCCTCCCAAATTTTCTATATGCTAGCATTTAGAGGTGGCATCTTAATTTCTTCCCATATTGTCTTCTGACCTCCTTGCCCTCTATAATAATTTTGTCTCTGACCACCATAAGTCTCTTGCGGCCGATCAAGCCTCTGAATCTTATGATTTCCACCTCGATTGAAAAAATTTCTTTCCCTTTCGAACTCTTCTTGATCTCTGCTACCCATAGCTACTAATTTCTGTTGACCATCATCCATACTCTTTTCTTGCTTCACCTGCGAAGTGCTCGCTACTGTATTTATTAACCTGGGAAGTAGACTTGTGTTTGCTGCAATTGAACTGGCATTCGCAATAGGGTATGATTCCAACTCATTTTGTTTCTCCTCCAGAGCAATGTATTCTTCTTGCAATTCTCGCATCTCTGTCATTGTGATGGTATTCTTGATTCTGAATATTTGCACGTATAACAGATTGGTTGCGAACATTGCATTAATGAATGATAAAATGAGATATCTCTCATCCACGTGGCCCGCCATTTCGCTGCACATTGTTTTCCACCTTATGGTTAGATGTTTTAAGCTTTCACTAACCCTTTGCTTTAATCCAAATACATCTTCAATGCCGGGTCGCGAAGAATTGTTACTTATATATGCTCCCAAAAATGTAGTCTGCAAATAATTAAAAGAAGTTATAGTGTTCTTAGGTAAACCTTCGAACCATATTAGCACCTCGCCTGTTAAGCTGGATACGAAATATTTGCACAATACAACATCATGGTTTTCCCACTGTAGCACACACCTAACATAAGATTTGATATGTTGAATAGCGCAAGTAGTTCCATCAAAGAAACTGGTTAATATTAGCAAATTACATTTTAGGGGTATTCATCCTAATTGTACTTCTTGGGTGAATGGAGTTTTTGCAGCTTCTTCAATGGCCTCATCAAGTTGCCTTCTTCCTCCCTCTCATCTGTTATTTAACATTCCCCTCATTTCTGCTAACTCTCACAAGATCTGTTCATTCCCAGCTGAATTTTGCTCCATTGGCCTTTTCAGTGCAGCTTCCCTTCTTCTGCGTTCATGTCTTTCTTGCCTTGCGAGATTTTGTGCTTCTTCTTCAGCATCTTTATTCTGCCTTCTCCCGCAATTTTCTTCTTCATCTCCTTCTTGAATTCGCAGATGATTATGCCTTCCATTTTCTCTTCTGCGATTTTCTTAATTTCTCACCATTTCTCTTCGCTGTCTTTCTATTCTCCTTTGTATTCTATCATATTCCTCATTGATATTATCATTGTTGCAATTTCTTGTGCGTCTCCTTTCTCGATTGTCATGATTATTATGACGTATTGCTTCTTGAAACTCTTGTTCTCCCAATCTTTCTCTTTCATAAGCTAGACGTGCTTGTTCAGCATAATGTCTCTCAATTTTATCCTCAATTATTCTTCGGTTTCTTTGAATTTCTCGCTCATCTAATATTCTCCTACCTTCTTCTCGATTTTCTTCACCATCTTGGTTATTTCCACCCTCTTGATTTCTATTATCATGCCTATCATCCAAAGTTTCACTACGTGGAATGTAGCAATCATTAATCATTTCTTCTTCTCCGTAATGATGCTCTTCATTTGGATTTTTCATTTCCTCTCGAATATTTTCACCAGCATTTCTCACAGGGGAATTTTTCCTTGCTACTTCTCTAAATGATCTTGAACTTGATCTTGCAGTACTTCTTGATCTCCTATTTTGTAATCTCAAATTCTCCATTCTTAACTCGTGATATTATCTTGTTAAATTCGCGCGTTCTTCCGCCTCTAACCTCCTTTCCTCTTGTATTCTTTGTCTTAAAGCATCTACTGCTTCATTTTCTTTATCTCCATGAATTAATCCTCTAACCGCTTCTTGATCTCTTCCCTCTCGCCTTCCATTTCTTAATTGTTGATTTTCTGCTTCTTCTATTGAATTTGATCGCCAAGTATGCACGCTCACTCTGTCGTAATCCACAGTTCTATCTTGTATCGATGTTTGCTGATTTGGTTGTTGAACTTGATTTTATACATTATTCCTTGTTCTGTTGCTCTTTGTTCTTAATCTTGAAGATTCTCCTATTTCATTCGTCTCTTCTCCATCAAGTCTTCTACTCCTCCTTACGGTTGTTGGTTGTTCTGATGTATTTCTTCTTCTAGCCATTCCTTCAATTTTGATGTATTATTGCAAATCACGTAAAAATCTTCACCAATTTCTTCAAATTCTTACAAATCACAATTTCAATTTTTGCTTAGAAACATCCCTGTTTCTAGCGCCATTACGTAGTTGTAGGAATTCCTGCACTACACTCCTCACAAGAATTCGTAATAATCAACACATATTTGAATATTAAGAGCAACACTTTTATTGATTAATTCTCAGAAATATTACAAGAAACGGAAGAAATCAAGAATACAACCACTCTCTTAAATTTTATCTCTCCTCAAAACTTTCTCAACACTCTAAAATTGATCTCTCTCTTCTGAGTTCATTAGTTCTCTTTATATAGGGAAATTACATAGTGGATGACAACTATGTTGTCCTTTAATTTCGGATCTAACTTGCGGTAGTCTTGCAGCAGTTATAATGTTTATTCTCGCAGATGCTATAATCTTCGCAGGATTGTCATGTTCTTCTCGTGTTTCAGTTACCGTCATCTGCTACGTTATTCTTTAAGTCACTCTTCGACACTCGCAGCGTGTTGTTGAAGAGCTCGCAGAAATGTTGTTTATAAATTTCATAAGAGTATTATTGTGGCGATATTCTGATCCTACAAAATAAGGACTTATACACATATGTGTTTCCACAATAATGCTTATATCCTCCATTCGTTATATTGTATAAACTCTTATTTCAATCATTGAAACATTCTCAGAGGACGTTATATAATTGTTATTCACAAACCATTTTTCGTCAGAGCAATTTTCAAAGTATTTGAAACTTAACATGACTTTCTTCACTAGGTAAAGATGAACTTGGCTAAAGCGAAAGCTTTACTAACAGATATTTCGAGAAATATATAGGCGAGATATACTCGGCTCGAAATACCAAATATGTATAATCTTAGTCTATATAGTAATGCGACTTTTGTCTCAAGATAGAAGATAGAGTAGATAGACTTTTGAATGATAGATAAGTTCAAGTCTCCACATACCTTTTAGTCGATGAAGATCCACCAGTTCCTTGAGTAGTCCTTCGTCTTGTATGATGATTTCCATGGAGTTCTTGAGATCAACTACACTCTCTATCCTAGTCCGAGACCTTAGCTATAATAGACTAGAAATCAAGACTTATGGTTTTGATCACTAGCATTGACAAACATGCTTGAGATAGCAACGCATGCGAGTTCAACCGAACAATGCATTAACAATATCCCACTTTGTCAATTTTAGTGACAAAACTATCAATACATATGGAATACAAAATATATATAAATAAATTTTGTGGCTCCTATTCCACATATCTTATCTTCAACATTACTCGAAATCTTCGTCACTTCCAAGTACTCCAATGATCCCAAAGGTTGTAAGTTTAGCATCATCATTGTTGAAAATCCATAGCTATAACAACGAGAAAACAAGTGTTCTCAATCATTGTTATACAGTGTCATAGTATCATTACACAGTGTCAAAATCCAATTGCATCACAACTTTAACAACAATTTTATGGTGATACGTCACTCCCCCTTAGTCAATACTCCATCTCACATGGAAACCACTCCCCCTTATATAATGATCCGAAAACCATATGTATTTGTAGTATGAACTACATATTAATTATCCCCCTTTTTGTCAATAAAATTGGTAAAGGTACAAGAACAGGATCCTAATGAAATTTCCGTAAGAGAAGTTTCATGACCAAAGGTAAATGTATATCATCTTATTTAGATGCAATCATAAAGCCGAAGCTAAATGCATTCATCAAGGAATCTATAAAGATACAAGATAACCTCTATAATATTCCACAGCTGCACTCCCCATAAAGATTTGGCAATTAAGCACAAGTTCAATTAAGAACTCTCCCCCATAATATGTCATTCCTTAAGGAACAACAAGAGCGACCTTAATTTCAAAAGAAAAGAAGGATTTCTTTGGACAACAAATCACATACAAGTATGAATTTGAATCCAAAAATATTCAATTACAAAAGTAACCGAATATGCTCAACACAAGTAAACTTATGGAGACTTAAAAACTCAATTAGATAATCACAAGAGAACCTATAATTAATCTAACCGGAATACACAATTAAACTAATCACAAAAGTAATCAATTTAATCGTTTATTATACTCTCATAAGAAAATCTATGAAGCAATGACTAAGTTAATCATGAAAATAATCAACCCAGTCAAAAACGCTTAAACATAAGAAAATACTTACGGAGTCATAACTAAAGTAACCATGCAAGATGATTAAATTAGTTCAATGTGCTCGACATAAAGTACCTTACGGAACACAACTAAGCTAATCACAAAAGTAATCAACTTGGTTGTCTAGTTCTCAACATAAGACACAATACGGAGCCTCACATTAATACAAAAAAAATGGATCAGGGAAGATCAATTACTGCGGAATACACAAGGATTCATACAATAGACATAATCCTTGAATTACAAAAGATTTTAACCTATCTTCCATCAAAAATTGACATAATAGGCTTAACTTTTGTATTTGTCAAAAGTCCATTCATTCTTTCATCAATACTTTCATATCAACTCATGAACTACTTTACTTTTGACAAAGCATGGGACAATCAAGTTCACGGATGTAAACATACGTATCCCATAACAATATTCCAATATATAAAATCATAAAGATTAATACTGCAAAAATCATCTTCCAAACAAGTTTAGAATTTAAACCAATAAATCAAAAAACAAGAAGATGAAAATGTTGGACATAGCTATGTGTAATCACAATAATGGCTATTCCAAACTCTAGTTATTCTTATAAACAAAATAAGAAAAATAGAAGATTTACTAGTCAAACATGGTTTGAGGAGCACTAAACCCATTTAGCAACTAAGGATTGAACAAAGATCAGTTCATCAATTGCTTTCTTTAGTTCGTTCTTCAGAAACTCAAGATTCCTTGTTGCAATTCCGAGTTGTTCACGAACTACCTCAAAATCCCGAAGAATATTTCCTACCAGTTTTGATGACATCTGAACTGGTAGTTTGTTTTCATGATCAATAACATGATGACAAGTTATGAAAACTGGTTCTTCATGGAACTTGATAGTCTTACCCTCTTCAACTCCATCTTTGTCACTTCTCTTCATTGTGCTAAGATTTCAGAAGAATTCTTTTTGTCCTTATGGAACACTGTGTCAAATAATGACATATATAAAGAGGTTCCATAAAAACCCTAGGAAACTAGACGTCCGTATGGGTCTGGTAAACAAGCACTGGTGGTCAATATTTATGTGACCAAAGAGAAATGGAGAGGTGAAACAAAACAAGAAATTTCTCAAGGAAATGGTTAGAACAAACCTCAAGAAGGAGAGAAACAAAAAGATTCAACAAATAGCATACAACCTTGACATATTTCTCAAGATAACTACTTGAGAACAAGAAGCATCCTACTTAATCTAAATGAAGGATGTTGTAGGAAGCTGTCATGGTGTATTAAGATGAGCATATTTCCCATCAACATTGAATTCTCCTCCTTTAAGGGGATTTAGATACAAATCACACAACAAAGTTGAAGAAGTTTTATTAAGAGAGGAACTAGGAGTACCTGAGTCAACTGCTTTCCATGTTTTATTGACACCCCGTTTGAGTATGTTTATACTCATCTTAAGTTCTGAGACTCGGTTATTAATGTGTAAAAAATCCGGGGCAGAATTATTGAATTCACAGCCTTCTACGGAAGGAAACACAGAACTCGACTTATTTTTCTTTCTCCTTTGCCTTCTTCTCCTTTCATAGTTGTCAGTTACCCATTTGTTGTTCTTCCTTCTACCCTGGTATACATTTTTTGTTTAAAAGTCACAAGTAATAATTGACTTGTCAAGGTAGTTTTCTTGATTGTTGAAGGTCCATTTTACTCTAACAATATGAGAGACAGGTTTAATAAATTCTTTAGACACCCATATAAGAATGTTGTGAAGTTTTTCATTCGTTATATAAAAACGACATTTTCGCTCAGAATGTCCTTTATTTCAGCAGTAATAGCAGTTAAAGGAATTATTCTTAGCTGTTCTCATGTGAGTAAATTTGGAAGAAGTAAAACCCTTGTCCTTAGGCACATTGAAGGCTGCAAACTTTTTTTCACATGAAGAGTTATCAATAGCTTTAAGGAAATCGATCTTACTAGTTTTTGGAGCGTTTATTCCTTTATAGCCCAGACCATGTATATCACGATGTTCTTTACATGCTCTAATCATAGAAGACAATTTTGTATAGCTAGAATTGAATCTTCTCAGACTCTCTTCTAGTGATTTTATGTTATCAAGAGTAGCTGCAAGGTTAGTCTCCAATGACTTTTGTTTGACAAGAAGACTTGAGTTCTTTGTCATTAAAATATTTTTGTTGAGAGTCATATCTTGCTTCAGCATCTGCCAGTATTTCTTTCAACACAAAGAGATTTCTGAGAAGATTGTCGCATTCAACCATTTTTGTGCGAAAATCTTCTTCATGATAGATTGTAAGAGTTTATACCCACCATCATATCCTTTAGAGAGTTTTCTCAATTTTCTATTTTCTTGACAAAGGGGTGCCATATACTTACTCAGGAAAGTTGTTGACCTTTTTTGTTTCAAATCACGATCGAACAACTTGATATATTGAGAGACTTCCTCATCAATACTCTGTCCTTCTTCTGAATCACTATCATCTGAAAGATCATCCAACTTTACATCAAGAGATTTTTTCCAGTCGAATACAGATTCAGTCAAGGGACAGACGATATAGTTTTTCTCATAAGCTTCAGGACTTTGTATCTCGCCTGAGTTGTTTTGTATTGATGTTGCATTATCAGAGATATCACCTCTGTCCATAGAGTCAGATCACTATAAACACAAACTTGTAAGGTCTTTAAACGAGTTTGCCTGCTCTGATACCAATTGAAAAAGCGGGGGTCTAACAACCACACCCAATATTTCGAATTAGCAATCTGTATGGACAAACTCCGAGTTTCTTTATAGAGAATCCACTAGACAGTCAGACTCAATCTAGATAGAAATATCTTAAGGAGTTAGTATCTCTCTCTTATTTTGATTTACTCAAGCTAATAGAAATCAGAGAGTCTTTAATCAAATACAAGGAATAACTTGGATGGTACCAAAGACCAATATCCAAGTGTCAATCAATGTAAATCAACAACCAAAGGTTGGATATTCTAATTGATTGAACTTCAACGCACAACCTGTATTATTTCAATTATAAAGATAAACAATATAATGCGGAAAATGAAATAACACAGATACCAGAATTTTGTTAATGAGGAAACCGCAAATGCAAAAAAAACCCGGGACCTAGTCCAGATTAAACATACACTGTATTAAGCCGCTACAGACATTAGCATACTCCAACCTAACTTCGGTCTGGAATGTAGTTGAACCCAAAACAATCTCACACTGATCTAAGGTACAATTATGCTCATATGCCTCTGATCCCATCATGATACTATGTACTTGATTCCCTTAGCTGATCTCACCCACAACTAAGAGTTGCTATGACCCAAAGTTGAAGACTTTAACAAACCAATCTGTATCACACAGAAAAGTCTACGGTGATAGATAAATTCGTCTCCCACGAATATACCTACGAGTTTTGTTTCGTCTTTTGATAAATCAAGGTGAACAAGAACCAATTGATAAAACCAGAATTATATTCCTGAAGAACAACTCAGCTTTATCAATCACCTCACAATAATCTTAATCGACGCAACGAAAAAAGATATTGTGGAATCACAAATGATGAGGCGAAGATATTTGTGACTACTTTTATATCTTGCCTATCGGAGATAGAAATCTCAAGTTAATTATTACAATTGTACTCGTACGATAGAAACAACAAAATCATATCACACAACTACGATAAAAGTAGTATCGGTCTGGCTTCACAATCCCAATGAAGTCTTTAAGTCATTAACCTGGTTTAGAAGAAGAAACCAAAGGTTAAAGTTGAATCGACTCTAGCTTAGCACAACTAGTATCACACAGAATGTGTGGGTATTAGGTTTCCCAGTTGCTATAGTTCTCCCTTATATAGTATTTCAAATCAGGGTTTGCAATCAATGTTAGCTTAGTAACAAAGCATTCAATATTCATCGTTATATGAAAACCTGATTAGATTCAAGCTAATATTTATCAACCGTTAGATCGAAAACATAGCTTGTTATACACACATGTAATACACGTTTGTAGGCTTGTGAAAACCATAACCAAACTTGTGCATTAGTTGGTTCAACAATAGTTAACCAAATGGTTAGCCATATGATAACTTTCATATCAACCATATTCTTCTTCACCATAACTAGTTCAAATGACTCAAATGAACTAGTTAGAGAATTGTTCAATTGCTTAGATCTTTATGTACTACACAAGACACAATTGAAGATAAAACGATTTGATTCACTCGAATTGGTTCATGAACTATATATCCACGGTTTGCAATAACATTCCTTAGTTTATAGAGATGAGTTCACAAACATCGTTTTTAGACATAACCTACTCAAGTTCGCGGACTGGGATCACAGACTTAAGTTCTTGGATGGAGTTCACAAACTCCAACAAAAATTCTCGGGTTCGAGAACTTCGCCAGTTCACGGACTGGGTTCGCGGACTGAAGTTCACGTACTACTCCGATTCTCTTGATCAACAAAGTTCGCAAACTTTGGTTCAAGGAATAAGGACTTATACACATATGTGTTTCCACAATAATGCTTATATCCTCCATTCGTTATAATGTATAAACTCTCATTTCAATCATTGAAACATTCTCAGAGGATGTTATATAATTGTTATTCACAAACCATTTTTCATCAGAGCAATTTTCAAAGTGATTGAAACTTAACATGACTTTCGTCACTAGGTAAAGATGAACTTGGATAAAATGAAAGCTTTACCAACACATATTTCGAGAAATAGATAGGCGAGATATACTCGGCTCGAAATACCAAATGTGTATAATCTTAGTCTATATAGTTGTTGATGGTGGATTTTCATTTAAGGCTAAAATTGTTAAAGCCAAAAAAGGTATGCGCTAACATCTTGTAAAAGATAAAGCCATTAATAAGTGTTGAATACTTATTCACTTTATTAATTCACCTAGAATGGAGCATGTTGCAATAATCCCAGTCTGTGAATTAAATACACGAAATTCATCCAGGTTGGAGCATGTAGCAACAATCCAATATACCCTGTCAATTTACAGCATTATTAATCAATGCATAACCATCCTTGTATTTCCTGTACTCATTATCAGTGCGGCATGACGACTATCGGTGTGTTATACAAGCACGATTGAGCAACTATCGGTGTGCTATACTAGCTCGATTGAGCATCCGGATTGTCCGTATCAGTCTGGAAATAATCACGACCATCCAACTCCACCAGCATGATTGGATGGCCCAGATCGATTCCATAACCCCCAAGCAGGTATGGAATATTCACTGTCGAACCAACGCGGGCCCCACATGGTCGATCTTCCCCAAAAGATTGGCATAGCTTGCCAAAACGTCCAAGCCAGAGCATCATGGACGGAAAAACCTAAACCAGGGTTTGCGACACATTACATGTGTCGCAAAACAGTCTCAACCATCCATCTTCGCAGGTATAGATGGAGGGTGTAGATGTAGATTCAAAGGGCCCAGAGCATGTCAATACAATCACCGTGGGTCCGCCTACATACCTGACCGATCGGTCAAGACCAACCATGGTTGGTCATCACAATTCGTACGCCCGAACAGAGCATGACGCACGACCGTGAAACCCAAAATTAGGGTTTTGAACATCACGAGCGT
This sequence comes from Papaver bracteatum, assembly GCA_023529315.1. Lineage (NCBI taxonomy): Eukaryota > Viridiplantae > Streptophyta > Magnoliopsida > Ranunculales > Papaveraceae > Papaver > Papaver bracteatum. The sequence continues at coordinate 2,095,949 of JAJJWX010003415.1, read as the reverse complement.
CCATTTTCTCCGGCACAAGATTAGATTAAGCAGGTCCGGTCATACCCATATGACCACCGTGGACCCATCTATCCCCTCACCTGATTGGCCAAGGCATACCATGCCTGGTTATCCCAAATCGCCCGCCAAAACTAGCGTGGTCACACTTCCCAGTTGCAAACTGATCTCGACCACTCAACTTCGTCGGATAATTTGAGTGGCTTAGATCACGTTTTCATGGGGAAGTCAGGTATAGGCGTGAACACCAGCCTACCACCTACACGCCAAACCGATCGGCCGGGACCGACCAAGCCTGGTTGTCCTGAAATGCGCTCCTGAAGTTGGCATGATGCACGGCTTTTGCGGCACCGGATTTCTGTCACAAATTGATCTCGACCACTCAACTTCGCCGGATAAATTGAGTGGCCCATATCACACTTCCACGGGACAGTGAGGTATAAACATGTATACCGGCATGCCGTCAACATACATGACCGATCAGCCATACCAAAACCATGTCCCAAGCTTGGATTCGACCAAGCTGAAAAGTGGTGTTTGCGCACCTTTTTCCACAAAACCCTAATTTCACCAACAGTCGCAGATGAGTGTCTCAAAGATCATCTCGTCCGTCCAACTTCACCGTCTTGGTTATACACCCCTGGTCAGGAGTTAATTGGTCAGTGCGGCGTCAAGCTGAAAAGTGGTGTTTGCGTACCTTTCCCCCCAAAACCCTAATTTCACCAATGGTCGCAGGTGAGTGTCTCAAAGATCATCTCGTCCGTCCAACTTCACCGTCTTGTTTATACAGCCCTGGTCAGGAGTTAATTGATCAGTGTGGCGTCATGGTGATCATCATCCGTCACTCTATCATACCATGTGGTCGGTCGAGGAAGGACTTATTGGCGCAACCTCCAAACCATCACATGAATTAGGCAGGATATGAGGCTATTTTGAGACGCTCAAACAACGATGTTTCATACATGCTGGATGCATTCGATGCAGTACCTGCATAAAATACACACGATATTTCACAAGTATCGACTTTCTGAATAACAAAATTATTCAATCTAGCATGACATGCTATTTGCTGTGGGTCCCACGATCCACACACTCGAGACATCAATCATGTCACAAACTGGGGGATACATACTGGGGTATTGGTCTGGCGGTTTACAACGTGCAGCGCACAATACGCCATCACAAGAACGTGTCAGGAAGTCATAGATGGTTAGTGACGATGGGAGAAGTGGGCAAGCCTGGTCGTGTGACACTAACACATTACTCCACTACTCCATCACTCCACTTTATCCACTTCCCACGAGATACGAGGGTTAGGCTAAAATACTTGTATAAATAGGTTCTCCATCCTATTTTTCAAACAAGACAAGACAACAGAGGCAAGTGTTGATACAATCGTGTTCAAATACCGGAATTGATAGCTTACATCCTTCAAGCCAGTTCAACCTTCTAATACAAGTCATACATAGCCAACACCTTCACAATCTCAACACCTTCTTCGCTTCACTCCCTAAGATCAACCCCATCTCATTCACTTTGTGACCGAAACAAGTCTGGAATGGCCATTACTTGGTTTAGGCCGGACTTGCACAAATTGATCTCCTGAATCTACAAGCACTCACCGCGCAGTGCATTTGTTTAGGGTATAGATTCATTCCTCATCCACACACCCCTAATTATCAAAACCGGCAGGAGTAGTTTTCACCCATAAATAATTGGAAACCACAGTAGGAGGTTAATCTCTCGGTTATAAAGTCAATTTCTTCGAAATCCGATTCAATTTTATCAATTTCAAAAAGGATAGATCTTAGAACCAATTCAATCAGCAATTCATTTCAAGATGATGGAACTCATATCTGGATAAACAATCAATTCTGATGGAGCTAGTGTGGATAACACTCCCGGTGTCGATGTACCTCTCACTGGAGCTGCCGTGGTCAATACATCTTGTGAAGCCATCATCACCAGCGCCAGCGTAGCAGGAGATGTTCCAGTAAGTGTAACACCTCCCATCACCAGGGCCAGAGAAGCCGTAAATCCTGACATCTCCCCAAGTGTAACACCTCCGGTAGTCACCAGAGAAACAAATTCCACTCCTTCATCAGGATGAGGAGCCGAAGGGACGAGAGGAGGACCATCTCCCATTACCATTGCAGACTTGATGGAGAAGTAGGAAGTCCTTGCTAAGACTCAAACGGATATGGCCGCAACTCATAAAGAGGTACTCACTTTTCTTAAGACATTAACTGATCGATTTCCATAAGAGCCGTGACATCCCCTAGAGCCAACAAGGAACACATTCAACGCACCAGAGAAGGTACTTCAGCGGCGCGGACCTACATGGACCTGATCAAAGAAGCGACATCAGATATGAGCGGTCCTGTCATGGAGACTCCTACACTGGGGACTGATCCTCATCAAGTCAATAGTTTCACTACGAACCAGAGGCCGGTGGATCAAGAAGCGGTTTCTCTAGTGGAAAGTTTATGCCAACTTTTACACCTCTCGAAGAATCAGCACGCGGAGACGTTTTGCTGCAATCAACCAGAGGAAGGTCACAACCGTGCCCTACATGTCACTGCACGCATCAAGGATTCAGAGTTCAAGACGGCCCTTATCGACACAAGTGTGTCTTCGAATGTGATTACTTTCAAGACTCTCAGGACATCCAAGGTTCTCCCAGGCATGGTCATACGGAAGCCTACCACAATGACGGACTGCGAGGGAAACCAAACCAGCACATACATGAGAAGCTCCACGGAAATAATTAGACAAGTTCGTTACGTCCCATTCCCCGTGTGGGCATCAATTCAGGAAGAAGACCGGCTTGCATCATTGAGGGTTAAAACCCACGATGCATCTTTGCTGACGAAGCATTCTTCTCCATCCTGTGAAGCCACGACCCACGTTCACACGTAGAGGGAACGAACTTTTGTGGCGAGTCGTGACGAAAAAGGGAAAACGGTATACTGACGCTGCCATTATCAATTAGCAGGGGAGACTGTTACCCAGTCTCTCCACCCAATAGAATGCTACAACATCAACGAACCACAATAACAAGTGCTAGATGATCCACAACAGATGCAAGATGACACCAACTCCACAACTGATGAGATTGAAATCGTTGAGGAATCTCCTAGGCCTATCTCCATCATCTCAACCTTGTGTACGGATAAACGCACGAAGCTCTCGTGGAACTTCTCAAAGAGTACCAGGACATATTCGCTTGGAGATATGAAGAAATGCCGGACTTAGATGAAAATTGGTCACCCATCATCTACATGTCATACCTGGATCCAAGTCGGTTAAACAGTTGCAGTTCAGACACGAAGAAAATGGATAGATCAGGTGCTGCATAGACTTCGGAAACTTGAACAGGTGATTCTCCAAAAGCGATCCTCCTCTACCTAACATCGACGTGTTATTATATGCAACCAGCGGACACGGCATGTTCTCCTCCATGGATGGATGTTGCGGCTACAACCAGATAAGGATGTACGAGCATGACGCAAGTAAGATAGCTTTTCGAACTCCTCTCGGAATTTTTTATTATACCATACTGCCATTTAGTTTAAAGAATATTGGTGTAACGTATCAACGCTCTGGAAATATTCCACTGGAGTCGATACCTCAAGGGAGCAGCCTCAAGAAGATAATGATTTCCACGCGTCATATCGAGCAAGATCCGGGTGAGTCACTCTATCAGACAATGGTCGAACAAGATCCGACCGAGTCACTTTATCAGACAGTGGTACATGTCTATCATGCTATATTGGAAAATCTGCGCTTTTGGTCATCCTATGGATCTGTTGAACGCTCATCTACAACAACATATTCCCAGATAGAAAGAACCAGGTCTGCCGGTAATGAAGAGCCTCATAATATTCGTAGGGGCATATATCTCACCAACAAGCGATACAACCTTCATACTTCTGTAAGCAATTCCCTGAAGCAGCAAGAGAAAAACTACCGAGATACAACATCCTGCACGTCGCCAACTCCAACTCCAGTACCACATGCACGACTCCCACAATGATGAAACAACGTCCAAGATATTCCATATCTGGCTCGAAAACAACCACTACGAACAAACCATGTAAACCACGCTTGGGGACTGGGGCTCAGCATGAAGTTCCTTCACCTTCAGTCAAGGACTTCTTCAATACGAGAGAGATGGTCAGTCAAGAAACATGGAATTCGCAAGGGTAAACCGAACTGAAGAAGAAACCACTTCAACGCTCCCTCCAGCAGAAGCTGCTTCAATGGTCTATTCAAGAGCCGCCTCAATGCTCTCTCTGGGACTCACGTTAGCTTCATAATCCTTCTTCAACACTCTCTCCAGGATCCACCTCAACATTCGCACCAGAAGACACTTTAACATCCTCTCGAGCCGTTTCAACACTAAAGCTACATCAATAATCTGCGCTCTGGTCAAGTTATCTTTGATGTACTCATTGCTCAACATACGTCTCATCCATCCTTCATGAGGGCCCAGCGGAGCATGAAAAACCTTGAAGTCGATAGGAGAAGGGTTATCTTGTGAAACATATATTTTTATATAGTTGAAAGGGCGCGGTGAACAACTCATCATCAATGTTGGGCATATCTTTGAAGCTGTCAACACCTCCTGACTTGGCACCATCACTATACCCAGAAGACATCTCAACAGGAGTTCTTTTCTTCATTCTATAATAAAAGACAAGAGTCAGTACTTGTATAAAAATGCGTGAGATGCGTAGTCACACACGATAGAACACACATTCACGTTGGAATATACAAGGCTGGTATTGGGTCCAAACACCGGTATTGCTCTTTTTTTTTATTAATCATTAAAATTTTATTACTCAAAAGGGGAAAAAAACAAACTCAAATAATGAGCTCAAAGTTATTTACACACCAAAGAGCAAAACTGAAAATAGAAAAACAGAAAGAAGAGCTAAACACAAGCCCATTAGCTAAGGAATTAAACAACAACCCAAAGCCCTCAAGCATTTCAACAAAATCTAAAGTATATTTTGTCAGCATTTCCAGTGAAGTTATGAAACTTGGTCTTGTTGTGTACTTCTGACAAACCCCTCTGCCTAGACCCGCACCTCTCTTTGCCATATCATCTGCAGTAAAGTTGATTTCCCTCATACTATGTACAAATTGTATCCTCCCTAATATTTCTTTTATTCTGTGCCATCTTGCTTGGATTACCCAAGGCATATTCCCTGAAAGATAGGATTTTATTGCTGCATTGGAATCTGATTGAATGCATATATCAAAATTATTATTCTCCCCAACCCATTCTGCTGCTCCCAGAATTGCCATTATTTCAGCTATAAAGTTGGTTGCCACACCCAGACCTCTTGATTCTGCATAGATAAATTCACCTTTTGCTCCTCTGCACACAAAACCACAACCTGCTACACCTGGATTACCTCTAGAGGCACCATCACAGCAGATGAGTATCTGGTTTACTTCAGGAAGATCGAATCTCAATTCAACAATCCTCTGGACCTTTATTGGTTGGTTTCTTAAATTAAAATTTCAAGTCCGATGTTGGTTGCTCAAGTTTGAAGTCCGGTGTTGATCAAGTCACAAGTCCGGTATTGCTCAAGTTTCAAGTCCGGTGTTGGTCAAGTCACAAGTCCGGTATTGCTCAAGTTTCAAGTTTGGTATTGATCAAAGTCACAAGGCTGGTATTCAAATAAAACAGGCGCACGCAGCAGGCCCGGTTTTCAGTCGAAACATAGGGTCGACGTTCAGTCAGGCACGCGACGGGTCCCACTTGATCCCAGCTCCAGATTGGTCGAAGCAGACACAGCCGTCCCCAATCAAAGCTCTGTCTCCAGAAGAAGACGTTTCATCTCCAACACTTCAACGCTCTCCCGGGCCTGCTCCAGAAGCTGTTTCAACGCTTTCTGCTGGACCCACATTTATAATTGAGCACACAAGGTTCATTTTTTAAAACAAGCCTGCTCACATCGGGTCCCGCGTTCGAGCGAAGCAAACAGCAAGGCCGGTGTTGGTCAAGGCATCAAGTCCGGTGTTTAGTCAAGTTAGCTGGGTCGGTGTTTGGTCGAAGTAGCAAGATGACACTTGAGAAAGCACATCAATCGTACGGTCAAAGTAGGCACATGACATGACCGACGTTTGAAACATGTACACGGTGGTCCCGCGTTTGATCGAAGCATGCACATCTTCCCATGTTCGAATCAAGCATGCTTACATCGGGTCCCACGTTTGATCAAGCAGACGCAGCGGACCCACGATTAAACAAAACAGGCACATCAAGCCCACGTTCGATCAAGCAGGCACATTAGCCCCATGAAAGAAACATGCGTAACAGTCCATCGAAGCTGGAAATACCGATATTATGATAGGGGAACGCTCACCTGGATGTCTCTTGAACGTGACATGCTCGAAGGACAGGACGACCCGTCTCTCCTGGTAACATCTAACTTTGTCTCATAAGCTTTATCTTTAACTTTCACCATCATATGCCTACCCCACAATAGTGTAACCATTATGTGCTAGGAAGGGGACTTAATGTTGATGGTGGATTTTCATTCAAGGCTAAAATTATAAAAGCCAAAAAAATTATGCGCTAACATCTTGTAAAAGATAAAGCCATTAATAAGTGTTGAATACTTCTTCACTTTACCAATTCACCTAGAATGGAGCATGTGGCAACAATCCCAGTCTGTGAATTAAATACACGAAATTCATCCGGGTTGGAGCATGTAGCAACAATCCCATTGTTTATGGTGGATTTCTATTTAAAGGCTAAAATTGTAAAAATTCAATTTTTGTAAGCTGACGTCCTGCAAAGGATAAAGCCTTCAGGTGATGAATAATTCTCACCATGATAATTCATTGGAGCATGTGCAACCATCCTTGAGAATTAAAACCTACCCAGAGCGGAGCATGTAGCAACCATCCCGATTTTCTGTAGGTTTGTAGCATTACAATTAATGCCCTACTCAAAGCCTTGTGTTCGACATGCAAACACCCGTGGGCTACCTGACGGAGGGTTATATTAGCCCCGTTGAACGCATGAAAGACTACCCATGTTAGTCTCACCTGCTGAAAACAAACTCAAAAATAGATTTCATCCATCCAACTTCGCATGCATAGTCGGACGGCTTAGATCACACGCAGGACCGAGTAGCATGCATGCACATGCTCACTGCCAGCCTACCTTCCTCCCGGATTGATTGGTTTCCCCATGAGAGCCGTGGAAGGCACAAAGCCGTCAGGTTGGAAGTTACGCACCAAAACCCTAAATTAGGGTTTACATTAAGTGGTCGCAGGCAACCACTCTGGAGATAACGAACGGGAAGCGTAGAGATGCGCAAATGCTGGCCGACGGTTATTATATGTTCACCATGGGCCCGAATCCACAACGCACCAATCGTCCGGTGCAAAGGATATCCATGCGCCTCGAAATCCTTGTCCAAAATAACATCCACGGTCCCCTTCTAATCTCAGTCATCCGTCATCGCAGGCGTGCTTGGATGGCTTAGATCGTGCCTATGGTCGCAAACCAAGCATGCGCATGCTCGTCACCGACCCACCTCCCTACTGATGCAAACGGCTTCTTTATGGGAGTCACCAATGTTGAGATACGGTGGCATAAAGGAGGCGGACCCGCAAACCCTAAAACAGGGTTTGCCGACAGTTGCGACCAAGCAAATTAACACCACCGTACATTAACGGTTTTGAGGCGCTGTCGCCAACCGATGACACCTACATGCTCACCGTGGTCCCACCTCCACGGTATGCCAATCGGCCGGTGTTCATAGCTGTTGTGCGTCTCGATTTATATGCCCAAAGAAGGCATGCGAGGCCACTTCTAATCTCGACCATCCATCTTCGCAAGCTGAAAAGAGCGAATTAGATTGCTTCGATGGGATTCCAGCAAGCATGGACGTGTAGAGTGGCATCCCACCTACCTGCTGGACCGATCGACCACTCCATGCATGGCTCCCAAAGATGAAAACTGTTAGGGTGAAAAGGGAGGCTTGCAAGCCTTCCAAACCCTAATCCAACGGTTATTCCTCCATCAATCTCGTCCGTCCAAGTTCGCATGCTTGGATGAATAGCCTAGGAAGGGAGTTAGGTGGCAAACAAGGTATCACCGTGATCACCATCCTCCACACTTCCCCATGGCATAACCGGCCAAGGTGAGTCCCGCTCATGCGACCTCCGAACAACGCCTGAACATAGCTAGTTGAGTCACTTTAACTTGCAATCCTTTCATCAAGGTTGTGTAGGCTTCAAATATGTTAAGCATATTTAATGCACCGCATGCATACAATATGTGCTTACAAACAACACAATACTTCACAAGTATCAATTTCCTTCCTGGGTTTTGCTTTCGGGATGTTTTCTCCTTCCGAACGAGCTTAAAACCTAAATATTCCCGAGTTGGGAGATAGGAAATTCTTTTCCGTATGGAATGGAGGGGAGGACCATCAAAATCCGAGTCCGTACTAGAATTCTACAATGATTCTAGTAAGGGGCGCTAATTAGGGTTTCTAGTGCAACGATCAACGGTTTCCCCTCCTCTCAAGATGCAAAATCTCGACCGTCGAAGGTCACCAAGCTAGCAAGCTTCCCGATCCTGACTCGCCAAGCCACAACAACATGCTACATGTTTTCCAAAACACTCGAGACGTTAATCACGTCACAATTGGGGGATAAAAACTGGGGTATTGGTCTGGAGGTTTACAGCGTGCAGCGTGTAATACGCCATCACAAGATCGTGTCAGGGAAACATGGGCGGTTAGCGATGATAGGAGAAGTGGGAAAGCAACCGTGTGACACTAACACACAACTCCACTTCCTCCATCACTCCACTTCCTCCACTTTCCCACGAGAGACGTGATGAAGGCTTATCGACTTGTATAAATAGGTTCTCCTCCCTATTTCCAAGAACACAGAAAAACCAAGTGTTAATACCATCGTATTCAACACCCAGAGCCTGCCTGCAACATTTTCTAGCCTGCTCAACCTTCTGTTAACAAGTCATCAAATATCCTTCACCTTCATACTCTCAACACCTTCTTCGCTTCCCTCCCTAAGATCAACCTCACATCCTTCACCTGTTACCGAAACAAATCTGGAACGGGCGTGTCTTCGGTTTAGGCCAGAATTTTACAGATTATCTCTCGAATCAAAAGTGCTCATCGTGCAGCACATTTGTTGAAGGTTTAAATTCACTTCTCATCCACACACACCCAAAATTACCTAAATATGCAGAAGTAGTTTTCTCCCACAAACACCCATATACCATGTGAATTTACAGCATTATTAATTAATGCGTAACCAGCCTTGTATTTCCTGTACTCATTATTAGTGTGGCATGAAGACTGAGTGTTGCTCTCAGTAGAGCAACACGAATCTCCAAGCATTATAATGAAAGCATGTACGAAATACCCGTACAGGCTACAACTCTCGGTGTGTTATACTAGCCCGATTGAGCATCCGGAATGTCCGTATCAGTCTGGAAATGATCACGACCATCCAAATCCACCAGCATGATTGGATGGCCCAGATCGATTCCACAACCCCCAAGCAGGTATGGAATATTCACTGCCGAACCAACGCGGGCCCCGCATGGTCGGCCTCCCCCAAAAGATTGGCATAGCTTGGCAAAATGTCCAAGCCAGAGAAACATGGACGGAAAACCCTAAATTAGGGTTTGCGGCACATTACATGTGCCGCAAAACAGTCTCAACCATCCATCTTCGCAGGTATAGATGGAGGGTGTAGATGTAGATTCAAAGGGCCCAAAGCATGTCAATACAATCATCATGGGCCCGCCTACATACCTGACCGATCGTTCAGGACCAACCATGGTTGCGCATCCCAATTCGTACGCCCGAACAGAGAATGACGCACGACCGTGAAACCCAAAATTAGGGTTTTGAACATCACGAGCGTCCATTTTCTCCGGCACAAATGAAGGGTCCAAGATTAGATTAAGCAGGTACGGTCATACCCATATGACCACCGTGGACCCATCTATACCTTCACCTGATTGGCCAAGGCATACCATGCCTGGTTATCCCAAATCGCCCACCAAAACTAGCGCGGTCACACTTCCCAGTTGCAAACTGATCTCGACCACTCAACTTCGCCGGACAATTTGAGTGGATTAGATCACGTTTTCATGGGGAAGTCAGGCATAGGCGTGAATACCAGCCTACCACCTACACGCCAAACCGATCATCCGGGACCGACCAAGCCTGGTTGTCCTGAAACGCGCGCCTGAAGTTGGCATGATGCGCGGCTTTTGCGGCATCGGATTTCTGTCGCAAATTGATCTCGACCACTCAACTTCGCCGGATAAATTGAGTGGTCCAGATCACACTTCCATGGGACAATAAAGTATGAACATGTATACCGGCATGCCATCAACATACATGACCGGCCGGCCATACCAAAACCATGTCCCAAGCTTGGATTCGACCAAGATGAAAAGTGGTGTTCCCCAAAACCCTAATTTCACCAACGGTCGCAGATGAGTGTCTCAAAGATCATCTCGTCCGTCCAACTTCACCGTCTTGGTTATACAGCCCTGGTCAGGAGTTAATTGGTCAGTGCGGCGTCATGGTGATCATCATCCGTTACTCTACCACACCATGTGGTCGGTCGAGGAAGGACTTGGTGGCGTAACCTCCAAACCATCACATGAATTAGGCAGGATATGAGGCTATTTTAAGACGCTCAAACATCGCTGTTTCATACATGATGGATACACTCGATGCAGTACCTGCATAGAATACGCACGATACTTCACAAGTATCGACTTCTTGAATAACGCAGTTATTCAATATAGCATTACATGCTATTTGATGTGGGTCCCACGTTCCACACACTCGATACATCAATCATGTCACAAACTGGGGGATACATACTGGGGTATTGGTTTGGAGGTTTACAGCATGCAGCGTACAACGCGCCATCACAAGAACGTGTCAAGAAGTCATGGACGGTTAGTGATGATGGGAGAAGTGGGCAAGCCCGGTCGTGTGACACTAACACATTACTCCACTACTCCATCACTCCATTTTCTCCACTTCCCACGAGATACGAGGGTTAGGCTAAAAGACTTGTATAAATAGGTTCTTCATCCTATTTTTCAAACAAGACAAGACAACAGAGGCAAGTGTAGATACAATCGTGTTCAAACACTGAAACTGATAACTTACATCCTGCAAGCCAGTTCAGCCTTCTAATACAAGTCATACATATCCAACACCTTCACAATCTCAACACCTTCTTCGCTTCCCTCCCTAAGATCAACCCCATCTCCTTCACTTTGTGACCGAAACAAGTTTGGAACGGCCATTTCTTAGTTTAGGCCGGACTTGCATATATTGATCTCCTGAATCTACAAGAACTCACCGCGCAGTGCATTTGTTTAGGGTTTAGATTCATTCCTCATCTACACACCCTAAATTACCAAAACCGGCAGGAGTAGTTTTCACCCATAAACAATAGTAATACGACTTTTGTTTCAAGATAGGAGATAGAGTAGATATACTTTTGAGTGATAGATAAGTTCAAGTCTCCACATACCTTTTAGTCAATGAAGATCCACCAGTTCCTTGAGTAGTCCTTTGTTTTGTATGATGATTTCCATGGAGGTTTTGAGCTCAACTACACTTTCTATCATAGTCTGAGACCTTAGTTATAGTAGACTAGAAATCAAGACTTATAGTTTTAATCACTAACATTGACAAACATGCTTGAGATAGAAACTCATGCGAGTTCGACCGAGCAATGCTCTTACAAAAGTCATACCAATACCTGGTCCTGATCGAGCCTGCTACACTAGTCTACCTCTTCCTATCTATCTACCTCTCCAGACACAATATCTTGAGTACCTATGATGGTGACCACATCTGCTGGCATGTGATGTTTGGACATAGAATCGAGTCCTTGTGAATGGGCAGAACCAGGTGCTCTTATTTTACAACGGTAGGGACGATTGCTTCCATTACTGACCAGAAAGACACCAAATTCTCCTTTAGGTGCTTCAACTGCGGTATAAGTAGAAGGAGCTGGTACGGAAAAACCTTCTGTATAAGGCTCGAAATGGTGAATTAAGGATTCCATGGATAGTTTCATTCGACTTCGTGATGGAGGACATAGCTTACGATCGTCGGCTTTGATCATCCCACTAGGCATTTTATTAGGACATTGCACAATGATCCGAACACTTTGGCGCATCTCTTCGATACGGATACAGTAACGATCATAGCGATCTCCTCTGGTACCTACTGGTACGTCAGGATCCGATTGGTCATGAACATCGTAAGGTGCTGCTCTTCTCGAATCCCAAAGATACCCCCCGAACCTCTTAACATTACACCACTGAATCCCCAATCCTTTGCTTGCTGTGCAAAGGATTACCAATATCCACTAAGCGTTGTTTCCAGATACGGTTGCCGGTTAACATCTCTTCGATTCGTCGATACGAGAAGCAAATTGTTGCGTGAAGGAATAAATATCTCGACATAAGCCAAGAGGCAGATCTTGTGCCACTCCACCTGGTCGTATGAAACTGGCATGCATCCTCGCTCCCGGACTCTTTCATGGAATTCCAACAATTTCTCCCGCTCCTCGAAGCCCACAGAACGGAGTTGATGCTCCCACATCCATAGCATGAGTAGTTGAAGCAAGTGAATGATTTGAAATTCGAGTTATTTCACGGAATAACACTCGTATATATTGAGCTCGTAATGGTACCTCGCAATTCAAAAGTCTCTCTACGGCTGAAGAATAAGCGTGTTCTTGGGCCATCGTAGAAACATAGATAGGGTCGACGACGGAACGAAGAACGAAAATGACGACAACTTTTTTGTACACGTTCACTTGCATCACATACACAAGTGCTCTCTGAACCGTGCAAGAAGGTTACCCATAACATGGCTCTCCCACTTAAGTGACCTTCCCCGGGCCATGCATGCTATTCAATGATATTGGAAGGCAGCAGAACAACTAGTGTCTTTTTTAAAGCTGGTACGGAGGCCGAGCCCTACTTCCTTCAGTCCGCAAACCATTCCCCGGTCTCCCGCTCAAGTCACAGTGTGCTACTCTGTATGAGTACCTCCTTCCCTTCTGCCACTCTCCGTTCACACGGTTCTCAAAGCGGAGGAGAAAGGGCGGGCAAGCAGGTACCACGAGCCCTCTGTCCCACACATCTATTCAGAAGCAAGTGTAGTTCACCGGTTCCACCGAATGCTCCTATCTCTCGGCAAAGATCGTGTGAGTGTGCAGTTATGCTTCGGATGCTTCGCCATTTCAGATCGACCCAGTTCCCCTTCTTTTCCCGGTTCACTCCTTTTCCGACACACAAGGACCTTTAGGGCTCGACCTTGGGGAGAGGAAAGACGCGGTGGGAAGTTTACTCGCTTTCTTGTCTTACAAGGCCCTCACATGTAGGACATATGAGTCTCTTCGCCCCTCCAAGTCTAATAAGAGTACCTGAAACCCCATCCGATGTAATAGAATCACTAAGCAAAGAAGTAGACATTTATCGTAAGCCCCCTTATGTATGGGATTCTTCTATTGCTTCTTTATGATACGCAGACACTCACGACCATTCAGATGTCTGACTTCCTTCTTAGTAAAAGGATCACGCACTAGGGCCACGAGACTAAGCTTTTGGATCATACCCTCTCTTTCAACCTATCTCAATGAATGAAGCCCCTTATAATTTATAGCGAAGATGAATCCAATCTATAGTAACGCTTAGCCTTTAATACACCAAATAGAAGACCCCTCTTTCGAGGCCCGGAGGGACTCGAGGAGAGGAACCGACGTGACTCGACCGAGGAGAGGCTCTTTAGAGACTCGACTGCCAAGGAGAGGGACCCGTAGGGGGTGAGACCTCATCACTCGACCGCTAGGTCGGCCACACCCAACCCGAAGACTGTTAAGGACTTTAGGTACTCGTACGTAGGTGAGAGGAGAGGGATGAAGGCACTTACCCGTTAGGATGAGGGACTCGACGTAAGCGGAGAGGAAGGAAGAAGCCCTAGCCTCTGTCCGGCCGATCATTCCGCTGGCATCTCGCATTCACGCCCCCGTTTGACTGCCGTTCGAGGATGTAGTTGTAGATACGTTAGTGTCTTCTTAGTGGGTCCTTGGCTCCACCTCTTATCTCCTTCTAAGACATGCTGTTGTCGTCGCCATATCTAATATGTCACTTAGTCATCTCTCCCTCGCTGCGGGTCAGCACCTCCGAAATAAACGGAAGACTTCATTCAAGTGACTCCGCGATCGCCCTCCTCGAACGATCGAATAAGGTAAAGCTTGAAGATAAGTTTTGTACTCTATTAATTTCTCGGTCCCTCTATGTAGTGATCCAATATGTGGTTCCGCACGTTCTACTACTTCTCCGTTCATTTCCAATACCGATCGTGAAACACCATGAGCAAGCAGGATGTTGAGGTCCGAAATTCAAGTGAAATTTTTTATTTGCCCGTTTCTAGTCGTCATGGGAAAGAAAGGCAGAAAGAAGAAAGAGATTATTCTCCTAGAGCGTGTCCAAGTACCACCACAGTACCAGATATGCATCTCCTTCGCCTCTTTCAGTACCCGATCCCGAAACTTTGTTCAACATACTTGTGTTAACATTAACATATTGCTTGCATACCGCTTGAGCCAGGATCAAACTATGCTTTTGACTTGGTAGAACCTCGGTGAACCGGCGTACAAAAGAATCTTTCTTCTCTATACGATGAAAGAGAGACAAGGATAGCTCGAGGGTAGTACATGCGATAGTCCACCGAAGGGAGAGCATCGTTAAAGTAAACGGGGAAAGGGGGATCCGTAGGAAAAGAAAATATCATATAGAGAGCTCCTCTGGTTTTGAGGGACCAAACTCCTTGTCCTCATCTGATTCAACGGCGAAAGAGAAGATTGTTTGTAATGCACCAGATCGGATCTTTTGCTAAAGTAGATGCTGCTGCGGTTTGCTTTCTCTTTGGTGGAGTGGAATAGAAGCGAATGGCGTCTTTCTCAGTAATGAGGTATAGCTATATAATGGATTATGCATGTCGATAAGGTTGAATACGATTTAGAGCGCCCGTTGGTCCCTGTTCTTATCGCATCCATTTCTCTTCCCATGGAGCCCCGAGGCTGCTAGGGATAGCCTTTCTTTGTCGAGCTAATGAAGGCGATGACGCAAGGCGCTTATGGATGCGGGATCAACTTGTTAGTGAAGGCGCGGTTGGAGGCTCGATTTCGTCGATCTGGTTTCGAAAGGCTTGGGCCCAGGGAAGAAAGCACTTCTTGGATAAGGATCCCACCGCCGCTTACTCCCACTGCAAAGCCTGCCTTCTCTTCCTCTTCATCGACCGAAAAAGCGAGATAAGTTAAGGATCAAAATGAATCATTCAAGCAAAGCATAGTGAAGAGCTGGGCTCGTTTCCTCTTGTCTCAAAGATTCAGAATGAAAAATACATCCTTATTAAATAAAGAAAGTGGGCTAACAGCCGAGAAGCTTCTTCTGGATCTCAGCCCTACGCCTTTCAAACAAGAAAAGCAGTCCCGGTTCGTACTTCACGGACGGTCTCATTGATGCACTTATACTCCGTCCCCCGGATTACAGGATGAGACAAACCCAAGATAGTAAAAGACTACTTCCCGTCTCTACTTTAAGAGGCTTGCTTGCTGGATCCTCGGTAACTTAGGAAATGTCTGCATGACATGGTTGCACAAGTGCCGCAGTCTTCTCTTTTCCTGAAACTGGTAACTAGGAAAGGGGAGATTTTTTTATTAGATAAGTCTGGGAAGATTAATAAAATAGATTGGGTACGCTCATCGCAACACGAAAGTTTAAGTTCCTTCTTTTCTCGAAGTGTCTAGTGGAACATCGTATATAATAGTAAGTATGGGCCCCTGGCCTCGCTTGAGAGGTAGAATCAGTATTTGCATTCTTGCTAGATATACGAGGTTAGAAAGCTTTGATCCCCTTCCTAGGTTCAGTTAGCGGCTGTGGGTTGTTGTTCTTGTGGGGCCTTGGTTTCGCCTTCTTGGTGCTTCAAGTTGAACAATTGAGACTGTGCGTTGACTGTGCATTGTGTTATTGATCTACGAGTTCGCCTTAGAGAGATGCCTCTGGCAAACTATATGAACGGATGTCACACATCCTTCTTGGTTACAGTACTTGATCGGTCGAATAATGCCAACCACTATAGAATAGCGCTTTCTTCCTTGACAAATAGGTTCTTCCTCTTTGTATCAGTGAGGCGATGCGCTTAGCTTGAAAGAAGAACGAGGTGGGCCATTGACCTGGTTCGGTGTGTCACAAGCTGAAACTTGAGTTGAGGAGAGAGCAGCCTAGATTTATCGGTATGGACTTTAATCTGGCTCTTGAACGGGATCTTAATGAAAGAAAAGGACTAGATAAGTTAGATCGGGACAGGAAGAAATACAGAAATAGGAAAGCTTGCGTCGGCCTCTCCGATTTCAGGTTCACATCTTCAAGACTTTGCAATACTTGTAATGTCTTATATCCTAATACTTTCAAGATAACCTATACGAAGTTGACTCTAGTACATAATCAAGCGACTCTTCACATGAGTTTTGATTCACTAAAATATGACAACCAAACTTGACATACCAACTCTTGGTGGGTTCAACCAAGCCTTTCTCTAACACGATACATTCAACACACTATCGGTTATGGTCTATCTTATACTTTTGATACTAATACTGATCTTACTGCTTATTCAGATGCTGACTGGGCAGGATGTGTGGAAGACAGAAAGAGTACATCAGGGGATTTTTACTATGTAAAGTTGAATCTTTTGGCATGACATTGGAAGAAAAAAAACTCACAATCACTTTCAACATGCGAAACAGAATATATTGCTGCAGGTTCGTGTTGTACTCAACTTCTATGGATGAAACAAATAGTTATTGATTATGGAGTTGACAAAGGCATAATGAAGATCTTTTGTGATAACTCAAGTACGATTCGCATCACTGAGAATCCTGTTGAGCACTCAAGAACTAAGCACATCGATAGAAGGTATCATTTTATTAGAGATCTCTATAAAAATAGTATTATTAACATGGAATTTGTGCCATTCGAACAACAATTGGCTGATATTCTCATCAAACCTCTAGATACTGCAACATTTCAACACTTAGGGAAATCTATTGGTGTTTTTTTGGTTCATTAGATTTCTAGCTTATTTATTTGCCCATGGATTTATATATATATCTTTTGGGCAATAAAATCTCGAAGTTCCAGTGTAGTGTTGTTTAAATTCCGCATTTGTTTCTAGTAGTTGTATTATTTCTGTTAGATATCAAAGTAGTTTCTGTTAGGTATCAAAGTATACAAATAAATCCTTATTTTCTTGTAAAAGTAAGGTCGCCCATGTCGTTCTCTTGGTGATGACATCAAATGGGGGAGAGTTCTTAAATAAACTTGTGCTTAATTGCTATATCTTTATGGGGAGTGCGGTTGTGGAATATTGTAGGAGTTATCTTGTATATTTATAAACTCCTTGATGAATACACTAAGTTTCGACTATGTGAAATCATCGAAACAAAGTTGATATGTTCTCTTTTAGTCATGAATTATCTCTTTGAGAATTTCATTATGATCCCGTAGTTTTCGTACCTTTGTCAATTTATATTGACAAAAAGGGGGAGAATTATTTGGTAGTTCACACTACATATATATGGTTTACGGATGATTATGTAAGGGGGAGTGGTTTTCATTGTAAGATGGAAGTGATGACTAAGGGGTAGTGACAAATATCACCGTAGTATTATTTCTAGGGATGTCAACGGGTCCGGGTCCTCCCGGGTAGTACATGGCCCTGAACTTAAAGTCCCGGGTACCCGTCGGGTCCGGGTGCCCATTGGGTATTAAAAAAACTATTAAAAAATCTTAAAATCTTAATTTCTTTCTCTTTTTAACTTGAATATAAATTATTTTTATAAAAATTTATTATTATTTCTTTATTAATGTACTAAATAAAGATTAAATGTAAGAAAAAAATCAAAAATCAAAAAAATTCAAAGCCGAAACTTGCAAAATACCTATAATTTTGCTAAAAAGATGATTAAAAGGTTAAATAAACGGGTACCCATTACCCGCGGGTACCCGACGGGTATTACCCGTTTGGACCCGTTAACATTCGGATCTAATCGGGTAATTACCCGTCGGGTCCTAAGTTTCTAATGGGTCCAACTTTAGGACCCAGAACCGGACCCAATTAGGCGGGTCCGGTTCCGGGTAGCGGGTAACGGATACCCATTGACAGCCCTAATTATTTCACAGTTGTGATGCAATTGGATTTGGATTCACTATAATAAATACTATGACACTGTATAACAATTATTGAGAACATCTATTTTCTTATTGTTATGGTTACGGATCTTTAACAACAGTGATGATGAGTTGAACACATTCAGAATCGCTGGAGTACTCTGTGTAGCGAAGAATTAAAGGAAATTTGAAGATCCAAGGAAATCAAACATGATGGATGAGAAGCTACAAAGTTTATTTATTTTGTAATCTATATGTATTGATAGTTTCTTCACTAAAATTGACCAAGGAGGAGATTGTTAGAGTACTGCTTGGTCAAAAAAGCAAGCGTTGCTATCTCAAGATTGTTTGTCAAGTTTAGTTGATCAAAAATATATACTTGATTTCTAGTCTACTTATAGCTATGTCTCGGATTAGGATAAAATATGTAGTTGAGCTTTAGACTTCATGGCGTTCACCAATTGAAGAAGAAGATCTACTGAGGAGGTTGGAGGAACTTCTTCAACAAAAGGTATGTTGAGACTAAAACTTATATATCACTCAGAAGTATATTCTATTCCATCTTCTAATGATACTAAGTCGTATAGCTATATATACTTTTACACTATACACATTTGATATTTCGAACCGAGTTTATCTCGCTTATCTATTTCTCGAAATACGTGTTGGAAGCTTTTTGCTTAGCTATGTTCATCGTATTCTTGACGAGTTTAGTTGGAAACAATTTATTTGTTGGAAAATAAATATTAAGTCAAAATATGATCATGTGAAAATTACCTTGAACATCTTACATGATTTGTGTGAGACAGTCATTTGATGTTAACTCGGAAAGTTTCGTATTGATCATTCAATTACTTGAATCTAATGCTATGTGTGAGATTACCATTGTCGTATTCTAAGGATGTTTCAATGATTGAAATGAAAGTTTAGAACAATTACCCATGTCTGGATACAAAATGGTATGCATATCCACTATGCGAACTATATTGTGATAATTCAGGTTCAGAACTCTTATTTGCGTACCTAGTATGCGAATGGATTTACCTGAGAAGGTCCGGAACTCTTGTTTGTGTACCTAGTATGCGAACGGGTTTACCTGAGTTGGGTCCAGAATGGTTGTTTGCAAACCGGGTTTGCGAACGACTTGACTAGGCCAAGGTCCGGAGCTTCTATTCACGTACCTAGTTTGTGAACACAATGGTTAAGTTCTAGAATCGGTTATGTATGATTCTCATACTCATGAACTAAAACATTTATGATTTAAGGAATACAAATTAACTTTTCAAACCGTGGCTTAATGTTCATGAATTGATTCTTGTATAAGTACTTTGTACAATTACGAATCAATCCGATTTCGTTTCAATTTGTTCATGAATATTTTATAAGATAGTGAACAATTGAACAAATCTATTTGAAATAAAATTAGATTCATTTAATTATCTATCATGATTGATTGATCATCATATTTGATCTAGAAGTGTTAGATGAATATGGTTGAGTTAAAAGTGTTCATATGGCTAAATTTGGTTATATGTTAATGACCAACCCAATATACACGTTTAGGTACGGTTACCCATATCTAAATATAAGTATATTTCATTTGTGTGTAACAAGCTAAGATCTTCTAACGGTGGATATTGATTGATTAATTTCTAAGCAGACTTAGCTTGAATCTTAAATCAGGAGTTCATCTAAAGGTGAATAATGAATGCTTTGTTACTAAGTTATCTTATCTTTGATTGTAAGAAACCCTGATTTGAAAGGCTATGTAAGGGAGAACTCTAGCAACTGGAAAACCTAATCCCGACACTTTCCCATGTCCTAGTTTCAAACTAGAGTCGATTCTCCTTTAACCTAGGTTTTTCCAAAACTATTATTAGGTTAACAACTTGAAGACTTCATTTGGGATTCGTGAAGCCAGATCCAACTATTTTCTCCGTAGTTACGTATTCTGATCTTACTTGTTCTATCATATTGAGTTTTATCTTCTCTAAGATTTACTCGAGATTTATCTCCGATAGGTAAGATATAAAAAGTAATCACAACAGTTCTTCGTCTCAGACTCTTGTGATTCTGCAATAACATCTTCTATTAATCAGTTAGGTTATTATGAGGTGACTAATATTTCTAGGATGCTCTTCGGGAGTATAAGAACGGATTATTAGTTAGTTCATGTTCGCATTGATTTTTTTTATCAAAAGACGAACCAAAAAGAATAAAGGATATACATATATGTGGGTGACAAATTTGTTTATAAGTCTTCTACATTGGGTCGTAGCAACTCTTAGTTGTGGGTGAGATCATCAAATGGAATCAAGTGCACATAATCCGACGTGGTTCTAGAGGTGTAAGGAACGCGAGTGTACCTTAATCGGTGTGAGACTTGGCTGGGGCTCAACTATATTCCAGTATGAAGTTAACTTGTAGTAGGCTAGTGTCTTTAGCGGCTTAATACAATGTGGTGTTCAAAGATGGACTAGGTCCCGAGGTTTTTCTGCATATGCGGTTTCCTCGTTAACAAAATTTCTGGTGTTTGTGTTATTTCTTTTCCTCATAATATTTGTTTATATATTTGAAATATCACAGGTTGTGCGTAGTTCAATCATTTGATAAATCCTACCTTGATTGTTGGATAGAACTTGATTGACACTTGGGCATTGGTCTTTGGTACCGTCCAAGTTATTTCTCATATCAATCAGGCTCACGGGTTTCTATCTGTCCAATTTTCTTACTGCATTGAGAAAGAGAGATAAAAATCTTTGATATATTTCTTGATTGAGTCTCACTTTTAAGTTGGTGTTCTCAAAATTATATTGGGGTTGAGTCCATTCATATTGCCGAACGAATTATTGGGTGTGATTGTTATACCCCCTCTTTTTCAGGTGTTTCCATATATTAATAGAAGTTCCAGTACCAACCTGCCACTTAGCAAAACGATGTATTATTTGTAATCCACGAGAGATAGTTTGTCGGATCCAACTTGAGTTCTTAGTAATTGGAGGAGGTTCATGTATAAGATCATGGTAGGGAAAATATTTAATTCTTAAAAAATTAAATAAATCATCAGAAGTACTATGAATTAAGTTCCAGGCAAGTTTAGCAAGCATGGCAGAATTGTAAAAAGCTAAGTTCTTCATACCCAAACCTCCTAGTCTTTTAGGTAACCTCATTTTGTACCAAGAAATGAAATGCTTGTTATGATAATGAGGTGAACTATTCCACCAATAGTTTCGCAGAAGTTGGTCCATGCGATGAATAGTAATATTATGAAGCTTAAGAACTTGCATATGGTAATAACCCATCGTACTTAAAACTGAATTCCGTCGAGTAATCTTACCAGCCTGATTGATTATCTTACTGTTCCATCCTTGAAGCCTATCATTCATATGATCCAGGATAGGTTGGAAATTTTTAGTTCTTGACCCGTGCATGAGCAAGGGAATACCAAGGTACTTTTCACCCAATCTTATTGTTTTCATTTGAAGAATGTTAGATAATTGATTTTTGACAGAAGGTGAGACATTCTTGCTAAAAAAGATAGTGGACTTATGAAGATTAACTACTTGACCATAAGCAGAACTAAACTGATGCAATAAATGCTGAAGATTTATAAGATGCGATGGAGTAGCTTCTAGAAAAAGTAGAACATCATCAGCGAAGAACAAATGACTCACCTCAGGATCATTTTTCGCTACTTTAATACCTTTCAGGTTACCTTGGATAATTTGAGATTGAATAATCCTAGATAGAGCTTCCATTACAATGAGAAAAAGATAGGGTGATAACGGATCACCTTGACGAATTCCACGAGTGGGAGTAAAAGATGTTGAAAGACATCCATTTATGAGAAGCGAAATACTGGTTGTAGAATGCATTGCTTCACAAGATGAATCCAGTCCTGATGAAAACCAAGTTGAGAAAGAATATCAAATACAAATGGCTATTCCAGCATGTCGAAAGCCTTCAACATATCTAGTTTAAGTCCAATATAAGATATTTTTCCTTTCCTTTTCCTTTCCTTTTCTGGTTCATGGTATGAAGAAGCTCATGTTCTATAACTACTATTATTTTTATTTATTTTTTTAATTAATGAAAATATTCATCTTTTAAAGGTAGAAAGAGCATTGTATACAGGGTCTTACTATAGAAACAGGTTGTCTGCAACAAAAAAGTAAAATTAAAGCAAGTGGGGAAAAAGAATCATTAACTGAAGTTATTACTATAAAGAAAATTATTATAGAGAGTTTTTACTGAGTATTTAGTATTATTATACACATGTAGAAACTAGATGACCGCTGCCACGGTGGGACGACCGATCGAAGAAAAACGAAACAGCGCCGCATAACGCGTCATACAAACCCTTTTTTTGTTGGAATGTTATTTTGAGGCATAAATATCTTTTAATGGTTGCATAACCTAATTAGTGGATGCATGAAACAAAATACGACGGTATAAACTGTTGTACATCCTTTGTGGCGGCTCCATAATTCGTTAGGCATCATTTTTTTTGTTGGAACGATATTTTTAGGCATATACTCCTCCGTTTCAGAGAAAAAGGATATTTTTACAGTTTAATTTTTGCATAGAATAGGCCAAATTGAAAAAGTGAAAGTATCACTTTTTGTGAAACGGGGCGAAAGTATCACTTTTTCTGAAACGGAGCAAAATATAACTTTTTCTGAAACAGAGCGAAAGTATCACTTTTTCTGGAATGGGGGAAAATATCAATTTCCTGAAACGGGGGCGAAAGTATCACTTTTTCTGAAATGGGGGCGAAAGTATCACTTTTCCTGAAACGGGGAGAAAGTATTATTTTTCTGAAACAGGTGAAAGTATCACTTTTTCTAAAAGTGGACGAAAGAATCACTTTTTCTGAAACGAGGCGAAAGTATCACTTTTCCTGAAACGGGACGAAAGTATCAATTTTCCTGACACGACCTGGAAGTATCAGTTTTCCTGACACGGGGTGAAAGTATCACTTTTCCTAGTAAATAGAATTATAGTAATTGGACTAAAAGGGAGGGACAATTTTATCGGCAAAGGTGGTGATGTCGGTGTACATGATAACAGCGGTGATGGTGAAAAGAAATAGAGGTGGGGAGTGAGGACTATAAAGTAAATGGTTTTTAAATATAAAGTCATAGTGATCTTTTCAGGTACTCAACCAAAAAAAATCTGGACACCAAATTCAATCTTTTTGTGTCAAATGCCGTAGATGCATAGGCTAAAGAAAGAAAACACAAAAGGGTATTTTTGGAAGAGAAAAAATGACTACTAAAAGCTTGGTTACACCAAATCCAATATTTTTTTGTTAAGCTGGAAAAAAGAAAAAAGTCATGCTTCATATTAACACAAAACCACCATATATAACTCCCTCACTTCGCCATGGCGGTCCAACTAAACTAATATTTGTGCAACATTATTCCTTGCGGGAAATCCGAGAAACCAAAAAGAAAGTTTAAACCCCTATCATTATATTTGTATGATTTGGTACGGAGAAGAAGGACCTGATCCTATGTGCATGCATAAGCACATAACACAGTTATACGAGGCTTGTAGCTGGAAGGAAACTGGTTGAGGGATTTCCTGTTTAGTCCACTAAACCCGACCCGGTTTAGTGGCTAGTCCAGCCAAAACTTCTTCTTAATCGTTAGTCCAAAAAAGTTTAAATTCAAGTAGATTTACCTATATACCCCCGAACATTATAAGTTCGTTTTTTACATTTAAATTCAAGTAGTAACTAGTAAGTATACTAGTAGTATGTAGTATACTAGTAGTATACTAGTATGTAGTATGTAGTAATAACATATGTAGTATGTAGTATACTAGTACTAATAGTAATATGTTATGTATTGATACTACTACATATTGATATGTAGTACGTTATATATTGACACTACATATTGATATGTAGTATATGTTTGATATGTAGTATGTTATGTATTGATACTACTACATATTGATATGTAGTACGTTATATATTGACACTACATATTGATATGTAGTATATGTTTGATATGTAGTACTTTATATATTGACACTACATATTGATATGTAGTACGTTATATATTGACACTACATATTGATATGTATTACGTTATATATTGATATGTGGTATGTTTGATATGTAGCATGTTATATATTGACACTACATATTGATATGTAGTACGTTATATATTGACACTACATATTGATATGTAGTACGTTATATATTGATATGTAGTATGTTTGATATGTAGTACATTATATATTGATACTACATATTAATATGTAGTATGTTATGTATTGATACTACATATCAAAAAATTGTTATGTATTGATACTACATATGTTACTACTAATATACTAGTTACTACTAGTATAACTATAACTAGTTATATACTAGTATAACTATTATACTAGTTATACTAGTATAGTATAACTAGTATATTATAATAGTTACTACTAGTAGTTACAACTAGTATAATACATATTAATATTGATATGTAGTACGTTATATATTGATATGTAGTATGTTTGATATGTAGTACATTATATATTGATACTACATATTGATATGTAGTATGTTATGTATTGATACTACATATCAAAAAATTGTTATGTATTGATACTACATATCAAAAAATTGTTATGTATTGATACTACATATGTTAGTACTAGTTACTACTAGTATACTAGTTATACTAGTATAACTAGTATATTATACTAGTTACTACTAGTAGTTACAACTAGTATAGTACATATTAATATGTAGTATCACCATATTGATATTACTAGTATTTCGTAACATACTACTAGTAACACACTACACCAAATCGACGGTTTTGAGACATATATAGGTGTTGCCTTGATTTTTTGAGACACATATAAGTGTCTCAATTTTGGCGTAGGGAATGCTTTGAGACGGATTTAAAGACACTTATAAGCGTCTCGTAATTAATTTTTGAGACGTTTGTATGTGTCTCATAAATGTTTACCGACGATTTAATAAGCGAACCAAATTTATTTATTCTGCCCATTTAAAGCGACGGAAAAAAAAATTAAGCTACTCTTATATGCGTCTCAAAAAATAAAATCTTATTTCTAAATTTCCTGCACCAAAATTCAGGTATCTAGGCACTCCCAATCATATATGAAACCATTATTCAATCAATTTTATTATCCCATCAAAAAAAAAATCAATTTTATTATCACAAATGGAATTGCAGCATCATATGTGGATCCATCCTTACAATACAAGTTGAATGTTAACAAATAAACTATGGATAACAAGTCCGTCTCTACAATTCGTGCATAGGCAGTGGATACATTTTCTACAAGAACTTAAGAAATAAGAAATTACCTACAACTTGTTCACTCAAATCGTTTTATGCTTATCCAATTATCTTCTTGATTTCCTTATAATGGCATCTGATGTAAATGGAACATTTATAGGAGTTAGTTTACATAGCGAAGGACCAGAACAAAGATGTGACCGCAGATAGTAAAATTTTAAATTTGACATATCAAGGAACACTTGACAAACATGCTAGTATGCATCCCACCAAACTCATAAGAGACTAATTATTTGAGACAATATATGATGATCATGTGTCAACAATTCTGATGAATAACTATGTTATTAAAAATAGCATCAAAGTGTGCCTAGGGAACCTTTCTACTAAGGCGACAAACATGCTAGTATGCATCCCACCAAACTCATACGAGACTAATTAGTTGAGACAATATATGATGATCGTGTGTCAACAATTCTGATGAATATCTATGTTATTAAAAATAGCATCAAAGTGTGCCTAGGGAACCTGCCTACTAAGGCAACAATCCTGAAAAGTAACTATGTTGTCAGAGGGGAGCAAAACTGGTTACACCAATGTCCATTTTGGCATGTTGAATATGTTCCCTACAAACTGGTTTCTAGCCGTAACTACTTACAAAAAATTATAATTTATGTCAATGTTTACAGCCAAATAATATAATTTTCAACAGAATTAAGCAAAAGGCAGACCTATACATATGTGATACAGGACATCCTACAGGTAAAGACTCTGTGTTAGAAAAATACAAAGATTTAAAATATTGTACTAAAGAGACTGTTGGATATATGAAATAACCAAGAAAGTAAGACGTACCTTTCGGACCCTATAACATGTTTAAGGCGTTTAATGACATGAGTAGCATCAAGAGGAGAAAAATGAAATCGTGTACATCTCGATCACTGCAGCACACACGACAACAGAAGCATAACACAATTAGAGAGAAAAAAAACTTACCCCAAGATAAAGTCATGGATTAACAATGAGAACACAGAATTGCATACCTCTACGTAGAGCGAATTGTGCATCGTTTGTCATGGCGTCTGCCTCGTCCAGTAGAACCCACTTGACGGATGCCTTTACACTGGAAATAATGAAGTCGTGTAAGCTAACGAATTCAAGAACAATGCCAAGATACATAACTTCCAAATCCTGCATTTAATACAGTTTACACCTTCTGCTACTACAGTTACAGCTCTAGGATGAAGAAGTGCGTATCATCTGAATTGTTAAGTTCAATTTCTGAATTGTAAAAGTATCACATAATTATCAGATGCTACACATTGCTTTGATCAAGGTCAATGCAAAAATTTACAGAAGGAAAACATAAGTATTATAATGTAATACCTACTATTTTAACTTTTAGCAATCAATTCATATTCTCAGATGTCTTTTTCCCGCCTCTGTTACATATGGCTGACATATCACACAGAATCAAAATCTTCAAACCTTGCATCAAAATAAGATAATTAAACACTTTGGAGATAAGACAAAACCATATGCTTGACTGATTATGTTTCAGATATTATAATAGCTACAAATTATATAGTTTGAAGCTACAGATCGCTACACGATATAAAATGCATTCCTGTACCACAAAAAAGAGACCTCAATGAGTAGTTCCAACAATCTGTAAACCATGAGCAGGGTCTCCCTTACAGCTACTTTAACCAGAGCTTTCTCCACTAGATGATTATGTATCACCTTTCCCTTCATCCTACAATACACATACTGTTGTACACTTCAGCTGGGTGCACTATATCATGATGTAGATTGAACAAGTTTATAGGAACCAGATTGCAAGAACACAATTGTAGGATAGAATTGACCTGGAAAATACCACTTGTGAGAAGCTCTCCTTCATATGCTATGGTGATTGGTATAGGATCATGCATGAAACCATCCTTAGTGAAGTTTCTAGTTCCAAAAAATACGTAGTAGTAATTAGCATTGTATATATGCAATCCAGATACCAAAAATAAGTTGCTGAATATTATGCTGCTTTTCTATCTACCCATCAACCTAATTAGCTAGGTCTTACCAATAAAAAGGGGAGTTTACCAAAACAGAACGAACCACCAGTTCTACCCATCTAAAGCAAAACTGAAGTTGTAGCATCATTTGACATTAGTATACCTTCATGAATTTTGCTCCTTTAAAATGCTCTTCCTGCACCAGATAACCAAAGGGATATTAGGAGTGAGTTTTAGCCTCGATTAAAATTATGGAAGTATAAGTAACCAAAACAAATGAAATCAAAAACAGGAAGTCAGTTAATATACCAGTGATATCCAGCATCAACGAATTTCCAGTTAAGTAGTGATGATTCTTTTTAGAATCATACATGAGCTTCACTATCAACTTCTCCACAACATCAACGAATTTAGAAGCAATTCCTTTGTTTGGCCTTGGATACACCAATCAAATCCACCAAAAATCACAGATCCACAGAAAATCAAATCAAAACAAATACCCAGCAAAACATGATACAACAATCCCTCTAACATGATACATCAAAACATGATAAAAATCATAACCCTTATTAAAGATCAACATGATATAACCACCGGAAAAAACTGACAGATCCATTCTTAAATCACAATGAACCAAAATATGTAAAGAGAAAAACAAACAAGTAACAGGTTTAGAAATTATACCTGAAATCTTCGAAGATCTGTACTTCAATCTTCTTCTGAAAGTGTCAAACAGAAGATAAGAAAGAAATCAAATTTCTAAGGTTTACTGGGTAAAAAAATAGGGTCAACAAATCAAATTTTTTTTTGATTTCTCTAATAGGGTTTTTTAATACCTGATAGAACTTATAGGAAATTGATTCTTCGACTTCAATCTTCTTCTTCTAAGAGTTGAAAATCAATTTCTATTTTTTTGTGGGTTTTCAATCACTTTAGGTTTAAAAAATCAAAATAAATTTCTAGTTTTTCAATCAATCTAGAGTAGTTGATCTCTGACTGTCTCTCAATCGCTCTCTAAATTTTCGGTTTCCTCTGATTTTTTTGGTTAGTAGTAGCTACTGGAGAGGAAGAGAAAGAAGGTCTAGAGAAGAAACCGAAGATAAAAGAAGAAGAAAAAAAGAGAAGGAAAGATATAAGTAAAGAAACATTTTTTTCTTTTCTTTTCTTTTTGTCTTAAAAGAAATATTTTAGTAGGAGATATTTTTTCTTTGGTGTTAATAATGGGAGGGAATTGGAAATAAATGGTGGGAAACTAGAAATAAATGGGGGGAAGTGAATGATTGATCATTGAATTTTAATTCAAATGATTTTGGTGTGAGATAAACCTGTGGAGGGAAAATTGAGGGGGAAATTAATGTGAGAGAATGAATTTTTGGTGAAAAAGTTTGGTTTTGGGGGGAATAATAATACTAATAATAATAAATTAAATATGTATTAAAGTTAGAAAATTATAAATTTACAAGTATGTAATATTTCGAGACACGTATGCAATATTTCGAGACACATATAAGAGTAGTTGAAAAATCAGAATTAAAGCAACTCATATAGTTGATTTGAGACTCTTATAAGAGTGGAAGCATAAAAGACCTTTATATGTGTCTCGAACCAAAAAATCAATATGTCTCAAATTGGTCCATATGGTGTGGTGACATTTACATGTGGTGATACTAATTAGACCTAGAAGGGTGTTTTAGGCATTTCGAAAATACACTTTATAATTTCCACGAAGTTTTTGGACTAGAGAGTAAATAATCTAGTCCAAAAACATGTTTTTGGACTAGAGAGTAAATGTTTTTCATGGGTGGGCTAGCCATTAACTGGGTCATGAAAAAGTGGACTAGCCAGTAATTCCTACAAACTGGTTTTTATGTTCCAACATCATATTTTTATTTATTTGTACACAAGACAAATAATACCAGCAACACAGAAGGGCTAAGGTCCCAAGGATGTGAGAGTACGATGTGGTGGGGGTTGGGTAATTTATGCGGCGCACATGATAGCCGTCCACATGGGTAGGTAAGAATAGGGGGTGGTGGATCCTTGCTGTTTAGGGATTTGTGGTCTCTGGTCTCCAACATGTGAACAGTAGTTAAAGTTGTGAGCCGAACCTAGATAAAATGTATGCCCGGTAATTTTTTGGTATGCCCAAAAACATGTCTCATAAAAAATGTACTTACAACTATTGGACCTTAACCAACGGGATTAGCCCAATTGGCCATGGGTCGAACTCTCCCTATGTTATGTTAGAACGTTATTTTGGGGACCATGGGTTTTTTGGGCGGACCATGATTTTTTAGACATAAGTTTGGTTAGTTGCAAAAAAATATTTCCCAACCGAACATAAAGTTCGGTTTAGTTGCAAAAAACATTTACCCACCGAACATATGTTCGGTTAGTTCCAAAAATATTTACTAACCGAACTGGTTAGTTCGGTTAGTTGCTAAAAATAATTTCAACCGAACTGGTTAGTTCGGTTAGTTGCAATAAACATTTACCAACCGAACTGGTTAGTTCGGTTAGTGGCAAAAAAATTAACCAACCGAACAATAGTTCGGTTAGTTGCAAAAAGCATTAACCAACCGAACAGTAGTTCGGTTAGTTGCAAAAAATATTTAGCAACCGAACTTTAGTTCGGTTAGGTCGCAAAAATATTTCCTAACCGAACTTGGTGCGATGAAAAAAAAACCATGGTCCCCCAAAATAACCATGGTCCCCAAAATAACGTTCTTATGTTAATGTTTATGGATATTAGCTGGGATTAGAGGTACAAAGACTATTATCTAAGATACAAAACAAAGCTAGGCTAAGTTTGCCTGTGTTAGTGGTGGTCAGGATTTGTCCGTGGGAAAGATAAATCAAGGGTTGTGGTTCTCCCTGCCACCCCCTACAACTCGAACGCGTGGTGTTAATTCCTATATTATGAATGAAAAATGTATACTCAAGTCAAGATATGAAATTTCAAAAATTATAACGGGGAGGTTCGAACTCATGATCTATTATGTCATAAGACTGGCCTCTAACCAGTGTTCCACCTTGGTTGGAATTGATAGAAAAGATAAATCAATAGTGGTGGTTTGTTCAACTTAATTACCATAATTTCTTTATTAACTAGTGTTTCACTAATTGCACATAATAAATAATCTATTCATTATAAAGTGTTTTATTAATTAGTGTTTCACTAATTGCTCATAATAAATGACTAATCATTTTTTAATTATAAATGTTTTCTTAATTAATTATAATATTTATTTCTATTAATAAATAATTTTGATAAATAATATCAATAGACATTTTCTGCGACAATGAGTAGTAGAAGAGGTGGAGGTCGAAAGATTAGTGATGGTTAAGTGCGGAGCGAAGCATAATTATATTTATTTTTGTTTTTTTATCGTAAAATGGGATACAAAGTCCATTTTTCACATGTATCCAACTTGCCAAGAATTTTTCCTCCCTCTCTCCTCAAAATCTTGGCTCCTCCCCTGGTTTGTGGTGGAAGAAGTAGTGACAGTGAATGCTGGTGAGTAGTGATGGATAATATTAATTTTATGTTGTCGTTACAACATCGTAGTGTGGAAGATATGGTTGGTTGTTCTTAACACTTTTGATAAAGGAAGGTACCATATATTTCAGGATGATATCATACAAGACAATATTTTCATAATCGTAGTTGGATCACCCAAATGGTACCCCTGTTATCTTTGGTACTATATCGTATAAATCATGATTTTTTAATGTTAAAATAAAATTGATTGCAATACAAAAAAGAATATATACACGGAAAAAAAATGAAACAAATCAATTGACGAAATTTTGTTCAATCTAAACCTCATAATGGCATTTGTGATTGAAAATTAGAATTGCGTCCAAAATCCTACATGGGATGGGCGGCAATGATGGTGGCAGTGGTGGAGTCAAAAATTGACATTGAGGTGGCCTTTTTTTTTTTTAAAGAAACATGTAAATTTTGGTGGACTGAACCATAAATATATGGACAAAGTACTATATATAAAATAAACTAAAAAGTTTATGTAGTTATTAAAAATTTAAGGGATTAGAGCCAGGTTAGTCAACCCTTGGCTCCGCCACTAGGTGGTGGTGGATAAAAAAAGTGGATTCATATGGTTTTATGGTGGTGGTGGGTATTGGTGAATAAAAACATATTATGCTAATTTCGTAACGTTACAAAATGTGTAACGTTATATTATCATTAGTATAAAACAGGGTTTGGATAAGTTTGCCTTTGTTAGTGGTGGTCAGGATTTATCTGGACAAAGATAAATGAAGGGATGTGGTTCTCCTGACCACCCCCTA
The DNA here is from genome assembly GCA_023529315.1 of Papaver bracteatum. Taxonomy (NCBI): domain Eukaryota; kingdom Viridiplantae; phylum Streptophyta; class Magnoliopsida; order Ranunculales; family Papaveraceae; genus Papaver; species Papaver bracteatum. Next base: position 2,064,060 of record JAJJWX010003415.1, on the reverse strand, counting down.
CATCTCGCACGTGTGGCGTTAATTACAATATTATGAATGAAAAATGAATACTCAAGTCAGGATATGGAAATTCAAAAATTAAAACAGGGAGGTTCGAACTCATGACCTATTGTGTCATAAGAGTTGCCCCTAACCAGTGTTCCAGCTTGGTTGGAATTGATAGAAAATATAAATCAACAATGGTGGTTTGTTCAACTCAAATACCATAATTGATTTATTAATTAGTGTTTCACTAATTGCACATAATAAATAATCTATTCATTATAAAGTGTTTTATTAATTAGTGTTTCACTAATTGCTCATAATAAATGACTAATTATTTTTTAATTATAAATGTTTTCTTAATTAATTATAATATTTATTTCTATTAATAAATAATTTTGATAATTAATATCAATAGACATTTTCTGCGACAATGAGTAGTAAAAGAGGTGGAGGCCGAAAGATTAGTGGTGGCTAAGGGCAGAGCCAAGCACAATTATATTTATTTTTGTTCTTTTATCTTAAAATGGGATGCAAAGTCCAGTTTTCACATGTATCCAACTTGCCAAGAATTTTTTCTCCCTCTCTCCTGAAAATCATGGCTCCGCCCCTGGTTTGTGGTGGAATAAGTAGTGACGGTGAATGCTGGTGAGTAGTGATGGACAATATTAATTTTATATTGTCGTTACCACATCGATAACATCGTAGTGTGGAATATATGGTTGGTTGTTTTTAACACTTATTTCAGGGATGATATCATACAAGAAAATATTTTCATGATCGTAGTTGGATCACCCAAATGGTGCCCCTGTTATCTTTGGTACTATATCGTATAAATCATAATTTTTTAATGTTAAAATAAAATTGATTGAAATACAAAAAAGAATATATACACGGAAAAAAAATAATGAAACTAATCAATTGATGAAATTTTGTTCAATCTAAACCTCATACATGGCATTTGTGATTGAAAATTAGAATGGCGTCCAACAACTTACATGGGATGGGCAGCAGTGATGGTGCCAGTGGTGGAGTCAAAAATTGACAATGAGGAGGTCTATTTAAAAAAAATGTAAACTTTGTTGGACTAAGCCATAAATATATATGGACAAAGTACTATTTATAAAATAAACTAAAAAATTTATGTAGTTATTAAAAATTTAAGGGGTTAGAGCCAGGTTAGTCAACCCTTAGCTCCTCCACTAGGTGGTGGTGGATAAAAAAAGTTGATTCATATGGTTTTATGGTGGTGGCGAGTATTGGGGAAAAAACATATTATGCTAATTTCTTAACGGCACAAAATGTGTAACGTTATATTATAAAGTATAAAACGTGGTTGATCATTTTAATGTTAAAATAAACTCGATAAAACACATGTCCATTTTAAAAAATTGGAGCAATCAATTGCCATGTTATGTAATAACTAAACGAACGACACGAATCAAGATCAGAACATATGAAATTATTTATTATCGATTTGTTTATGTAAAGAGTGGTCAGGATTTGACCTTGGCAAAGATAAATTTACCGCTAGGGTTTGTTCAACTTAACCATTTTTAAATGTTATATTAATTAGTGTCTCATTGATTGTTCATAATGATTATTTAAATTTCTATTATAAATGTCCCTTTAATAATCTAACATAAATACATAATTTTCTTAATATATAATTTTACTAAAAACTATATTAATTCTAATGGTGAGTATAAGCGGTGGCGGGTGTTTGTGAATAGTGGAGGCGGTAACATTACTATTTGTGGAAGAAATAGTGGCGGTGGATGGTTTTTATGGTGGTGGGTGTTGGTAATAGTAGTGTATAATACTCCTCCATTTCAGGAAAAGTGTTACTTTCACTTTTTCAATTTGGCCTATTTTTAGGCTAAAATAAAAAAGTGAAAGTAACACTTTTCCTGAAACGGAGGTAGTAATAGTTTTTGCTTTTTAGTGAGTTTTATTGACTATGTAAAAAAATAATCTTCACAAAACATGAGACATTGTATTGTGAAAGATGTAATTGGTTGTTTTTAGCACGATTGATAAGGACAAAAATCAAATATTTCGAGGATGATACCGGAATGTATAAGATAATATAATCATGATTATTCGATCACCCGTATTATATGAAGGCAATTGGTGTGTACCCGCGTAAGAGAACATTATCGCTCTCTCAAGTACTATTACATTTTTTTTCCTGAAAGACCATCAATGTCGAGTTGTTTCGCGATAACTACCTACAAAGACAACAACTTTCACTCAATTCCCGATATAAAACCTTATAATCCGGGAAAATGTATTTGGATTCTAAAATATTTGTTTGAAAATTATGTATGTTCATCAAAATCATCATAAAAAACTTTAAATCATAAATATAAATTTCGCCTCCGATGTTTATAGAATATTTTTTATATTTTAAATTCTCAAATCATGCGACCTCTTGATAGTAAATCAACAATATCAAATTACGGATCAATATGTATAGGTTTCATTCACTGGGTTAGAAGGTAGAGTAGACATAGATGGGTAGATCACACAAAGCAGAACATGACTGAGAATACTTCAATAATTTGGTCAAGAGATAAGGTCAAAAATTTAAGATTAACTTTCTATAGGACTAATTAGATCGGCTTCGATAGGAGCTGACTAAAATATGGATTAATAATAATTTTCACATAAGACAATTGCAAAACATAATTTGGCTAACTCTGCCTATGTAAAGATTTGTCCTTCCTCAATTGCTATGTTATGTGAGAAGAAGGTGATATCTAAGATTGATGTATAATTCAAATCTATTAGATTCATGCCATTTACAACTGGATGACTTGAAAAAAATTGACGTGTTGTTATTATTATTACAGGCAAGGGATACATTGACCACACTTGCACAAATATCTCACTTCGCAAATGATTGGTGTTGCATGCAACGAGGAATTTGAGGAAACAAGGCACCTGAAGCAGTGTCTGGAGTATTCTGGATATAGTAACTTAGACCCGATGTAATACTTATGTTTTTTTTTTTAAAGTTTTTCCACAATTTATTTATTTAATAAAAATGAACATTGCAAATACATAACATCAACAAAAATTAGACAGATTGCGTTTGACAATAATGGCTGTTGATGGTCCGGAAACGTCAAAAGAAAGGAATTGTTGTAGAAGAATTGTTGGGATATACAATGGATTACTTGATACGAATGAAAGAGGTATAACTATTTCGATTCTGAAATCACATAAAGTTCACAGTAGAAGATGACATCAAGTTTAAAGTTAGTAACAAACATAATATGGCTAACTAAAATGTTAAAAACAAACAAGATATATAAACTTAGAAAGCTGTGGGAGTTTAAGAGGCCTATTTTGAAAACTACAATCTTAAAAAGCAACGATCCACAATACCATTTTTTTTAATATAAATATTCAACGTAGAATATGTCAACTTTTGGTAAAGGATCTATTGACAACCTATTAATTTGAAATAGGATCAGGGAGTACAATATGTGTTCAAGGTTCTTTATGAGGTAATTTGTCGCCAGATTGTATTCCAAGTGAATGTAGGAACATACGGAAGTGACAAAATGTCCAAGACTATTGAAGTTACCAAAGCCTTCGTTAAGACGAATTGCTGGGCACAATGCTTTGTTGAAGATTTAATGGCAGAGGTTCGCATATATACAATCCCTACGAAAAGGTAATGGGTACACATTTTAAACATTTCCATCTAATGGGTGTTGAAAAATTACAGGAAAATCATGTCACATTGGATATTTTGTATCATTCGTTCGATGCAATTCTCTGCTTATTTGGAGGATCGACAACATGACCATGATAGATAAGTCAGCTGGAGCGAAATAGGAGCATGTGGAGACTTTTATGGACGATATTGATTAGTTGATTTCACTGAGATGAGCGCTGTTGATGACATATTTCCAAAAAATATTTAAACTTCCATGTTCATGTAGAGCATTATCTCATTATAAGCAATGAACCTAAATAAAAAAGTGTCTGGAAGTTAAGATTATATTTCTTTCGTTTGAGAAAATCTCCGGCGGTAAAATATTAAAGGAAAAAACAAAGAAAAAAAGAGGAAAATCCCAACTATTTTTATGACAAACACATATTAAATCATAAGGAGTTGATAAGTATTCGGGACACAAGTTATACAATATATTAAAAATGAACCAACATCATGGCCCGTGCCGTTACGGCACGGGTTAAGGGCTAGTTGACTTACAAATCAAAGTATCAACCCATGAGTTCCGAATCCGATCCAAGAAAAAATAAAAAATGATTGTGACAATTCCACTTGTACATTAGGTGGGGTAATAATTCATCGTCTGCATTTATATTTATCTACAGTTATTAAAGGAGGCCCAGAGCCTAGTTAGCAAGTCGGGATTCGACATACGTACGGAACGGCAAACGTACGGGTATTATTCGGATTTGTAAAAATCAAATTCGGTCAACTATGCGGTCTTTGGTTCGTGGTTCGGCAGTAGTACGGAACGGTATACGTACGTGTATAATTCTTTTTCCAGATATCAGTTCGGCCTCCAAAATTCTAAAGACATATATAGTAAATTGATAAGTATTTATCACCTTAAGAGATTAATTTTTAGATATCTTGGGAGTAAAATGAGAAAAAAAAACATTTTAAAGTGATTTTGATGTGGTTAAGGGAAGAATTTAGTGGTTTTTATGTGATATCTACAAAATATACAACACATTTGTCAAAAACAAGCCATCAGAATAGTGGTCTGGTCGTTGAAATTGGAAACAGTACGTTGCAGGCTCGAATCTCCCCATGCGCAACATTTTTTCATCCTTTTTCATCCCATTCAATAAGCGAGGGAATGACCTGAGTCAACTCGGTCCGAGTCAAACCATGGTGAGTCATGACAGACGGAGTCAACTCATGGTGAGTCATGCCGAATTAGCTAGGCGAATTATTCGTGGATCCGAATTATTCGCGAATTAGTCGGGAAGCTCACATTATACGCGTCTTTTAGGTCGGAGTTAGGTCAGGACGCGTACAATTCGCGAAAAGTACCGGTTCGGAATAATTCGCGAATTATTCGCCGAATTGCTAACTAGGGCCCAGAGGGGTCATAAGAGTCCCCTCTTGAGCCTAGTTAGCAATTCGGCGAATGATTCGCGAATTATTCGCGAATCCGTCCGAATCGTCCGAATCCGTTGCATTCGGCCGAACTATTCAAAGTCCGAACAGGTTACGCGCATTATATGGGGTTTCCGAATTATTCGCGAATAATTCGGATTCGTGTACGATTCGGCGAATCGATTCGGACAGCTAACTAGGCGATTCGGACAGGTGACTCGGCGATTCGACAGGTGACTCGGCGATTCGAACTCATTTAAGTGTTTTTTTGAGAGTTATTAAAAAGAAGTTGGGGGTGGGGATTGAACCCATGACCTCTTACTTGCTAATTAAGGCTCAAACCATTGAGCTATTTGCTTGTTTGTGTCTATTCTTAATGTATTATCTATATAATACAATAAAATTGGTTTAAATCATTTTTTCAACTCAATAAAACCTTAAAAATATATTTTTTATTAATTTGATGTAACCCGATTTTCCGTCATCAACTTATATTTCTAAAACGAATTATAGACGTACGTATCCGTTCCGAACTACACTCCGAACACCGAACCGTTGACCGACTTTTTGACCGAATCCGACCTATCCAAATCCGTAAAATTCCCGAACGTATGCCGTCCCGAACTCCTCTCCGTACCCCGTATTGCTAACTAGGCTCTTGAGCTTGCGAAGTACAAGAAACACGGAAACAAAGAAAGAAAGAGAAAGAAAAAGAAAAACAGGAATCAAATCAGAACACCATTTATATATTTTTAGAGAGAGAGAGAGAGTTGCTCCACCTCTCTGCTCTCTAGTCTACTGAAAGAATCAGAGGTTTTTAGAGAAAGAAAGAAATAAAGACAGGTTACTTTAACTAATAACTGAACTCTTTCTCTCTCCCTCTTTCTGTAAGACTCAAATTACGACGACGATTGAATTTACACAAGGGGGAAAAGCTCTCAGTACTTTGTTTCGATCGGATCTGATCGAAACTTTTTGTTTATTTCTTGATTGATTGAATTGAGTATTGAAGAATCTGATTGGTAGAATGAAAGATTATCAAATTTTATGATTCTTCTTAAATCAGGTTTGGGATTCATTCCGAACTTCTTTATTTCGTTCGTTACTACTTCCTTTTTTGCTTCTTTATAGTGGTAATAAAGAATCATCTTAATGATTAATGTTTAGAGAATTAAATGTGGATCAATTATTGTTTTCTTTTTCTTTCTGTCTCAAATTCTTGTTTTTGAAAATTTTGTCCTTGTGTTTTGTGATTTTTATATAAACGTATATAGTGATTTTTCCTTACCTGAATTCTTGTTTTTTGCGGTCTTTGTGTAATTGATGAGCACAGCTCTTTGTGCTCAATCGGATTATTGATGTAGCTGTGGTTTGATATCAAATTGTTCACGAGAATTATTAATTGGTGGTGGAGTAATAGTTAGTGATCTGATTTCAGAAAGTTTGATAGGGTAAATTCAGTTGCTGAGCAAAATGGAGCTGGGGAAAAATGCGGTATGATTTGTATTCTGTGAATTATTTTTTAGCAATTCATATGTGAGGCTTCTGCTGTTAGTAATGTTAGTTTTCAAGAAACTAGTTTTTAAGAATTGTGTTTTATGATCATGTCTATATGAGTTGAGTATATTTAAATAATGCCAGCACTGCAAATCATTAGGACTTAGAATTTTGTTCGTAATTCATGGATGCAGGAGGTGCGACTTAATTACCCTCTTACATGCTTGTGAAACTTGCGTTCTAGTTTCGTAAGTGGGCGACTGATGATAATGAATGGGAAAACGAGACTTCAGATTTGACCATCTAATTAGTTTAGATTTGGAATGATTATAAATACACTGGTTTGACACTCGGTCATTGTTAAATGAAGCGGGTCCACTGTGATCTGCATGTTAATCAGTTAATTACGTATGGCTATAGTTTTTTTGAATGAAAACTGTAGTGTTTTATTTCACCTTTGGCTGTCTACTTCTGCTGCTAAATCTAACATTACTCTTTTTTGGACTTTCTTCCCCTTCCTGCAGCCTGAATCCTCAAAACGGTGCTCATTCAGTGATGCAGTGTCCTGTGCTTCTTATGCAACTGCTGTAGATCATGGGATGGAAACGGTTGGCTATCAAATGACTACTGTGGCTCATCTGAAACAGTCCCATAAACCCCCCACTTCATCGAATAAACTCTTTAAATCAGATAATACGAAACTGCTAGTAGCAGAATCAAGCAATCACCTTGACAAGCAGGAGATAGATCTACCTGAAGCAGCTTCGGAGGGTCCTTTGTCAGGCTTGACATTTCAGGAATCGACCAGAAGTGGCATCAATAAACATCTGTTTGATGATTTGGAGTCCTGTAGTTCAAACTACTTGCCAAAGCCAGCAAAGTGTGTTTCAGGCCCTTGTAAAGAAGCTTATGGGCATCCGAACGAGCATCTAATATCTCACTCAATCATCAGAAACTGTCAAAGTCCTCCACACAGTCTTTATAGTGGAACTCAATACACAGAGGCTCAGGACACCTTTGCCCCCGTGGAAATTAGTGAATGCTCTAGCAGTTTTGATAAAAAGCCGGCTGGAAGTACCAAAGTTAGCAACTCCGTTGACTTTGTAGAGAGTGGGAAGACCAGTGTCAGCAGAGGCAGCAGTGGCAGCAATGTAAGTGATGAGAGCAGCTCAAGTAGCTTTTGCAGTGCGGTAAATAAACCCCACAAGGGAAACGATACAAGATGGGATGCAATTCAAGCCATTCGGTCTCGGGACGGAGCACTGGGATTGAACCATTTCAGGCTTTTGAAAAGGTTAGGATGTGGAGACATAGGTAGTGTATATTTGTCAGAGTTGAGTCAGACCAGAAGTTATTTTGCAATGAAGGTAATGGACAAAGCAGCTCTAGCAAGTCGAAAGAAATTGTTGCGGGCTCAGACAGAGAGAGAGATATTGCAGTCTCTCGATCATCCCTTCTTGCCCACTTTATATACGCATTTTGAGACAGATAAGTTTTCTTGCTTGGTTATGGAGTTCTGCCCTGGGGGAGACCTGCATGCACTGCGGCAAAAACAACCTGGGAAGCATTTCTCAGAGAACTCGGCAAGGTATTGTCTTTCATTCTTACTGAGCATTAGAAATCTATAAAACCAAGCAAATTTTGCTTGCTAATTGGAGAAATAGCTACTGTTCGAAGTGAGGATTTTTTAACGATTTGTATGAGTTACTAAGCTTTTGCTGTGATATGGTGCAGGTTCTATGTGGCAGAGGTGCTCCTTGCTATGGAGTATCTGCACATGCTTGGAATCATCTACAGAGACCTTAAACCAGAGAATGTTTTAGTTAGAGATGATGGCCATATAATGCTTTCAGATTTTGACCTCTCCTTAAGGTGTGCAGTTTGCCCAACTCTGGTGAAGTCCTCAAATCCAGATATGCACTCGTCAAAGGAAAACTCGGGTGGATACTGCATCCAGCCTGCTTGCATCGAACCCACTTGTTTAATTCAGCCATCTTGCTTACAACCGACATCATGTTTCACACCACGCTTCTTAACAAGTAAACCCAAAAAAGATAAGAAAACCAAGCCAAAGAACGATCCATACAAGCAAGTGAGCCCACTTCCAGAGCTCATGGCCGAGCCTACAAGTGCTAGATCAATGTCCTTCGTTGGTACACATGAGTACTTGGCCCCAGAAATTATTAAAGGTGAAGGCCATGGAAGTGCTGTAGATTGGTGGACCTTTGGGATCTTTCTCTATGAGCTTTTGTTTGGGAAGACTCCATTTAAAGGGTCAGGAAATCGAGCCACTCTGTTCAATGTTGTTGGACAACCTTTAAAGTTTCCAGAGAATCCATCCGTGAGCTTTGCTGCTAGGGATTTGATCAGAGGTTTGCTTGTGAAAGAGCCTCAGCATCGTCTTGCATATAGGCGTGGAGCCACCGAAATTAAGCAACATCCATTCTTTCAAAGTGTAAATTGGGCACTTATTCGCTGCACCAATCCGCCCGATGTGCCAAAACCATTTATGGCAGAATTATTACAGTCAGAGATGTCAACAACACCAAAAACCGAGAATGCATCGAAGGTTGACGTTAAGCCTTCGGGTAATTACTTAGAGATTGATTTCTTTTAATTCATTGTAGTTGTGGTTTTTCCACCTAGTTCACACCCTTCTGTGAGATGTGCTTCAATGGTTCCTTTTCCATGGCACAAACAGGAATTCTTGTTCATCTAAATTGCAGATTAACTTGATTTCCATTCTTCATTTTTCCTCCCTTGTTCATTTCAATTTTATTTTTCAGAATCGGCATGTAAACACTGGTAAAAAAATGCAAAAAAAAGAAAATGAAGAATGAAGTTTGCTCGCTTTGTTCGTACTAAATTTACTTCTGTCAATTGATTCCTTATTTCTTAAGACTCTAGTGTTCCTAACATGGATAGAAGAAAGTAAATCTGAAAACTGGTGCGACACATAGAACTTTCACATTCGATCAGCTATTTTTCTTAGGTCATGTTAGTTATTTACATAGCCTCTTTCATATTGGAGCACCGAACCCTCAATGCGAGTGGTATCATGTAATGGCAAGCGCTTACAAATCCAATATAACATTTAAACTCAACTGGATTTACCTGAAAAACACAAACACTTGAAGAAATTCCTGTTGTTTCCATTCATTTCATGTCTGCCATCATTTGATAATAGAGAAGGTTCTACTTCTTGCTTTTCTACAACTTTTTTCCCATCTGAAACAATGATAACCTCGCAATAATCCGGTGCATTCTTGTGCACAAAGTCGCTTGTCCCCAGCCTCCTCTTCCTCAGCCTCCTGCAACAAAATCTAACACCTGATTAGAAGTGACAGTTCTTGTTTTATCAATTATGAGATTTAACACAGTAATGGTATTTGTAGTCCTGTAGATGTAGTAGATAACTTTAAGGTAAGTGGCATGAGATTGAACACCTTGACGATGCAGATAGTTTGGTTCCCATAACAAGTGTTTTGATGTTAAGGACTGGAATAAGTTCCAGGATTGCTTTTGCTGTCGTATCGCTTTCTATAAGCATCGTGTCAACTGGTACCTGAAGTTCAAAAACAGAAGCGGTCGTCAATAGGTCTTCAGAACACTGTCGAATATATTTCTGCAATAAGGTGGGTTCTTGAACTAACCTTGGCATCAGAACACAGTCGAATATATTTCTGCAAAGGGTTTCTTCTCCTGGAATTCTCTTCTCTGATGTAAGTCTTTACCTGTTCTTGGCTCACCTGACTCTTGGATAACCTTCCAACTGTTGCACAACCAAACCAAAACAATCAACCAGTATTTCTTTAATTATTGCTTGTTTATATGTAGCTCTATGGTTAAACATCACCCAAGTTGTACAGAATTGATCTGAAACATTTGCTTGATGAAGTCGTTGTTTTAGTGACAATAATTTCTTCAATTTTTCCTTTAAACACTGTTGATTTTATTGACAAAGTAAATGTTTGACAAAATAATTCCATGGAAGATTGTTATGGATGAAATATTAATTACATCCCGAATGTCTCATGCAAATCTAACCTTGAGAGAAATAAATTACATGGATGTATCTTACCAGGAGTTGGAATGGAAGTAATTGGTGGGAAGATATGAATGAGAAAAACAGTAGCTCCAGGTAAAACAGACTGATCAAGAGTCCATTTCAAAACATGCAAATCATCTTTACCAACGGAAACATACACGTTAATTCCTCCATCTCTGCTAACACTGCTCATCATAAAACTTCTACTCTCTTCACTTATCTCGACTATCTCTGGTGATATCATACTTTCGTTATTATATCGACTCACAGATGAAAAACCAGAATTCATTCCCTCCATATATATATATATATATATATATATATATATAATTATACTCCTGCATTAATTTGCTCAGTATAGAGTTGGAAACAGGAGAAAAAGCAAAAACAAAAGTGGAGATGATGAAATGAAAATGTGAGATACCAAGAAGTTTGTGGAGTGAATAGTGATGGATTTGGATGTTTATTAAGAGACGTCGTTGCCCTCAAGGCAAAAATGTAAAGTAAAAAGAGATTCGTTCTTCTCTTTTTGTCCATAAGGCTCAGCACTGGAGAATAATGAACTGCATTCGAGAGTTCCACAGGTCGGGTGGGTGAAAAAAATCAAAGAAATTACTTTATGATTAAGTATATTGGAAATAGGAGACAAACATAATGGAAGCAAAAGTAGAGGAGAAGGAGAATCAGTATATTCCATTCATTGACTATTCTCATATAAATACAAGAGAGATAACTCTAGCTATTACATGTGTTAGCTTGCATGTGAGGTGGTATTACATGTGTCTAGAAGAAGGGAGATGCATGACATGTGTCCAAGGAGAAGGGAGGCGCTTGACATGTGATCATCCACACATATTCCTACAACACTCCCCCTTGGATGACCACCATTACAAACTTATTGCTTTGTCAAAACCTTGCCAGAAAACGTTCGTCGATGAAAAACTGGTCAAAGGAAAAAGACGATTGAGCTTCTAAAAATGGCGTCGCTTGCCAAAACTTTTCTCCTTTGTAAACCGTGTCAGGAAAAATACTTCGCACGAAAACTTGAACGAGAAGAACAACCTCAACCGAAGTTGTATTTCTAGTGTTTTGTTGACTCATTAAAAACCTTGCCGAGTAACAAAACTCAGTGGGAAAAAGTAACCTCGGTGAAGGAAAAGAGTACAACACACTTTTGGCGTCATCATTGCATCGTTGGATACTCCCCCTAATGATGACATATCCCCATGATTGCATTTCTTGTCTCAGAGTTGTCTCATTAAAAACCTTTCCAAGTAACAAAACCCTTTGGGAAAAAGTAACCTCGGTGAAGGAAAAGAGTTCCACATTCTACTAGATGCTCTCCCTGACATATAAAAATTTCTTAAGTCCAATACAGTTATGGGAGATTGGAAAATTCCATTAGTCCTATATAGTTGGAGTTTTCCTTTTCCAATGCAGTCAGACACTTCCTTTAGTCTTCTGTATTCATGCAATCACGGGAGTCAGACAATTACTTTAGTCTTGTGCATTTGGGGAATTCCTATATCCATCTTTATGTCAACTTCACATCACTGGATGCTCCCCCTGATTTCGATAGCTCCTCATGATTTGCGTTATGGAATTACTGTTGTCTTGTTAAAAACCTTGTCGAGTAACAAAACCCTGTGGGAAAAAGTAATCTCGAAGAAAGGGAAAAAAAGCTCAACATACCATTAGAAGCTCCCCCTGATTTAGGACAATTTCTTTAGTCTATAACGGTCATGGGAGTTTAGACAATTCCTTAAGTCTTACGCATGCAATCACGGGTTTCATACAATTCCTTTAGTCATGTACTTTTTACATGTAGTCTTGGAAGTTCGGACAGTTTCTTTAGCCCTATACTTCTCACATGTTTTTCGAATGTGGACTTAGGTAATGACTTAGTAAATAAGTCTGCCATATTTTCGTCAGAATTTACTTTACCTGACTTGAATGTTTAGAAGACATTGTTGTTACTGATTGTAAAATAACTTCGGCGATATATGTTTTATATTATCACCCGTAATGTACCCTTGCTTCATCTGTTCATTGCAAGATGCATTATCTTTGTAAATGCAAGTTGGATCTTCTGTGGTAGAACTCAAACCACACGTCCCTCGAATATGTGTAATGATAGACCTTAAACATATACACTCATGAACTTCCTCATGTAGGGCAATGATCTCAGAGTGGTTCGTGGAGGTATCCATAAGGGTTTGGTTGGTCGATCTCCAGGATATCGTTGTATTCCCTATGGTAAACATGTATCCAGTTCGGGATCGATCTCTGTGTGGGTCTGAGAGGTACCCAACATCAGCAAAACCAACCAGAACATTATTTGAGGTTTCGATGTAAGGAGTCGCAATTTCATTAGCAGTTCTCCTTTCGTCTTCGTAGGGGTAAAACAAACCCAAGTCAATGGTTCCCTTTAGGTATCTAAAGATATTCTTTATACCGTTCCAATGACGTTGCGTTGGCGTTGAGCTATATCTAGCTAACAAGTTCATTGAGAACAAGATATTTGGTCGAGTACATTGCTAACTACAAATGGGCCTATTACACTTAGATAGGGACATCCTTCTCCCAATGATTTTTCGTCACCTTCCTTTAGACGAAATGGATCTTTATGTACATATAAATTTTGACCATTCATGGGAGTGCTATCCGGATGCACTTTGTCCCTATTAAATTGCTTGAGTATCTTTTGGACATATGTAGACTGGTGGATTAATATTCCACAAGCTCGATGTTCTAGTTCAAGTCCTAGACACATCCGAGTTTTCCCAAGATCTTTCATCTCAAATTCGGATTTCAATTAGCTTGCGGTTTCTCTTATTTCATCGAGAGTACCTACTATGTTCATGTCGTCGACATAGACATATATAATTGCAAATCCGGAACTTGTTTTCTTTGTAAACACACAGGGGCACAATTCATTATTTGTATATCCCTTCCCAATCAAATAATCACTTAGACGGGTATACCACATCCGCACGGATTGCTTTAATCCATAAAGTGAGTGTTTCAACTGTATTGCAAACGCACTCCGTGGTTTAGAGTTACTTGATTTGGGAAATGGAAGTCCATCTGGAACTTTCATGAATATCTCTGTATCAAGATCCCCATAGATATATGACGTTACCACATTAATAAGATGCATTTTAAGCCCATTTGAAAACTTCCAAGCTCATACAATTAGCAGAACATTATGATGTTCACTACAAAAGAATAAGCGATCCAGGGGTTTGTGAGAAACCTCGCGCCACAAGGGGAATATTTTTACTTTAAGACTTCATTCCTATCACTACGCTTTGTGACAAATAATGATATATGTCCCACAGGATTTGCACTTGGTGGGTTAGCACTACCATACCAAATACCTGTATATTTGTCAAAGAACTAAGTTCTTCCTGGATTGCGAAGGCCACATATGCTCTTTTTGAGATTAATCAATATAGAGCATGGTTCGATCTCATTGTGCTCTGCTTTGTATCAACTATGTATGAATTATATCATCAACATCCATGCATGATCCTTTCATTGACTCATGCACATTCTCATAATCCAATAGGATTTCATTGTTCTCTAGAATCATCTAAAACTTCGGAGGGTCCTCTAGTATGATTCATGGACATATTTAGAGACAATATCATGAGATGATTGCGGATGATATAAACATTAAATTGCGCCTTACTCACCCACTTCCTTTCTAGGTGAGCACTAGTCGAACCTGGTGGTCTCTCCAACTTCCTTATGGAGCCACGGCCTCAACCAACACTTCCACAAAATGTAGTTGCAACGCCTTAGTTTATGGTGCATATCCTATATTAAGGATTTCTAACCTTGCAGACATGCTTGCAGTTGGTATGTGTGATCTCGTCACTTTAGCGATATCAATACATGTATCAGGCAATAGAATATGCCACATTCAAAGTATTGATAATTCTTTTCACTTCACTTTCACATTGTGGAGTGCGGGGATCAAGATGAGACAATGTGGGAACACACCACGATAATTCTTGTCGTTCCCTTTGGAAGTCCTTTTCCATACCTCCCCCTAATAACGGGAAGGTTGTCTCATCAAAGTGACAATCCACAAATCTAGCAGTAAAGAGATCGCCTGTCAAAGGTTCTAAGTAGCGAATAATTGTTGGGAATTCATATCCAAAATACCTACTCGTCTTTGTGGACCCATATTAGTACGTTGTGGGGGAGTAATAGGCACGTATACGGCCCAACCAAATATGCATAAATGTGAAATATCAGGCTCATATCCAGTTACCAACTGGTACGCAAAAAAATGGTTCGCTAGCAATGGGTCTAAAACGAATAAGTAATGCTGCATGCAATATGGCGTACCCCTAGGCAGTAATAGGCAGGTTGGAACCTTTTTTATGGTAGCTTCCGCGAGAGCATTTTTGAGTGTGTACATGGGGTATGGGATTCTGTACGTCAATTCCATTATACATACAGAAATCATCAAATCCTTTAGATGTAATTTTTCCAGCATTATCAAGTATGATAGACTTGATTGGATGATCAGGGTGGTGATCCCTTAGTCGTATAATCCGTGCTAGGAGATATGCAGATGCAGTATTTCTTGTGGACAACAATGCAACGTGTGACCATCGGGTCGAAGCATCATCCAGAACCATAAACTAAATGGCCGCATTTTGGATGTATAGGTCCACCAATATCACCTTGTATTATTTGTAAAAATGGAATAATTTGTTTGGTATCTTTAGCATAGGATGGTCTCGATCCTGTCTTTTCCAAAGAACAAGCTTTGAAGAATGAGAGATGTGCCTTCGATAAGGACATCGAAGAAGAATGAGATAGGGGGTGTGCTTCAATTACTTTGGAAGGCGAAGGTTGCGCTTCTCTTGCTTTAGAAAACATATATTGTGCATCATTTACTTTAGAAAGCACATTGTTACTCTGCATTATAACAATCTGTTTACCCATTTTCTTTTTCATTCGAAAAAATGGATGTCCATGTGAGTTCTTCAAAACACGGATCATCATATCACGACCTGGGTGCCCTAGTCGATCGTGCCAAATCTTATACAAGTCACTGGCCAACAGTTCATCGTTGGAAACCATATGGGATTCGATAATCCTCATAGTGGTGATATAAAATCCACTAGAGTGACTCATTAGTTTCTCTAATATGCGTTTCCTTCTGCATTCACTAGAGGTCACATAGATATACTCAATTCCATTTCACAGTGAGTTTTCAAGTGATAACCATTTGCACGGATATCCTTGAAACAAACAAGGTGAGGTTAGCTCTTGGTGCATATAGATCTTCTGTGACTTTAATCATTGTCCCATTTGGTAACAAAAATTGAGCCATACGTCGCCCAATTATTACTTATGATGATCAAATCATCGTAGTTACAGAGGTATTACAAGGAGTAATATACAAATAATTGTCTATTTCTTAGGATAGTGTGGGTTCTTCCACTATCACCTAGACATTATGTTTCTCCTTA
This sequence comes from Papaver bracteatum, assembly GCA_023529315.1. NCBI lineage: Eukaryota > Viridiplantae > Streptophyta > Magnoliopsida > Ranunculales > Papaveraceae > Papaver > Papaver bracteatum. The sequence continues at coordinate 2,047,928 of JAJJWX010003415.1, read as the reverse complement.
AGACATTCCTATTAGCCAAGAATGTTATTAAAGGGAACGGTATATCTCACTCTCTTTAGAGATTTCTGTGGTTGCAGGAAATGCCACAACACACCCCATATAATATCATGATAATAATTTCTAGATCTAAATCTATTTTATAACCAAAATAAAGATTAAAGTGCTAAAATTATAAATAAGACACAAGATTTACGTGGTTCGATCAATGTGATCTACATCCACGGGGTTAGGGTTCTTTACTATGATTATTGAAATTACATTTGGGTTACATTGAGACTCCATTAATGAGTATTTGGAGCTCTAGATTTAGTTTTAGGGGAAGAAGATGATAAAGAAAATAAATCTCTCTCTCTCTCTCAAAATGTATATCTCTGATTTACAAAAAAATGTGTATCCCCTTTTTCTCTCTCTCCTGCTATTCTCTTTATATAGGTGTTCGCCTAGTGTATGACATCTCACAAGTAGTGGAGTACAGCTAAGAATCTCGCAGGCTCTCTTATATTCTCGCAGACTCTCTCCATAACTCTCTATATAACTCTCTCCATAACTCTCTCCATAATTTCGCAGGCTTTGCTAGGTTCTCTAAGGATCTTCTTCCTTCTCGCTAGCTCCTCTACATTCTCACGATCTCCCGCCTTATTCTCTCGAGCTCCCGCCTTATTCTCGCGAGCTTTCTCTATAACAACCATAAAATCTTCACATCTTTATTGTGTTTTATGCTGTCGTTGTCTATTACGTAATTTCTGTAATTAATTTGCGACATTTGCCATGTGTGGTAGAAGTTTTCGCAAGAGCGTTGTTGTTGCGAGATTCCGCTCCTACATTTTGCCTCTTTTTTCTTAAATATTGTTTGAAAAGCAATCTTTAAGAAAAAATCTGTTGTCGTGGTAGTCTTTGATCTTTGTTGATGAAGGAATGATCAAAAGAATATTGGACTTGAAAAGTACGTACTTGCCTCTATTCTTTTGTGAAGTTCTGAAGCGTTGCGAAGTAAATAAGAAGTATCATCTCTGCGAAGTATGAAGTATCCTTGAAGAAATATAAGAAGTACTTAATCCTTAAAATATAAGAAGTATCAGTTCTTGAATGAGAGTAATAAGTATTGCCTCTGTTCATGCGAAATTATTACTCCATTTTTGGTGAGGATTCTTGTTGTTCATTTATGAACGTCCACTTTGGAAATGATTCTTGCCGAGAAGATAAAGAACATAAAATGTTTTCTTGGTAATCCACAGTTTCCTATGTTCTTTATTCTATGAAGGTAGAATCCTTGAAAAAGTGTTGAATGAGTGAATTATTTATTTATTCTTATCTTGCCTCTGCCTCATGCGATAATCTCTTTTAGAAAATAATTACATTCTGCGAAATACTCATATCTCCTGCGAAATTCTGGATGAGTCTGCGAGATTCTAAACGAGTCTGCGAGATTCTGAATACTTCTGCGAAATTATGAATAACCTTGCGAAATTATGAATAATCTGCGAATTCATGAATAGTGCTGCTGAAATAGTGCTTAGTAACCCTGCGAGATTATGAATAATACCCCTGAGAGACTCTGAATAATACTTCTGAGAGATTCTGAATAATATCCCTGAGAGATTCTGAATCTGAATAGTACTCGCTATCTCTCTTGCGATGAACAAATCTTTCATGCATTCTTAAAAGAAAATAGTTAATGTTTGAGATTATTCTATTGGTCTTATTTTGCCTTCCTAGTTAAAGGTCTTATTTTTCCAATTTTTGTTTTTGCGACAAAATCGCAGGACATCCTTACATTCGCATGTAAAGACCCATTGATCTTGCCTTATCCTCATTTTGTCAACTTGTTGCGACAATATGGCAGGCCTAAGTTTTCTAGCGAGAACAAAGCCTCATGACATTGCTGTCTTGTGATGAAATCGCATGACGTCTTTACACTTTCATGTAAAAACCCATTGATCTCATCTTATCTTTTTCTCTTGGATTTTTGCCTCTGTAGAATATTTGTCACGCGACAATATGATGTGCCTAAATGTTCTTGAGAACGTAAAGCCCCATGACATTGCCATCTTAAGACACTTATCAGTTCCCTAATGGAGGGTGTCGCTCTTATCTTCCCCCTGGTTGCCCCTTCAAGGAGGGCACATCGTCCATACAAGACTACCTCCTCCCATCCGGCATTAACAACAACCAGTTATTTTCGCAGCCTCTTATCCTTTTTGCCTATATGGCTTATAGTTACGAGACTGCACCCTAAGTGGGGTTTTCTTCGGGCCGAGTGCATCATATCCAAGACTTGCCAAGAATGGCCAGGGTAGTTTCGTACGCCCCAGGCACCCTTGGCTCAATCGTGTACCTCGGCGCCTTGGTCATACTCTGCACTCCTTAGGAGAGACCCTCGGTCATCCAACCAGGGTATAACCTTATATATATAGTTAGAAATCCAAGGTACCTCTCCTGGATAGGTATCTCTCATGGAGATGGACCCTAGATCTCCATGACTCAAGTTCCAGTAGCGGTATAACCTTATCCCTAAGCCATGCAAACAGATACCCCCTTATATGACGTACTTTAGGTCTTACATTTGCCTCTTGCGAAATTTTATTCACGAACTAGGGTGTACACCATAAAGGTTCGTCCCATTCTTATGTCTCTGCAAAATTTTATTCGCGTTTCTTTATTCTCTTATTCATTCTTTCATTTCTTCATTTCTTTCATTCTCATAATATCATATCATTTGAAGCAAAGTAAATATTCAAGAAAAATTCTAATACATTGTAATTCTGAAATCTTTGTAGTTGTGAAAGTTTTGTAATTCTGCGATTGTATCGCATTTTGTAAACCAAATCAATTTTTTTTTTGAAATCTTAGAAACCTTAAAAATATTAGAAATATTCTTTGAAATCTTGCGATTGTATCGCTTTTTGGAAATTAAATCATTTTTTTTTTATTTGTTGTAAGTAAAATGTTCTAGGTTGGGGTACTTAGCTCTTATGTGAGTTGTCTGAATGTCTCGCAGCAAAAATAAGAATGAGTGATAAGACTTGAACCCTTGACCTGCCTCTTGCATTTTCTCGCACCATACCAACTGTGCTAATGCTCTCTTGCGAAGTAATCAATGTTTAACTGTTCGAGAGGCAATTATGTAGAAATTTCGCATAACGAAAATAAACTTGCGAGAAGGAAGAATTGATCCCGCGATCTGCTGCTTGCATTCATGCCTCCTAACCATCTGTGCTAGTTCCCTTGCTTGCGAAATTTATCTGCGAAATAATCAAAGGCTGTCTTGCGAACCTCGCGTAACAAAAATAAACTTGCGAGAAACAAGAATTGATCACGCGACCTGCTCCTTGTGATGTATCACATTGAACCATATGTGCTAACCCTCCTCTGCGAAATATCTGTGCGAAATAATCATCAACTTTCTTCTGTGTGAAATACACCTGCGAAATTATAAAGGATTTCGCGAAAAAATATGCATGTGTTGGGACTTGAACTCGCGACAATGAACTCATTAACTTCGCAGATCACCAACTGTGTTGCCTCTTATTTGCGAAATAATGAAACAATGCTGCGAAATTATCTATTTTTTCACCCTTTGTAAAAAGAAGAAAACTATTCTCGCAAGCGAATTCGAACCTGTGACCACAAACTTACATAATGTTCTCTGGACCAACTGTTCAAGAACCTCTCTGCGAAGTTAACACAGAACTTTTTTCCTTATTCTTTTATTCGCCAATGAGAAGAAAATGAAAAATATGTGTCTCTGCGACTTTGAACCCGTGACCTCTTGTTTGATCTTTGAACCTTGAACCATCTATTCTAGTATTTATTTGTGAGATCTTCGCATAACACTTATTACTTGTTATTTTATTTGTCCTTGGTATTTCATCAAAAATATGCGAAAAATATCGCAGTTAGGAAGAATTGATCCCGCGACCTTAAACTTGTACGCTTCTGGTTTGACCAACTGTACTGTCTTCAACTTGTGAAAGAGTGGCGAGATTCTCATAACTTATTCTTTCTAGTTGTCCTTTGTATAAGCTTTCTCTTTGTCCCTTTCTATTTTCTTTTCTAGCCATGCAATTTTATCTTTCTTTCTTAGAGAGTTCATTCCTCATGAGCATTCACCATGAGTAATGCAAGTTTTATATCAACTGCATAAAATTGAAAACAAGGATAATCATCAATTTTATTTTATTTTTAAAATCGCATAACCTAAAAAGTACGAAATTTTTTGATGCTCTGAAATTCGAGAAATTCGCACAATCTAAAAAAAATTGAAATTCGCATGGCCTAAATTTTTTCATACTTTTTCTGTCTAATTTTTTTTTTCTCTAAACTTTTTTTTTAACCTCTAAACTCATTATTTTAAAAATCAATCCAATGGGTTTGTAAAACAAGTTTTATATGTTGCGAATCTATAAACCAGACTAACGTTTAACTAGGTTTTTAAGAGAAAATAAAAATTTCATTGAGACAGATTGTAGTTTTCTGTGAAATGTTTTGAAGAATTTTGCTATAAATAATCAGATTTAAATGTTAAGAGAGAAAGAAATAAGGTTAGAAGAAGGAATTTATCTTTTTTAAGATGTAGATTCTGCTGATGTAGAGATTTGTCCTTTTGACATAGCTTTGCATCTTCATTTTTATCTTTTACTTTTACTTTCTTTCACTGTGTTGTCGGTGTTTGATTGAAGATACAATTTCTCCATTGAAATTTCCACTTTTCCTCTCAAATTTTTTAGATCCCACGAATTCTAACTCTCCCAGTAGCTAATTTCTTTGAATCTTCTTCAATCTATCAAATATCAGGTAGTGTTTCTAGCGCCAAAAATGTAGTTGTAGGAAATCCCACAACACACCCCATATAATATCATGATAATAATTTCTAGATCTAAATCTATTTCATAACCAAAATAAAGATTAAAGTGCTAAAATTATAAATAAGACACAAGATTTACGTGGTTCAATCAATGTGATCTACATCCATGAGGTTAGGGTTCTTTACTATGATTATTGAAATTACATTTGGGTTACATTGAGACTCCATTAATGAGTATTTGGAGCTCTAGATTTAGTTTTAGGGGAAGATGATGATAAAGAAAATAAATATCTCTCTCTCTCTCTCAAAATGTCTATCTCTGATTTACAAAAAATGTGTGTCCCCTTTTTTCTCTCTCATGCTCTTCTCTTCATATAGGTGTTTGTCTAGTGTATGACAGCTCACAAGTAGTGGAGTACAGCTAAGAATCTCGCAGGCTCTCTTACATTCTCGCAGACTCTCTCCATAATTCTCTCCATAACTCTCTCCATAATTTTGCAGGCTTTGCTAGGTTCTCTCAGGATCTGCTTTATTCTCGCGAGATCCGCTACATTCTCGCCAGCTCCCGCCTTATTCTCTCGAGCTCCCGCCATATTCTCGCGATCTTTCTCTATAACAACCATAAAATCTTCACATTTTTCTTGTGTTTTATGATGTCGTTGTCTATTATGTCACTTCTGTAATTAATTTGCGACATTTTCCATGTGTGGTAGAAGTTTTCACAAGAGCGTTGTTGTTGCGAGATTCTGCTCCTACAATTTCTGTCCCATTAGGATGATGTCTTTTTCATTCTAATATACATGCTAAACAATAGAATATCATAAACAAAGTAAAATTCTACATAATAGAAAAACAAGTACTTATAGATAAACTATACATGCAACATTCAACAAATCCTAGTCTAAGACAACATAAAGTACAAGAGACTAAATGTATTTAGGCCCAAGAAAATTCAGATACTTCAATTGTTGAGGCAAAGTTCGAGTTGCCCAGGAAGTCCGAAATTATGAGGTTGACTTCAAGGTTAAGATTATTTTCGTTCGTGTAGTGAACTACTTGCTCGAGAGTTTCCCGGTAAAATTTGTAGCTCACAGCTACATTGACACTAGCCTTTCATTTCTACTATCCATGTCGGGTAAATCCTTACTTGTAACAAGGCGCATTTCCATATGCGGTCCTTTTTAGGGTCACTAACACGTACTATGTCGGGTAAATCCTTACTTGTAACAAGAGAGAGGTAACTCTAGCTATTACATGTGTTAGCTTGCATGTGAGGTGGTATTACATGTGTCTAGAAGAAGGGAGATGCATGACATGTGTCCAAGGAGAAGGGAGGTGCTTGACATGTGGTCATCCACATATATTCCTACAACACTTTATGTATAAACGATGTCTGAGAATCTACGATTGTTAAAGATGAAGAAATATAGATACACTGGATTTTTTTATTTTTTATAATCTATACACTGGATTATGGTCCAGCCTTCTAAGGCCTGCTTATATTTTATTTATTTATTTATTTTTTAAATGTATTCTATGTCCAATGACCAAACATTTACTACCTGTTCATTATTTTCCAACTTTACTCTTTTGGACTTTTAGGTTGACATCTCGTGACAAAAAAGAGGAGACAGAGACATCCACGGAAACGCAATTAGGGGCGACACAAAATGACAAAATAGGACATAATCGGTAGGTTATTTCACAATCGGTAGGTTATTTCCGGGACATTTTTTTTAATGGCCAAACTACACTTTACAATCGGTAGGTTATGTCATAATCGGTAGTTAATCAACAATCGGGAGTAAATTTAGCTTATATAACTTCCGAATATAAAGTATCCCCAAAATAAAATCCTATATCTTTTAAATTTTGATTATCCTATAATCGGAAGTAAATAAAGTTATCTTTACTCCCGATTATATACTAGACCTTTGACAAAAATGCTACTATAATCGGTAGGGAATTTCGGTTATTTAACTACCGAATATAGAGTAGCCCCAAAATGAGATTTTGCAAAAATCCTTTTTTTAAAAAAAATTTTGGTTGAGCCTATAATCGGTAAGAACGGAAGAGTTATCATGACTTCCGATTATACAGTGGCTGTCTTTGCAAATATCCTACCATAATCGGTAGTCAAGATACTTCTTATAACTACCGAATATAGAGTAGCCCCAAAATGAGATTTTGCAAAAATCCTTTTTTTTTTGAATTTTGGTTGAGCCTATAATAAGTATGAACAGAAGAGTTATCATGACTTCCGATTATACAGTGTCTGTCTTTGCAAATATCCTACCATAATCGGTAGTCAAGATACTTCGTATAACTACCGAATATAGAGTAGACCCAAAATCAGAGTTTGTGAAAATCCTCTTTTTTTTTTTTTTAATTTGGTTGAGCCTATAATCAGTAAGAACGGAAGAGTTATCATGACTTCCGATTATACAGTGGCTCTCTTTGCAAATATCCTACCATAATCGGTAGTCAAGATACTTCGTATAACTATTGAATATAGAGTAGCCCCAAAATCAGAGTTATCATGACTTTCGATAATGAATAAACCCTATGGGAACAGACACGTTTTGTGAAAATTTCTGGAAAACCGAATAGGTTTTCAAATTCACTATCGAACACAGCCGGGAGGGGCTACGCCCCCCGGACAGCGGCAAACAATCTTGAAAATATCCAACACATATAACTACCGAATATATAGTTTCCCCAAAATAAGATTTTGCAAAAATCCTCTATTTTTCTAATTTGGTTGAGCCTATAATCAGTAGCAAAAATAGTTCATATAACTACCGAATATAAAGTTTCCCCCAAAAATGATATTTTGCAATCGGTAGCTAAAAAAAAACCTAAACTACCGATTATGGAGGGGCATAGAAGTATTTTTGACTTATTTTGTCTTTCGTGTCACCCATAATTGTGTTGTGGTCGCCCCTAAATGTGCCAGGAATTCTTAATGTCATTAATTCCATTTTATCTTATATGCCCTTCTTTCCATCATCACAAAAAAAAAAAAAAAAAAGACCTCCATTTAAATGAACTTTCAGTTCGAAGGGACAAACAGCCTAAACTCTAAAGGTTATTTCCCAGACCTGCATTATTCTATTTTCTCATGTATATAGTCAATCCCGGTACTGACGGCCGGGATCTTACAGAGATTCAGTCCCGATCAGTGGCCAAGAAAAATCTCTCAGTTTCGGTGAGATGAGAGATAACTGAGAAACTCATAGAGACAACCGAGATTTCGCTGAGACAACGGAGATCTCATTGTAATGAGCTGAACAGTCCAACGACAACATAGAAATCTCATTATAAAAAAATAGAACTTAGCCCTTAAAATATTGTTTTTTTTTTAATATTATATGAAATTGTAAACTGTATCAGGACGGGCGAGTTCGAATTAGTTCGAAAGTTCCAAGTATTGTAAGGTAAAAATCTCCATCGTTCAATTATGTATCATATACTACATTTTCAATCGAGCAAAATTTAGAAATGTCATTAGAGTAATGAAAAGATGATTAGTGCTTGGTAGTTCATATCATCGAACTAGACTTAGAGATGGTTGTTGTCATTCAAAGGTAATTCATACCATCTGATAAGGATGGTTGTTGCATATAGCGGAAGTTCATACCATTGGAAACTGGTTAATGGTGGCTGGTAACCAGAACTACCTTGACAATAGTAACTGGTGGTGATAGAAATTATTAGAGTTGGCAACTGACGATATAAATTATTTGACATTGGCAACTGGTGATAGGTGTTATAAACATTACTATATACAAGTCAAGAGCACGTGTGTTGCACGTCGGTAAACAATATCATTTTTTATACATATTTTATATTTTTGAATTAGACCCCAAATTAACCAAAGTAAAAATTAGAAAAATAAGATATTTAGACGATAATATATCATTCAACAACATCACCAATTGAAGCTTTAAAGCTAAAGTTCGTCATTAAATTGGGAAGTAAAGTATCAATCCCAATCACCTGAATTTTATATACATAATTGACAAAATTTCTTGTTTTACTAAACTGCACTATCAGCAAATCATGCATCTTAAGTATGAAGCATTTCTAACAAATGAGAAAATAAGTAACTCTGAATAATTTCTAATAAAGTTGCATGAATTAACAAAACTATTACCCAATTACATGAACATAGGCAGAAAAAAAAAACTTTAAGAGAAATTTCATCAAACATGTTTTGTGCACAAAACTTTGTGACATTCTCATCAAACAACACTTTAGACATCAGAAAACATTTCGTCGTTGAAAGAACAAAATGTAGTAATAGGTAAAATAAAAGAAGCAACTTAACTTTTCAATATCCAACACTAACTTGATTATAATGATGACGTATTAACGAAGTGAATTTGAAACTGGATGTGGGTAGATATGAAAATCAACAATTAATTTGGTCGAGAATATGAAATCAATCGAAACTCGATTTGGGGAAGATGCGAAACCAAATGAAATTCTAGTTAAATAAATCATTGAATACTGCCAAGAAAGAGAGATAAGTCAGAGAAGATCCACGATTATGTGAAACATGTAATTTTATATATTAGTTGTATCGGACGGCTGTGTTTCGAGATGGACATAATCCAACGGAGGATACTTAAAAACAGGCTGAATTAAAAATACGTTTGGCATACGAAAATTACGGCGGTACACGAAAAGTACATGCAGGAACCAAAAATGGTTAGTGTTTTTGAGATTTTGTTGTTTGCATTAAAAGGGGGGGAGATTGATTATGTTTTCTTTGCTATTTTTTTTTTGTGATTTATGTATCTTATATTTTCTTTTGAGTTTTTAGGTACTTTGGAGTCATTTAAAGAAAAAGAAAAAGAGATCATCTATTTGGAGCGTAAAAGGCAAAAACGTTATTTCATGTGCCAATGCTAGTGGAAGCACAGTGGAGAAGTACGAGACAACCACTGCAGCTTAGTCTAGAGAAGCATGGGGCAAACAACCATGGTAGCCCTGATCTAATTAGTGGGTGCCTAGAGTCATCCTGGCTAGCCCTTATCCTAGCGCATGGGGTGTCAATAACCATCCCATAATTTTTAACCCTAAATCTAGTCGAGATAAATCATTCATTCTCCTCCTTTTCTTCCGTTCTTTGTCATGATGTTGCTGGTTTGTTGAGGCCATCGATCCATGGGTTCTGGTGGTGATCAAATGGGTCCGGAAGATGATTTAAAAGGAGTTACCGTAATTTGTGGATCTGAGATGTTAGGGTTTGATTTAGGAATTGGAGATTCTCTGAGCTGATGAAATTCTGGGTTTAAACGAATGGCTTGCAGGGATGTCGAAATTGGAAAATGGGTATGACTCGGATTTGTATCTGCTGAAATGGGGGTCAAGGTTAAATTAGTTGGTGGTAGTGAACTATGTTGTAAAAGGCTCTCACCTAGCTCGCCTAGGCGCCAAAGGCGCACTAAGCATAAGTTGAGCGCCTGAAGAACTAAATTTTCCTCTACTTTCCCCAATAGCGCCTTAGGCGTGTTAGGCGAGCGCCTTTGGTGCCTCAAGGAAGTATTAGACGCTAGCCTAAGCGCCAAAGGCGCCATAAGTAGGTGGTAAACATGGTAGGATACAACTTTTTATTAGTTGAAGACGAAGTAAAAAAGGAAATACAATTTGATGAAACTTCTGATACAAGATTATTCACCAGTGTATCGAACTGTGGATTAAACTTATCCGGATTTGTAACCGATTTTTCTTTAGGGAGAGTAAATAAGGGTTTATCTTGCATGATTGAGAAGAATAACTCATCAGAGACTTTTAAAACGAGTTCTTTGAATGTGATGATTGCTTGTTGAAGGTTTGGGCAGCGAAGTAGGACTTCCTTAGCATCTGAAACCACACTATATCGACATTGATCAAATGTAATATCACCTCACACTGATACATTTCGTAGGCGGTATTAGGCTTTAAACCGACTATGTGGTTGTAATGTGCATTACGAATGATTGTTTTGTTACATGATATTGTTAGAGAAGACAGAAGAAGATTAAGGTTTTGACTGATATGTATTAAAAGTAATGGGACCCCCGGAACAAATGCTGTGAAAAACACCCGCTAATGCATTAGTTTTCAAGACATAGCATTTACAAGCAATATCCATCTAATGCATATTTAACGTCGAGAATTTCTCCGACATATATTACGTAATTAATATTGTATATATTCCATCTAATGCATATTCAACGCCGAGAATGTCTCCGACATATATTATGTAATTAATATTTTATATATTTATTTACTAAATTAGCTAGCTTGATTTAGGTTAGAATTAGTCAAGGATCAATCATCATTATTACAATTGATTCTATAGCTACAATCACGACTGTGTTCGTATTACTCCTTGCTCCTATAACTATAAATAGAGATTCTCACCTCTGTGTAATATGTTAAGAAAACTTAACCTTTTAAGTATTCAGAATCGAAAGACTTGTGATGAACACCTCAAAAAAAAACTTCCAATACTCTGTTTTTGTGATAACCTGCATTCATGAATGGTTTGTTGGCTTGATTCCTTTAGTCATGATTTCTCTTAGGACTGAGTTCTTTTCGTTTTTTAACATATTAATGGTATAGAAATATGTAATATAAGTCCAAAAAAGCATAAATCGTATTAGTGGTCGCCTAGGGCGCTAGGCGAGAGGTATGGCGCCTTGCCTTGCCTAGTGCCTAATACAACATATGTGGTGAATGAGCTGAGGTATGGTGGTTTTGAAGCTGAAATGGGTGTTGGTAGAGCTGCAGATTGCTACTGTTACAAGTTATGAGCAAATAGTGACAGAGATGATGCTGAGTTATGGAGATTGAGGGTGTATTGAGTCTGTGCACTGCGTATTGCAGTTGTGCTAAAGGTAGTGTACAGTTGATGCAGAAATGAGTTTTACAGTGGTTGTGACAATGAGTTGGTGTTGCAGATGTAGGTCAAATGAGAAGAACAAGAAGCTAAATGCATCAGCAGGCCTGAAACTGTGTAAGAGTTAGGTTATGATGCAAGTGCAGTGTTGGTGATGGGTTTTTTTGTCACAAGAGGCTAACTGCAGTTGGGAGTTTTTGAATTGCAGGTAGAATTGTGAGTCATGGTTGAAGTGTGATAATGCATAAAACTAGTGGTGTTGTGCAAGTCAAAGTGGTTGGCTGCAGAAGAATGAATGTGTATGAAACTGAGTTGCAATGGGAATTGGTGTTGTTGTTGGATTTGAGATGAATTTAAAAGAAAATAAGTTCTCTGCCATGGATAGTGGGTTGCTGGAATTGCAAGATGGGTTGGTCTGTGGCATCTTTGCCAAGACTTGGCTTCACCTAGTCGTGGTTCTGATGGTGCTAGAATGTCGGAGTTGCTTGTCAGTTCTGCAAAATTGACAAGCTTAGCAAGTGAAACTATGGGCCTGTTTTGGCCGAGATGTGGCAGGGTATTGGGCCAAGAAATAGCAGTCAGATGAAGGTTCAATTATTTGGGGTCACGCCCTGTTTTGGAAGTGGTAGCCGAGAGAAGCCTATAAAGGAAACCATTCTCTTTTGATTCTAAGATGATCTTTATTTTTGTTCTAGGGTTTAGACATGATGTTTCTTCTATTTCTTCTTGTTATGAACTCCATGAACATGAACTAATTTTTATTATTGGTTAATGATTAAGTTTATTTCACATAACATGATTTTTGGTTTGATATATTAGTTTTGTCTTAAATTTATCGTTCATGATTCTCTGCATAAATAGTTGCGTGATTGACGTATTGCAACATGATTTCAGTATATGTTTTGTCAAGTTGCAAACCGGTAGAACTCATATTCATATCTATAGATATGTAAGGTTTATCATCGAACGATAATCCTTGAACATAAGTAGCATAAATATGATTATAGCTTGTAGTGATACATTCTTGTAATCATATGTGAACCACGACCTTTGTTGAATTATTTGCGCGATGTATTTCAATTGCATTGATTAGACTAATTTCATGAACCTAAATGTTCCATAGGAATTAAACTTGATTAGCGCAAGGTGTTAGGTTATTATTTGGTAGAATCCATACTTGCATCGTTTTACATGTATGTGTGATGAAATCGAGAAATTTACGGGATATTCATTCGACTAATACTTTTGATAATGAGAGATTAAATACCAATTCTAATTATTATGACAAGAACTTGTTTGTGATTGAAGACGAAATACTTATCCAATATTCTCATCTATTTGATTTGCTCGTTTAATTTTCTTTGTTAGTTTTTAATTTAGTTTGCTTTAGATTAGAATCAGAGAATCCCCCCATTTTTCATAAGATATCGAAACATTTAACAATCCAAGTCCTCTCTGTGGGAATGATCCTTTCTTACCTAGTACTTCATTATATATTTTGTGAGTGAGAAAGTGTAATTATTTTTGACGTGTTACGACAGCGATCAACTGGCTATATAAATTATTTTACATTCGCAACTGGCCATAGAAACTGTTAAAATTGGCAACTGGCCATATAAATTATTAGATTCGCAACTGGCCATAAAAATTGTTTATAATTAGCAACTTTCCATATAAATTATTGGACATTGGCAACTGGTCGTAGAAATTGTTAGAAATTGGCAATTGGCCATATAAATTATAGATTGGCAATTGGCCATATAAATTATAGATTGGCAACTGGCCATATACATTATTTAAATTGGCAACTAGCTATAAAAACTAGCAGAAGTAGCAATTGGCCAACGAGAATTTATAGAGTCACATATTCTTGATTTTAGCTCTTTTGGTGGTTATCATTTTAAATTACATAAGGCTTGTATTTCTCTATAGATGTCCTTGCTGCTGCTCTTGTGTTTATATATGTTTTACGCAAGCACCACTTTCACCATTATCTCATACTGGCCATCCTCACTACCAGAAACTGGCTATCCTTCACCATTGGAAACTTGCAAATGGTGGCTAGATATTGTATCCTCACAATAAAATGCTGGAATCAAATGACGGATTCGACGACCCTTGAGGTACGAAAGCAGTGTTTACCTCTCATAAAGCAGTTTGGCATCAATTTAACATTTATTTGGATAAATCAAGTTACTTAAAAGAATTTGAATATCTGGTTTCTCAAGTGGCGTATTAGATAGTTGGAACTTGCCAAGCGGGTCGTAACCCGACACGTTGGGAGCAAAAAAAATCAAGTACGTCACAATCTATTTCCTTTTCTAGTAAATATTTCCTTATTAGAAATATTCCCTTATTTTGGTTTCCCAAACCTAGCTCCAAGAATTTTTGTATTAGGTTATTGCCTTAAATCAGTATTCCTTTTTAAAGTACAATTCTACCCTCAATCTAATTTGAGGATTACTAAGTTCCCAAATGAGGAAGGATGCACCTGTACCAATCGGTTCAAGTATTGTGTAGTTTAATTTTACATAATATTTTTAAACCAATTAATCATGGTGGATGCGTAAATGTTAACATCTGGTCCACCGGGGATGGAAGTATGATTTGATAGTGTTGCTTGTGATCGTTGTGTACTGAATCCATGTATGAAGAATAAGAGCTTTCATTCTGATAGTGGGCGAGCTTTGGAAAATGCTACTATCAGTTTTGGTTCTAGTTTTTAAAGATCCATGAGAATTTATTGTGTGTCTGGGACAAAGTTGTGATCATTTTTTATTATTGTTCCTATTGTTATACGATTATTATGGTAATGCTATGTGAAGCTGAATAGCGATATTTAGTCGATGTGTAATTTGATGTCGTGGTTGGATCGACTCCCATGTGTTTAATTTGTGATGACCGAGGGGTCACATTAATATTCCACGACTTTATTACAATGAGAGATTCGATTCAAACATTTTTTTTATCTAACGCATCGTTGGTTGATTAAGTGGACTGGAGAAATGGCAGATATGAGTATCACAATTATAATAAGGTAGGAAATTAGTATATGTTGTACACCGTGCTAAAAGTTAAGGGAGGATGTTCAAGTCTTTCTAGTTCACATGGGTAGTTTTGGCGCCTTAATATTTTCCACTTTAGAGCAACCTGTTTTACAAATACTTAAGTATTGTTTTCCCTAAACCAATATTGCTTCAAGTGTTATTTATTTAAATTGTTTATTTTTTATTTACACTGTCTTTGTTTCTTTCAAATATGATCTCAACGTTTTAGACTAATTTATCGAGGTTATAAGCGTGCGAAAACCTACTTTTAGTTGGGGTTTGACCCAACTTAGTATTTCTCAGGAAACCGTGATAATGGAGCAACCTAGTTTGTTGATTGCATTTTTGTTCCAAAAAGCTAATTCGTCGTTATTTTAAGGTGCTTGGCTAAATGTGTTATTGTCATCTTTACACATCAAACTTGTATTATTTATAATAAATTTTAATATTTATTGGGGGGAGGGGGGACCGACCTGCGTGCCGTAGATTATTTTTGTTTTAAAGATTTTTATGAAACTTTACAACATTTTATCAATTACATTAAAAAAAATTTATCTATTTACGGATTATTATGAATCCGCTCTATACAATAACCGGATCCCCATCGTTTGCTTGACGGTTTGAGTGTGTAAAGTGGTCCATGAGTACGCCACACTTGGTATTTTAGGGCGGCCGACCTAGAATTCGAAGTGGGGCATTACAAAGTGGTATCAGAGCCCTATTAGGATAAATACTTGGGAGGCTGTATAGAGTTTTGTTTGATCACTTAGGCACAATTTATGAGAACATTCACCAACTTTTTCGTTCAGCAATCTGTGAGGACAAAACCTAATACAATTTCAGGCAGACCAACTTAATAATCCTTGACAATATGTATGTAGAGTTTATATCTCCATCTCTTCTCAATCGAAACGTATAGACAATGAAGTACATGAACCTCATTGTTAAGAAGATCACTTGGACGATCTCAAAAATTAATATCCAAGATCAATCTAGTCGTATCCAAATAATCAAATCATAATTATGCCAAGTGATAAACTTGTTATCTATCTTTCAATATTTAAATTCTACAAGAAATAAGTTTAGTAATCAATCATAATTTTATGGACGTATCTACTAAGATTGAATACGTACTACTTGTGTAAATCCTATTATAAGGATAAAAAAGATAATGCCTAAAGGGTAAAACACAAGACACCAAAAGTTTTGTTAACGAGGAAACCGCAACAGCAGAAAAACCCTAGGATCTCGTCCAGATTTGAACACCAAACTATATTAAGCCGCTATAGACACTAGCCTATTATCAGACTTCATATTGGAATGTTGTTGAGACTGAATCCACCCTCCAAGCTATTCAGTTATAGTCGCGCTCTTTATATCTCTTGAACCTCGCAAGGCTCTACGCAATTGATTCCCTTATCTGTCGTCCTTTACACCCTAAGAGTTTCCTCAACCTAAGTGAATACTTTTGATACCAATATGCCTCTAACAGATAATCCTATGATTTCCTTTTAAATCAAAGATTAAGTCTTGGAAATCTGTTTGCAATAGACAAAGTCAACAAACCTCATAAATCCGGAACACTTACATTCACTTAGATGAGAATCTTGGATTCTTGACCACCTCTCAAGAACAATCTTCAAATTATCAATTAAGAATAGTTTTCATATATATATCTTGAGGAATCATAAAGTCTAGATGAAGATAACTTTGTGATTAATATATATCTTGCTTGAAATAGATTATGAGAACCTCGATAAAAAAAAATCAAGATCAGGATGCACGAACTATCAAGGTAAAATATATCATACTTGGATTCACGAATCCCCAAAGCGAAGTCTTTTAGTCATAAACTTAATAACATTTCACATAGGAAACTTATGTCAATAGAGGATGACTCTAGCTATCAATAAGGACACAAGGTGTCAAGGATTGAATTTCCCAGTTGAAAGAGCATCTTTATTTATAGTTTTTCAAGATTGAGGGTTGCTTAAAATTCAAGCTAAGATAACTTTAGATTCAAGAAAACTATTTCTCTGTTTAGATGAAACTCAAGTTAGGGTTTCGAGTATGCATGTGAGAAGTTTGTCTTGAAACTACATAGAAAAATACACAGTGGTCCGGTTACTGAACCGTGTATAATGACTTTTATTTTTTTGGAAAATATGCCATATGAATTATACACAATTTGATGTTCATTAAAATACTTAATAATTTAATAATAACACATAAACAAGTGCTTTAGTTGTCAATTATGTCTTAGAGATGTTTAAGTGAGTCATAGCAGTGCTAAACATATTTTAAAAATAAGTCTTGAGCATTTGCTAAATTCTACCGGGACCGTTGGTGAAACAGTTTGTGAACCATAAGGCAAGTTCACGAGTCAGGGTGCTACGGATCGTGAACCGGGTTCACCAACCCTACTCGGCTCGAGAACTCATATGGACTCGGTTCGTGAACCGGATTCACCAACTGTTAGCCTTTTACACCAACATGAAAAACTCATATCACTACGGTTCGTGAATGATAAGTGCATATGTTAGAGCACTGCTCAGGCAAACTCGCAAGCGTTGGTATCTCAAGATTGTTGTCAAGTTTAGTTGCCAAAACTATAAGTCTTGATTTCTAATCTACATATAGCTAAGTCTCGGACTAGGAAGTAGTTGAGCTCTAGACTCCACGTCGTTCATCATACAAAGAAGAAGAACTACTCAAGGAACTGGTGGAACTTCATCGACTAAAAGGTATGTGGAGACTTGAACTTATTTATCACTCAAAAAGTCTATCTACTCTATATCCTGTCTTGAGACAAAAGTTGTATTGCTATATACACTTTGATTATACACATTTGCTATTTCGATCCGAGTTTATCTCGCTTATCGTTTTCTCAAAATATGTGTTGGTAAGCTTTCGCTTCATCTTTACAAGTGACGAAAGTCATGTTGGTTATTTCAATATCTTGAAAATTGCTAAGATAAAAAATTGTGTGTGAATAACCTCTATTTAACATCATCTAAGAATGTTTCAATGATTGAAATAAAGAGTTTAGAACATGTAAACATCCTTGTATATAAACATATAATGTGTTCGCGCATTAATGTATAAGTCCAAAACCGGAAACCAAATGTATGCATACTTGTGTGTGGACTAAATGGTTGATGAGACTGGGTGCTTACCCATACGCATACTGGAGGAAGTTCACATCCGTGAATTTCTACTGAGTTTGGAAATCAAAACCAACTCAATCCGGTTACCTAAGTATGCGTACCTGTACGCATACTAGCGGAAAGTTCACGTCCGTGAATTTTTGCTGAGTTTGGAAACCAAAACAAACTCAAATCTGGTTACTTAAGTACGCATACCCATATGCATACTTAAGTGTGTTACTTTCTAAAATTGTTTTATTCGTGAACTTAAATATATATAAACTAAGGAATGCATATTTGTAAACCATGGCTATAAAGTTCATGAAACGATTCGAGTGAATCAAAACTAATTTTGCTTCGATTGTGTCTTATATACTTCTATAAGATCTAAGCAATTGAACAACTCTTGAACTAGTTCATTTGAGTCATTTGAACTAGTTATGGTGAAGATGAATATGGTTGATATGAAAGTGCTCATTTGGCTAACCATTTGGTTAACTACTGTTGAGCCAACTAAGTGTACACGTTTAGGTACGGTTACTCAAACCTAAATAACATATATTTCATTTTTGTATAACAAGCTAAGTTCGATCTAACGGTTGAAAGATATTAGCCTGAATCTAATAAGGTTTTCATCTAACGGTTAATATTGAATGCTTTGTTACCAAGGTAACTTAGATTACAAACTCTGATGTGAAGACTATATAAAGGAGAACTCTAGCAACTGGGAAAGTTAATCCCCACACCTCTTATGTGATACTAGTGGTATAAGATAGAGTCGATTCTCCTTTAACCTTAAGTTTCTACCGAGACCCTATAAGTTAACGACTTGAAGACTTCATTGGGATTGTGAAGCCGGACCCAACTATTTTCTCTGTAGTTGCGTGATTTGATTTTGTTATTTATATCATGATTGAGTACAATCGTAAGATTGTCTTGAGATTAATTTCTCCTATAGGCAAGATTGAAAAGTAAACACAAATATCTTCATCTCATCGTTTGTGATTCCAAAATATCTTGTTTCGCTAGTCGATTAAGATTATTGTGATGTGATTAATAATTCTAGGCTATTCTTTGGGAATATAAGTCCGGGTTATCGATTGGTCCATGTTCACCTTGATTTATCAAAAGACGTAACAAGACTTGTAGGTATTTCTGTGGGAGACAAATTTATCTATTCTTGTAGACTTTTCTGTGTGATACAGATTTTTTTATTAAAGTCTTCGAATTTAGGTCGTAGCAACTCTTTGTTGTGGGTGAGATCATCTAAGGGAATCAAGTGCGTAGTATCCATCTAGGATCAGAGACATAAGGAGCGCAAATATACCTTGGATCAGTGTGAGATTGATCGGGGTTCAACTACAGTCCAGATCGAAGTTAGTTTGTAGTAGGCTAGTATCTGTAGTGGCTTAATACAGTGTGTTCAATATGGACTAGGTCCCGGGGGTTTTCTACATTTGCGGTTTCCTCGTTAACTAAACTTTTGGTGTCTGTGTTATTTCTTTTCCGAATTATATTTTGTTATATAATTGAAATATCACAGGTTGTGCGTTGAATCAATCAATTGGGAAATCCGACCTTTGGTTGTTGATTGAAATTGATTGATACTTGAACATTGGTCTTTGGTACCGTTCAAGTTAATTTCTCGTGTATTCAATTATACTCGAAGGATTCAATCGAGAAATTGAGATATAACTTTTTTATATACTTCTTATTAAGATTGAGTCTGACTGTCTAGTTGATTCTTTTAAAGTATACATATTGCTAAGCGAAATATTGAGTGAGGTTATTGTAGCCCCACTTTTTCAGCTGGTATCGGAGCTTGCAAACATGTTAAAGACCTTATAAGTCTGTGTTTGTAAGCGATCTGACTATATGGACAGTAATCTCTCTGATAACGCATCGCCAAATCAGAATTCCACTGGGATGCTTCAATACTCTAAAACATCTAAAAAATCGTATGTTCCTGCTTCTGTGTCTGAATCTGCCTTCAACTGGGAAAAATGTCTAGATGAACAGTTAGATGATCTTTCAGATGAGAGTGATTCGGAAGAAGAAAAAATTATTGATGGGGAAGTCTCTTAATATATCAATCTCTTTGACCATGCTTTGAAAGAAAAGAAGTAAACAACTTGCTTGAGGAAATATTTGGGACCTCTCTGTCAAGAAAACAGAAATATGAGAAAACTCTTCAAAGGTTATGATTGTGGATATAGACTTTTAGAATCTACCGTTAAAGATCGAGAAGAAAATTTACGCTCAAAAAGGTCCGAATGTGATAATCTCCTTCGAAATCTCTTTATGTTGAAAGAAAGACTTGCAGAATCTGAAGCAAGATATGACTCTCAACAAAATTGTTTTAATGACAGAGAACTCAGTTTCCTTGCCAAATAAAAATCCTTGGAGATTGATATCGCTGCTTCCCTTAATAAGCTAAATTCACTAGAAGAGAATATGAAAAGATTCAATTTTAGCTCTACAAAATTATCTTCTATTCTTGGAGCATGTAAAGAACATCGTGATACACGTGGTCTAGGCTATAAGGGAATATACGCTCCAAGTACTGGTAAAATAAAAAAATTTCATGTTATTGACAACTCTTCATGTGAACAGTCAAGAACAATTCCTTTAACTGCTATTATTGCTGAAATAAATGGCATCTTGATCAAAGATGTCATTTTCGACCGAGGAATGAGAAACTTCACAACATTCTTGCATGGATATCCAAAGAAGTAATGCAACCTATCTCTCATATTGTTGGAGTAAAAGGAAATGTCTACAATCAAGAGAAATGCTGTGATGAATTATTTTTAGATTATGATTTTAAGACAAAAAATGCTTACAATTGTAGAAGGAAGAATGTCAGGTGGGCAATTGACTCTTTAAATTACTTTGAAAAAACAAAAAAGCATAGGAGAAAGAAAGAAAAGTCAAACTCCCTTTGTCTCTCTGAAAATGACTGTGAACCCGAGGTGTCTGCTCCAGAATTTATTCATATCAATAATCGAGTCTCAGAGCTCAAGATTAGCATAAATAGACTCAAATGGAGCATAAAAAGGCAAGGAAAATAGCAGGTCCAGGTGTATATAGGGCAAAATAAGTTGCTAGTTCTTACGGAATTGAGGAGACGACCACGCGGAGGAAACTCCTTGAACCGAGTGAACTGTTAAACCTCACACAGATGCATTGCAAGAAGGGAGTGCTTTGAATTCGAGAGATACTTCTGTAGTACTCCGGCCTAAACCAAGATAATGGTCGTTCTAGAGTAAATTCGGTCACAAGAGAGGATGGGTCGATCTGTAGGAGGGAAGATGAAAAATGTGTGAGATCAATGGTAATCGAAGATCGTAGGTGTATTGTGTATTCTGAAAATAAGACAAGTTTTGAATGATTGAATTTTACTCTGTTGAGAGTAATTGCTCAGACGTTAAGTTGTCGATCTCGTGTTTTCTGTTTGACGTAATATTTTCGTGTTTACAATCATGATTCAGAGACTTATTTATATTGCTAGAATTATAAACATCACGATCCCATGAAGTGTGATAGTTGATGGAATCAAAGAGTGGAGAAGTGGAAATCGTGTTAAAACCAGTTGCTCAACGTGCGGAGACTTGGTTGATTTTCCATCCACTACTTTGTTAACTTCTCCAACTGATTGCACAACTTTCTCACATTCTCATCGTATGTATGAACACACGTGCCATAGAATGCCAGACCAAAACCCTAGTTAATATCCCCCATATGACATGATTGATGTCTCGTGATTGTGGAGTCTGCAAGGCAGACGTGTATTTAGTTAGTCAGTTGATGACTTCATGGAACGATGAGTCCTTGTATTGTTGAGTCGAACATGATTTTAAAATGTTCTAAGACTCATGAATTGAATATGTCTATTGAGACAGAGATATAATTCTCAAGTAAATGTAGATAGTTAAGGTGAGAAAATATTGCTCATTCGATGAATTGTTGAATATTGATAGTTGTACCAATATTCCTTGGTTTGAGAAAATATTGCTCATCTGAGAAAACTTTGCTTGTTTGATGAATTATTGGTAGCATGGCCAAATAAAGTATTAAATCAGAATACTGGTAGCTAAACTGAGTATATATATAATTAATAAAATGTTGGTTATGAGATCAACGTAAAATTATTAGCGTTTGAATCTGGAATTATGAACCTTAGACCCAAACCCTTATTTGGTAAATTGATGATTTATTGAAAATGAACCACAGAGTGAAGGAGGGACTGGAAACACGAGATGATGGATCGACTATGTAGCGCCCAGATTCTCAAGTAAGCAAAAAATATACCAAAGTCTCTTGAAGACCAGTTGGTGAAAGGATGATTAAATGCTGGTTTAATCATTTATTAAAATAAATACTGGTGATAAAACCTAATTAATTATGAAGATATGAGGTACCGACCAAGGGGTCATGAAACTGGCCCTGTGTGGTCACGGGATCGAATAACGATCGTTCCATGAAGATCCAAATTGTTTGGAAGAGTTAGAACCTAATATGAACAAATTAGGTAAAATGATGAAAATATATATGACCGGCCTATTGTAGGCCAAATAGCCAACCTTGGTGGGTCAAGGTAGTATTCTCGCATCACCGAAGTGTTCGTGTCTCAGTCCTGAGAATTTTGATATTTTCTGATGTGCGTTTGAGCAATCATTTGGGAAAATATGAAGAAATCATGGACTTTTGCTGAAACTGAGGAAACTTCATGAGATGAAGGGAAAATAATAATAAAATGAAGGAATCATGAAGTGTGAGACCGGCTATGGCCAAGGAATGGCCGTCCAACTAATGAGCCCGGTCCTATAGCATTTCCCTAATTTTATTATATTTTTTCATGATTTTATGGAAATATCATAAAATAAAGGAGTTTGTGGAAACTAAGGAGTTTTGTTGAAATCAAGGAGTTTCCTTGAAGTGAAGGAGTTTCCATGAGATGAAGGAAACAAATAACATTACTAATAATAAAATAAAGGCATGTGGGACCGGCTTGGGATGGTCGGCCGGCTAGGGCCCGGTCCCGTGAGTTTTCCCTAAATTTATGTATCATTTCATGATTTGAAGGAATTTTCATAATTTGTAGGAAATATCAAGAAATTTCATGGGATCAAGGAAACATAAAAATAATATGGATAAAATAAGGGGCGCGTGAGATCGGCTAGGCATAATCGGCCGTCTAGGGCCCGGTCCCACGAGTTTCCCTAATTTTTATTATTTTTCATGATTTGAAGGAAATACCATGAAATTAAGGAGTTTTCATGAGATTAGGGAAATAATAATTAAATAATGAGGAACCATGAGGTGTGGGACCATCCATGACTTGGTATTTCCTTCAAATCATGAAACTAGGGCATAGCTGGCCGGCTGGTAGACACGGTCCCACGACACCTTTCCCAATTTTATATTATTTCCTTGATGCGAAGGAAACACCATGAAACTGAGGAGTTTCCTTAAAACAAAAGATATTTGTTCAAATGAAAAGATTTTCATAAGATAAAGGAAAATAATAAAAAAAATATAAATTGGACGTGGGACATGTCACGGCACGACCGGCCGGCTGGTGGGACCAGTCCCTTAACACCTTGGTTAATATTTTATTACTTATTATTTTCTTTCATATTTTGCATAGGTTCACCGTCTCATCGTATTTTGAAATACTCATTCGTGCATTCAGGTGCTCGTTAGTGCATTATTGCGAAGTACACTTGCACCATTTTGGTCAGGGCTTACTCGATAGCAGCTTAGACGCCCCTGTGTGGAATACTTATTACTAACCCATGGAATTATGCTGGGAAGAACCATGAATTGAAGTAATGAATTATTATGGAAAACATAGAATATTTTCCAGGGATTCAGTTAATGAATCTAATGATTCAGGAATAATTAATTATGGCTCTATACTAGTACGATCGTCTAGGAGCATTAATTATTCATGAATTGAGTGATCATGAGCTTGTTGAAGCGTCATATTTCTTTTATATAGTCAGGGAAAATATTGTTACATCCTGAAGACGTTATTTCTCTATACTAGCAGGCAAGCTGTCTAGGAGCCGTCCTTTCTTTCAATTCTATATAGGAGTAATTACTGAAATTTCTCAGTATTCATGAGATATGTTGTTGCCTCAGCTGAAAGACTACATATCTATATATACTCTGAGAGACAGTATTCTCAGTCAGAGATTCTTGTGACATGAGCCTTCATGCTTTCGATAAGAGACATGAGCCTCGATACTCATCTGATTGCTGGATCAGGAGTACCTATAATTATGGGTTTACGATTTTAGCCCTTGTCGAAAATCCACCATCTACATTAAGTCCCCTTCTTAGTGAGGAACAATCATGTTCCTCAGTCAGTACTGAATGGTGATTTTCCTGTTACAAACAATGTAAGCAATTGAACTTAGTCGTAAGATAAGACCTTACTGGATTTTTGATAGTACAAGCAAACCACGGCTTGAACGTGGATTCCAATGGAATGATAGAGCATCTCGTGTCCAGTGATACAATTTTGTTTATGAGCTTTCGTGAAAACCAAAACTTACCTTAAACCATGTGAATTTTCATAAAATCGAAATAAACCCTCGTTTCGAAGACGAACGATAGTACGAAGGAAAAAAAGTTTTTTTTTTTTTATAAAACCGTGACCTGTTTACGGATATATTCTTTTTTGATGAAACCGTGGAATATCCACAAAAATTTCGTTTACATGAGCCTTGCTCATATCAAAATTATTTACGTGAGTAAATCACGTTTTATTTTATATATAATATATATTGTTTTCTTAAAAAAGTCAAAACTAGAGTTTTGTGTAATCATTAGAAGCAAACAATTATTTGTGATGAAATAATGTTTTAGTTTTCATAATCCCATGGTGAATGTTCACGCAGTGGAAATGTTCATGATTTTATAAAAATTTGAGTTTTGCTCGTACTGTGTAGGTTTTGAAAAAACGAACAGTTTTGAAGTGCTGACTCTAATATCACAATCACTGTGTCTGTGGAATTGTAAAGAGGTAAGAGTTAGGATTACGATTTTTGCAGTGGATTTATTATCAACATATCTATAATTTTTTGCTCCTGGTTCTAGAAAATGGTGACTTCTAGCAGCGGCGATTATGATTATAGCTATTTTTCCAGCTCTTCTGAAGAGGATTCCAAAGTTTCCGCAACCAAATCACGAGCTAAGATGAATCGTACTGAGAGAACAAAGCCTGACGCACCTTTAAATAACTGTAGAGTTACTTATACTAAGCTCATGAAGAGAAAATCCGGGATGACAGGATGGATATCATCGGCGAATAAGGGACCGAATTCGGCGCAGAGTACTAGCAACTGAGGAGAAACTTCGATCTTGAGCTGACGGTGTACCCTCTGATTCTAATTCTTCGGAAGATGAACCCGTGTGGGTGCTATGAGATCTCAAGATTAAACCGGATCGACATACCAGGGAGATTGAGAAACTTGTCAAAGCTGACCTTAAAGCTGAGCATGAAAAGGAGGAGTACTGGGATTCTAGCGATCCTGAGATCCATCCAGACTTCGTCAATGGCCCTGATAGTAATTCTGATGAAGAATTTGAAGAGGACTCTGTAAAAGACGACGATGACGAATATGATAACTCTGACAAATCTGATGAATCCGAGGAGTAGTCTTGCTCCTAATCTTGTTTAGACATCTGAATGCCCTTCTTTTTTTTAATCTTCGTAGTAGATATATCTTTGATGATCTGAATAGCTTCTCTTCAGAATTAGGATTTTCTTTTGCATGAGAAACCCTTTTATTAATGTTGATTCTTCCAGAATTGAATGAAATGGACCAATGTTCATGATCCAAAATTCATCATGATCCCTTTCGGCTTGCCTTGGTGATTTCCATTTGTGGAAAATACTAAGATATGTTGCGTGGGCTGAGAAAACACGCGTCATACACAAATCCATGTGGTTTTCTGACTGTGCATAGCTCTTATCAGTCCCCAGTTATTTTTCCTCTGCATCTCCAGTATTGACCTTGTTTGAATCTTAGGGTTTGTATTTCTATCTCGAAATGATCCACCTATCTTGTATATATCTCCAAGACTTAGGGTTTAGCATTTACGAAATATTTCTTCCATTCTGAGTCAGTTTCATCATCGTGCGTTTTTATTATCATACCTTTTCATCGCTATGTCCAGCAGTAGTATTTCTTCTCAAAATGAACCTCTCCATGAAATAGAAGCGTTAAATCTCGGTAAGTTGTGTATTTTTCTTCATCTCCGTTTGATCAGAGTTATTGATCATAGGAAAATGATTTGTTGTAGGATAATCAGAAGAATCCATCTTATTCTCATAATTCAAGACCCAAGCGGACTGTTAGAGCCACTGCCCGGTATATGTCAACTCATGTTGAAGCCGGCATATCTGTGAGTAATTCTATGATTTTTTGAGTGGAGTATTATTTAACGGTTTTATCCAATCTTCATATGAAATTAAAAACTTCTTCACTGTAGGTTGATGTGCATGTTGTTGTTGATGCTACAAAGAGAAGGAATGGGAAGTCTGTGACTGATGATGACGACGTCGAAAAAAACTCTACGAACTCCGTGGAGACTGGAGTTACAATTCACTACCCAACAACTGTACTCCCATTTGAAACTCCCATGATTAAAAATTTCCCAGGTAATGAAATAGTTGGCAGCTTTATCGTTCCCAAATGTCACGCATCTTTGTATAGCAAGATCTGGAGATGATACGGTCACATTTCCACTACTGAGGTGTGGAGAGGCTTCTTGCTGACCCTCCTGACTACGGTCGCCGGGGTTTTACCAATCATTGAGGAGATGATGGAGACGAATCTACGAGATGTTAAGAATCATGAACTTCACAGATGTGATGACATGATATTGAATTGAGAGACCTTGCGGTTCAATGTAAGTTGGCTTCACCATCGGCTTGTCATGATCAAAGTTGACAGGGCAGCGGCCGTTGTTGAAGAAATTTCCACCACAACTGCTTTTTTGGAAGAGGAAAAGGCACTTTCCTTGGATTCGGCGAGAGTTGAGAAAGCTGTCCAGGATTTGAAAGTGAATACCAAGAACTTTCAAAAGAAGCTTGACATGGATGTCTATAAAAATTACTCTTTCCTGGATGGTTTACTCTGAGTGAGCATTTATGATTGTTGTTTTTCAAGTAGGTTTAGGCTTTTTCTTAGGTAGAATAATTGATCATGACATGAGGAAATTTTGTTCATTTATGAAATGTTTAATGAACAAAGGAGCATTTTGCACGCTCTTTGGAGGAATATAAATTACATTCTGAAAATGCTTGAAATGATAAAATGGTGAAAACGTAATCGTTTTCTATAGATCAGGCATAATATGCTTTGATTCATTTACCGTTGATTATATTTCCTTCCACACCTCCATCAATATCTAAGATTTTGTAATATCCGATGTATACTGCCTTGATAACTACATACGGCCCTTCCCATTTCGGAAAGAACTTGTGAGCATACATGTCTTGTTGAATGTGCTTTGATGTCTTTAATACTATATCCCCTACTTGAAATGTTAGAGGTCATACCATTTTGTTGTAGGCTCTGGAGTTCCTTTGTTTGTAGGTTTCTACGTATTTTTTCACCTTAGTCCTCTTGAATCGAGCATGTCCAGTTCAACAATTCTTGAGTTAGACACTTCGGCTTCATCCCATTGTAATCCACTAGATGTTGCAATCCTTGCCGAAGTAATTTTGATTTCTGCCGGCAATATGTCGTCGGCCCCGTAGACGAGAGAATATGGTGAAGTCCCGATCGAGCTCCTTGGCGCGGTTCGATAAGCCCATAAAGCCATATGCAATTGTTCATACCATGTTCAAGGATTATCATGAATTGTTCGACTTAGAATTCAGATCTAAGTTTTGTTGGTGCTATCTGCTTGTCCGTTTCCTTGGGGATAATACGGTGTGGAGAAAACTTGTTTGATGCCATATTCCTCGAGCAATTCTGTCACCTGCTTTTTGGCAAAAGGAGTTCCATTATCAATGATAATATGTTTAGAAACACCAAATCTACATATTATGCATTCTTTGATGAAGGCTGCAATCGTGACTCCAGTGGTGCTTCGAAGAGGAATAGCTTCAACCCATTTTGTAAAATACTCGGTTGTAGTGATGATGTATTCATGCTGCTTCAAAGACGCTGGATTGATTTTCCCGATGATATCCAGTCCCCAGTTATAGAAAGTCCATGGAATATTTACATAATTCAATGGGAGACAAGGAGTGTGAATGAGATTATCAGGGACTTGGAATTGATGATACCTCTGAACGTGCGCAGCTGCATCGTCCTCCATGGTCGGACAATAATATTTCTCATGAATCTGGAGAAATAATTTCCTTTTTCCTTGATGTTCTCCATCATGCATCTCCTTCAAAATTGTTGGGATTTCATGCTCAGCTAAGCATCTCATCAAATTTCCACCAAAGATTTTGCGGTATAAGATTCCATCAAGAAAGACAAATCTTTTAGCTCTCCAAATGAGTTTGATTGTTTCTTTCTTTTCCAACGGCAACTCATTGTCCCTGAGGTACTTGATGTAGGGTTCCCTCCAGTCCCCCAGTGTGATGGGTTGTCAGAGCTTCTAAGTGATGATGAGGCGTCTAATAATTGGGACATGACTTTTGCAGAATTCTTGATTGAGCCTCCATGGAAGGCCAATATTATCCCATTCTTTGAAGCTTTTTGTAAAGTTTTACCACCAGCGTTTGTCCATAGATTTCTTTATGTATGCGTTTGAGTTGTTCGTCCGCTTCGTTGTTTCCAAGGCATCGTGATAAGGACCCATCATAGTTTCGATAGTATAATGCTCCGTGAAGCAAGAAATAATTCTTTAATTCCTTGAGACTGACTTTCCCTTCTGAAATAGAACTGCCCAATTCATGAATAATAGGTTCTCTCCAATCATCTGCTTGAATGTATTCGAATTGAGCAAGCAAGGTAGATGACACAACACGCCTTTGTATAGTGATTGTTTGTCCTTCTCCTTCGAATTGCAGCTTATAAGCGAGAGTTTCTAGGAAGTCAGCATGCCTATTATTAGTTCGTCCAGTATGGACAATCGTTGCATCAGCGAAGAGAGTTAATAGCCGTTGAGCTCCAGTTCTAAATGGAGCAAGTGTGATTTCTTTGAGAGAGTATGTTCCATTCATTTTATTGACCAGTAGCTTTGAATCTCCTCTTATCTCTAGGTGTGTTGCTCCTGCTTGCTTAGACAGGGACAATCCTAGTAAGAAGGCTTCATATTCTGTTGAATTGTTGGTGCAGTGAAAATCCAACTCGAATGAAAGTGAGAAAACGTCACCGGTGGAGACACTAGCACTATGACTTCTCCTCCAGTGTCGTTGTTAGGGGTGGCGGAACCGTCAAAGTATAAAAGCCACATCTCTTCTTTCATAACTAAGATATCTGGAAACTCACCAGGTACATCTTCATGTAACATTTTTGCATCCTCTCCTGGAAAAGAAGCAAGTAAGTCTGCAACTGCTTGGCCTTTGATTTCTTTAGGCTGTGTACATGCTATGTCATATTATAACATCTGAAGTAGCCACTTTTCTGGTCTTCCTATCAAGGCTAGCTTTGATAGTAGAAACTTTATAGGGTCATCTTTGGAAACGAGCACGACTTTGTTGGATAGTAAATATTGCCTGAATTTCTGAATTGCATGCACTAACGCTAGACATGCTCTCTCAGCCTTTGGGTATCGGAGTTGAGTGTCTCCCATTGTACGACTGAAGTAGTAAATCGTTCATTCGATGCCTTCGTCTTGTTCTTGAGAAAGGAGTGCTCCGATAGCGACATCACTAGAAGTTGTGTAAAGTATCAATGGTCATCCTTGCACCGGTGATTTCATGACAGCAGGTGATAATAATATCTGTTGTATTTTATGAAATGATTCTTGTTGGATAGTTGTCCATGTAAAATTCGCTCATTTCTTCAATAAAGGGGTGAACGAAGCAATGAGTTGAGCCAATCCAGGGATGAAGCGTCGCATATAATTTACCTTGCCCAAATTTTTTTGGAGTTGCTTCACAGTGCGTGGAGGAGGCATGGTAGTAATAGCCTTCTTCTTATCTGGATCGACTTTGATTCCTTCTGTTGTGACTAGGAATCCTAGAAATTTTCCAGAGGAGACACTAAAATCACACTTCAGAGGATTCATCCTTAATTTGTATTCTCTGCATCTTTCAAAAACTTGTCTCAGAACTTCAAGGTAGGAGGCTCGAGTCTTCGACTTTACAACCACATCATCAATATAGTTGATAGGTGTGACAAACACCTAATTTTATATATAGTATTTATGCTTTCTTTGCGAGTTTCCGTGTGAATTATGTATCTTATGTGTGAGTTTGAGTGTATTAGGTGCTTCGGAGTCATATGGAGCAAAAGAAGGAGGAAATAGACATTTGGAGCGGAAAAGGCAAAAAGGTCAACTCGCAGACGATATTTGGAGCATGCTAGGTTGCACAAGAGGAGTTAAGCCAGAATTTAAGTTGTCAGTCTCCTAAAACTGACAGTTGAAGAGAGAATTAGGCTGTCGGTTATCTGAAACCGACAAGCCACGCAAATGAGTTGGTTACCCCTTATCCGCCGAACTTGGGTGGATATAACCACCTTTATTCGTATGCCCTAAATCGAGCTGTTCATTCATTCCTATCAATTATTATTACCATCACCTGAATCGAATGAAAAAGAGAAAGGGAGGAACAGACATGGAGGAAACTCAGAACTCAAACAAATGAAATTAGGTTTTAGGTGGAGCTGGTATTACAGGGCAGAATTGATGTTATTGATGAGCATGGGTATGACTCAGTTGAGGTTTTTCTTGTGCAATGGGTATGGCTGTGACATAGAGATGGTGCTTGAGAATGGAGTATGAACTGCAATGGATCTTCAGTTGGTTGCAGCTTGGTTTTGTGGTTCAAGAGCATTGCAACTGCAATGGCTAAAAGCTTGAATGAGTTGTTATTGTTCTCTGAGATGAATTAGAGTTCTGTTGGGTTTTGAATCTGAAATTTGTGAGGTGATAAGGGTTCTGTTATTTGGAAGACTTTCATGGGTTTGGTGGTAGTTCAATGGAGGTGATTATGCTGTTGCTGTAATGGCCAGTTAGTGATATTACAGTTGAGTGGGAAGCTGTGAAGATTGTAGACAAGCCAATGAGTGAGGTGGTAGGAAGCTACAGGGAGATTTAGGTTGTAGCATAAGCTAGTAGAAATGGAAGTGCAGTGTTTATGAAGTGGTGATTCCTGGATTGCAAGGATGGAATTGCAGGTGAAGCATTGGCTGAGATGGGTTCAATACTGGTGCAACTGCAGATTTAGCAGGTTGCTGTGTAATTCAGGGAGAAGTAATATTGAAGTTGCAGGGTATTGCAGGCTAGTGGTGCTGTGTATGTCTTGGTTGCAATGGACTGGAGTGGATGAATGCAATTCAGGGATTTGGATACTGGTGAGTTAAACCATGTTGCAGGGAAATATTTGAGGAGACTGGTGGTTATGGAATGTGAGCTTGAATGGCCATCATGGCTGGATCGAGATCATGAGATGTTGGGCACTCAAATCTGGAAAAGTTGGCAGTGATAGCTGCAGTTGAAACTGCAGAATGAAGCAGCCCTGGTTGTCGTGGGTTGTCTCTGTTGTGGTGATGTTGAGATGATGATATAGATAATAGAAGCAGTGTGTTGTAGTTAGGGTTTATCAACACAGAAGCTTGGGAGGTTGGCAGTAAAGTTGGAATGAGTCAGTGTTGGCTGTGTTTAGAACAACACAGGGAGACCTGGGACTTGAGTTTGCAGCAGCTGGTGGAAACCGTAGGATATTAGTGCACCTGTACTGAAATGTTGGGAGCAGCGAAAGGAATCTGTGACTGGAACTCAGTGTTGCAGGAGTAGAGTGGGATAGAAGCAAGCAGAGGCAATAAGGGTATAAAACTGCAGGCGACGGCCAATGCGAGATGAACACAAGTTGGAGTTGTAGCTGCAGTTGGCTGGAATCGCAGAGCTAAGCATGAACTGAGCTGGATGGTTGTGACAGATGCATTGGCTGAACCATAGTTGGATTGGAGATCGAGTATTGAGATGTTAATGAGGTTATGGCGATTGTGGAGATGAAATGCAGGTGGATATGAAACAGAATGGCAAGAAACCAAGAATGCAGAAATTGTGCGAAAACGGGGTGAAAATGGCACGCCGGTGAGCATAGTTCCGGTAGTCGGATTTCAGAGGTTAAAGTGTCGATCGCAATATTTCAGTGAATCGCGAGGGGGGTATGAGTCGGATGCAAGAATTGATGGTTGGAAGTATGAGCTACGCGTCACGCTTTTGGGTACGTTTTCGCAAGAATAGAAAATTGGATTTAGAAGGGTTTTGCAAATGTTTGAAATACAGGAAAGCAAAGTTGAGCTACTGGAAGTGCAGAATTACTTGGTGATAGTTTCAGATGGCAAAAGTGATCGGAGAAAGTTTTCCGGCGACCGGATTCCGGTGATGACGTCAGCATTCCGGCGACCAGTTTTGGACCCAAATTTTCCAGAGACGTATTTCTCACACCTGGGCTTGGTGGACTAGTAGATGGACGTGGACTTGAAGATTTTGAAGACTTTGACCTATTTTTGGAAAGCAAAGGGCTATAAAAAGAGAGTTTCTACAACAAAGAAAAAACAGTTTTTATTCTATTCTTGGAGATTTTGTAGAGAACTACTTCTAGGGTTTGCTCTCTTTTATGTTTCATAATCTTCCTTTGAATATTATGATGATGAACTCCATGAATATGAGTAGCTAAATACAATAATTGGTTATGGGATAAAAGTTGATTTCTTCAAGCATGTTATTTGATTCTATGAATTAGTTTTGTCCCAATTTTATCGTTTGTGATTCATTATTTATATTATCATATGATTTGAATGCTAGTTTGGTTGAGTCCGGAATCAATTGGATTTGTTTTCATCTCTAAAGCTATATTAGGGTTTTCAATACGTAAAAGTTGTTTGTCCCTGATTTCTAGTAGCAACTTGTGGTTAATACTTGTAGTGATGCATCTTTTTAATCGCATATGAATCATAACCTTTGTTAAAACGAATTAGTGCTTTTACATGTTTGTTTGCATCGATTAGTCTTATTTCATAGAACTTATTGCTCTTAGGGAGTTAAATCTAATTTTGCTTTTACACTTTAGGTTGCTTTTTAAGAAGATTTCACAATAGCATCTTTTAATGTTGTTTGTGATAAAACCAGGAAATAAACGAGATACTCTTGCAATCAAGATATCCTAGGACTTTTGATAATTGAGAGATTAAATACCAATTCTAATCATAGATGAAAAATACATGTTTATGAATGATACTATCCCTTAACCAATATCTTCTCCTTATTGATTATTCCAAATATTTACTTTTCTTTGTTTAATTTTATTACTTAGATAAAAACAAAAACACTCTTGGGTTATTTGGTTACATAAGAATCTGAAAATTGCATAACAACAATCGCCTCTCTGTGGATACGAACTCTTTCTTATCGAATACTATATTTATAATTAGTAAAGTGAGGAAGTGAAATTATTTTTGACGCATACGACACGCATCAAATTTTGGCGCCGTTGCTGGGGAGGCATTCGGCTTGTTATCTAGTTTTTAGTTTCTTTTTATTATTTTTCTGCTTGCATACTTTTGTTTCGTTTCTCGTCTTGTTTCTCACTTGTTTGCGAGAATTGTTTTTCAGGTACCTAATCTCTGGCTTCTAAAGATTGGAATTATCCAAGGTGCGGGATAGCTACTCGAAAAGGAACAATACTCCAACCAAGGCAAGGCACGACGGAAGAACACGACTTGGAAGTAGAACACGAAGCTCTTCGGCAAGAAGGAGAGGAAGTAGAACACGATATTCCTTTTGAAGAAGAAGGAGAAGGAGAAGAAGCAATGGGTGACCCTGCAAATCGTTCACTCAAAGACTTAGCTTCTCACAAGCTGGATATTCAGCAGGGTTGCATTCAAACCGACTCCACTTTTGAAATCAAGCCGGGACTTCTTAGAGAATTACCAAAGTTCCATGGTTTGGTGAATGAAGATCCAAACAAGCATCTTATGGATTTCCACACCATTGTCATGGCTATGCTCCCAGCAAATATGGAGGCGGATGGTGCTATGTTGAAGGTTTTTCGATTCTCATTGGAAGGTAATGCTAAGGATTGGTTATACTACTTGCCTTCCGGGGGTGTCACAACTTGGAATGGGTTGAAAAAACTCTTTCTAGAGAGATATTTTCCTGCGTCTAAGGCTACTCAAATTCGCAAGGATATTTGCGGGATGAAGCAAAATGTGGGAGAATCGTTATATGAATGTTGGGAGCGATACAAGATATTGGTGGCAAGCTGTCCTCATCATCAATTTAGTGACGCTATGATTATCCAATACTTCTATGAAGGTCTCCAATCAAGTGATAGGAATCTTATTGATGTTGTGGGTGGTGGTGCACTAGTGAGCAAGATGGTGGAACAAGCTAGAGAGTTTATTGAAAACATGGCAGCAAACTCTCAACAATTTTTTAGTCGTGGTTCAGACGTGCTTCTTCGGCGAGTCAATGAAGTGAGCGAGGTGGAGGAACTTCGTCAACAAATGGGAAACATCACAGCAATGCTACAACAAGTTTCAGCCGCAGTGATACCAAATTCTCATGGGTATGAAGACGTCAATGAGCAAGCTAATGCGGTTTTTCCAAATCAGCCAAGACGGTATGATCCTTATTCCAATACTTACAATCCGGGATGGAGAGATCACCCCAATTTTAGCTATGCGAACAAGCAAGGAGCGGTTCAACAACCCAATTTCAACAATTCGGGTGGATTTAAACCTCAACAACAACAATTCCAGCCGCGTCAACAATTTCAGCAACCACAACAATCAATGAAAAATCAAGGTTCCGATATCGATGCAAAGCTTCAAACAATGATGCAAGGCATTTCTTCTATGTTTAAAGATAGCCAACAAGAAACCAAGAGTGCGATCAAGGAGTTGCAGACACAAATGGGTTCCATGGCTACTGAGTTAAACCAATTGAAGGCACAAAATAGTGGGAAACTCCCTTCTCAACCTATTAACCCAAAAGAGGGTGTGCATGCGATTACGTTGAGAAGTGGTACACAACTTTTGCCACCTGAAGTTGCTGATTCGGGCAAGGTGGAAACACCAAAGGAACCTGTTTTGGAGGAGAAGAATGAGGATTCTCCCCAAACTTCTGAGGTACCTATTCCTAACTCTAAAACTCCTATTCCTACTTATGTTCCTCCTTTACCTTTTCCTCGCAGATTTGAAAATTCTAAGAAGGAGGCGTTAGAAAAGGAGATTTTAGATGTTCTTAAGAAGATTCATGTGAACATACCACTCATTGATGCTATAAAGCAAGTTCCAAAGTATGCAAAAGTGTTGAAGGACTTGTGTACCAATAAGCAAAGGCTCAAAGGTAATGAAGTGCTTAGTGTGGGGGATAATGCTTCGGTAATCTTACAACACAAACTCCCGCTGAAATGCAAAGACCCGGGCAACTTTGACATCCCCGTCATAATTAGTACCACTACATTTAACAAAGCAATGTTAGACTTAGGTGCATCCGTTAATGTTATGCCTGCATCTATGTATAAGTCGCTTGATTTAGGTCCTCTCAAAAAGGCTGAAATTGTGTTGCAATTAGCCGATCGTTCTAATGTTTACCCTATGGGTATTGTTGAGGATGTTCTTGTGTAGGTTAATCAACTAGTATTTCCTGCTGATTTTTGTGTTTTATAGATGGATGAAGGTTCACCGGACTCGTCTCTTCCATTGTTACTTGGGCGTCCCTTCATGAAAACGGCGAAGACCATTATTAATGTGGATAAGGGAATGCTAACTATGGAGTTCGATGGGGAAGTAATACGTTTCAACATTTTCGAGACGATGAGATATCCTAGTGATGTCCACTCTTGCTTCTCCGTTGATGTTATGGATACTTTGGCACAACAAATGTTTGAATTGAATGGTGAAGATGCTTTGGAAACCGTTCTAACTACATCCATTTATAATGGTGTAGAGTGTGGTATTGAGGTTAAAGAAGCCCTTGGTGATCTCAACTCACTACAAGGATGCCCGAAAACTCATAATATCTCTTTTATTTCTTTACCATGCAGTGATGAAAAACTTTTACCTTCTATTGTTAAATCTCCAAAGTTAGAATTGAAACCTCTTCCTAGTCACTTAAAGTACTTGTACTTGGGTGACAATGAAGAGTTACCTGTGATTGTTTCTAATGAGCTTAGTGAATTACAGGAGCAAAAACTTCTAAGGGTGCTAAGGAAGCACAAGACGGCCATAGGATGGACAATTGCCGATATCAAGGGTATAAGCCCTGCCGTTTGTATGCATAAGATACGTTTGGAGGACGATGCAAAGCCTACAAGGGAAGCGCAACGTCGTTTGAACCCCCCCAATGATGGAAGTTGTGAAAAAGGAGATACTCAAGCTTTTGGAAGTGGGTGTTATCTACCCCATATCCGATAGCAAGTGGGTGATCCCGGTACAAGTTGTACCAAAGAAATCAGGGGTGACCGTGGTGGAGAATGATGAGAATGAATTTGTCCCAACTCGTGTGCAAACCGGTTGGAGGGTTTGTATTGATTATAGGAAATTGAATGCCACTACTAGAAAATATCACTTTCCATTACCTTTTATTGATCAAATGCTTGAACGTTTAGCTGGACACTCTTATTATTGCTTTCTTGATGGCTATTCAGGTTATAATCAGATTGTGATAGCGCCGGAGGATCAAGAGAAAACCACTTTCACTTGTCCTTTTGGTACTTTTGATTATCGAAGGATGCCTTTTGGCTTGTGCAATGCTCCATCTACTTTTCAAAGGTGTATGGTAAGTATATTTTCAGAATATGTTGAAAACATAATCGAAGTGTTCATGGACGACTTTAGTGTCTTTGGTGATTCATTTGACCTTTGTTTGAACAATTTGTCACTAATCCTTGAACGATGTGTTGAAACAAATCTTGTGCTTAATTGGGAGAAGTGCCATTTCATGGTAACTCATGGCATAGTTTTAGGCCATATAGTATCTTCTAAAGGCTTGGAAGTTGATAAATCTAAGATAGACCTTATTCGTGCTCTAACCCCTCCCACTACGGTGAGGGAGATACGCTCTTTCCTTGGTCATGCAGGTTTTTATCGTAGATTCATCAAGGATTTTTCCAAGATAGCATCACCACTTTGTACCTTATTGCAAAAAGATGTGGTTTTTAACTTTGATGAGAAGTGTGTGGCGGCATTCAATCGTTTGAAAGAACTTTTAATTTCAGCCCCTATCATTAAACCACCGGATTGGAGCAAGCCTTTTGAGCTCATGTGTGATGCAAGTGATTATGCGGTTGGTGCGGTGCTTGGGCAGCGTGTGGGGAAGATACCTCATGCTATATATTATGATTCTAGAACGTTAAATGAGGCCCAACAAAACTACACTACCACTGAAAAAGAGTTATTAGTTATTGTTTTTGCTTTTGAGAAGTTTAGCTCTTATCTAATTGGTACAAAAGTTGTTGTCTTTTCAGATCATGCAGCACTTAGGTACTTGATTACAAAGAAAGAGGCGAAACCGAGGCTCATACGATGGATTTTACTCTTGCAAGAGTTTTATATAGAAATCAAGGACAAGAAAGGAATTGAGAACACCATTGCGGATCATTTGAGCCGTCTTGCTGTGGACAAGGAAGCTATCTCGTTGCGAGAAAGTTTCCCGGATGAGAAACTATTCTCAATTGCATTTGCGGAACCATGGTATGCGTATATTGTTAATTACTTGGTGTCTAAACAAATCCCAAAGAATTTGTCTCGTGCTGAGAGGGACAAACTTAAGAGGTTAGGAAACCAATATATATGGGATGATGTATACTTGTGGAATCATGGCAGCGACCAAGTCATAAGAAGGTGCGTTCCCGAATCTGAATTTAACTCTATCTTGTCTTTTTGTCACTCCTATGCTTGCGGAGGACATTTTTGGAGTAAAAGAACAGCTCACAAGGTACTTGAAAGCGGTTTTTATTGGCCAACTCTATTTAAGGATGCACACATATTTTGCACAACTTGTGATAGGTGCCAAAGGACAGGCAATCTAGGTGCCCGAAATCAAATGCCACAAACTTTTATTCAATTTATTGAAGTTTTTGATGTATGGGGTATTGATTTTATGGGTCCTTTTGTCAACTCTCATGGGAATTTTTATATCTTACTTGCTGTTGATTATGTCTCGAAATGGGTGGAAGCTAAAGCCACCCCAACTAATGATTCTAAAGTGGTTTCATATTTTGTGCAAGCTAATATTTTTGCAAGGTTTGGAATTCCAAGAGCCATAATTAGCGATGGGGGATCTCACTTCAAAAACAAGTTCTTACAAGGATTGTTGAAGAAGTACAATGTGTCGCACAAGATTGCAACACCTTATCATCCCCAAACCAATGGACAAGCCGAGGTGTCGAACCGAGAGGTGAAATCCATTCTAGAGAAAATGGTGAATCCAACAAGGAAGGATTGGAGCATGCGACTTAATGATGCTCTATGGGATTATAGAACCGCATACAAAACACCTATTGGGATGTCTCCCTTTAGGCTTGTGTACGGTAAGCCTTGTCACTTACCCGTTGAGATTGAACATAAAGCGTTTTGGGCTATTAAGCAATGCAATATGGAGCTAGATGGGGCTGGAAAGCAAAGGAAGCTACAACTCCAAGAGCTAGAAGAGTTATGCAATGATGCATTTGAAAGCTCGCGCATTTACAAGGATAAAACTAAGGCATTTCATGATTCTATGATTTCTAGAAAACAATTTTGTGTTGGGCAGAAAGTGCTTTTGTTTAATTCTCGCTTGCAATTATTTCCGGGTAAATTAAGGTCACGTTGGATCGGACCTTTTATTGTTACTAATGTGTTTTCTCATGGTGCAGTAGAAATTCGTAGCATAGCTACAGGAAAGGAGTTTAAAGTGAATGGACACCGGTTGAAACCATATTATGAGAACTTTACTTCCGAAGTTGTGGAAGGTGTGAACTTTGTGGATGCATTCTCGCTGGAGGAGTCTTAGTGAACAAGGAGAATGTCGGGATGATGACTTTAAACCAAGCGCTAAGTGGGAGGCAACCCACCGGTTTTGTATCTTTACCCTTATCATTTTATTTTATGCATTTGATTTTATCTTTATTTTTTCTTATTTTTGCATATCATTTGCGGAATTTCCCACCTTGAATTTTCTTTGGATGATTCAATTTTACATTGAGGACAATGTAAAGTTTAAGTGTGGGGGAGAATTTATATGTTTGTATAGTGTGTTTTAATGTGTTTTATGCCTTGAAAAAATCAGAAAAAAAAAATCAGAAAAATAGAAAAACCAAGAAAAAATTTGTGCTTTTTGAACTCCGAAATCTAGAAACTTGTGCCTTTAGGATGACACCATTAGTGGATGGAACCATTATGAATGCAGGAGTTGAGGAACCGATTAACTAAACGGGACGAATATAGCTCATAATCATAAATACCATGATAGTTGTTACCATATCTCGGAATATCACCATATCACATTCTATTTTTATTTTTCCATATTTATCTATTGTTCTCTAAGTGCTTTGGTGGGTCACTAAACATCGACGTGTTATTACTGCTAGGATTAAATAGAGTGATTGAGTTACTAGAAAAAGAAGAAAAAAAATGAAAAAAGAAAGAAAAAAAAAGAGACCGGCTAATTAGACCAAAACGGAATAAAATGACACTTGGGAATAGCAGTATGTGTGAAACGTAGTCCCTCTCCGTCGCCTAAACAAGCGTGGAATGCAGGATCCAAGGAAACTATCATGTACTTGCTGACAAGAATCATGCGCTTGGATCCAGTTTGATCCAATCATGTTGTCTAAAAAAAAAAAAAAAAAAAAAGAACAAAATTAAAAAAAAAAAGTGAAAAAGAAAAAGAAAAGAAAGTATTTTATTTTGGTTGAATAAAGTCACTTCTGGTTCCCTTGTATATGCCAGTGAGTTGATGTAGCATTCAAACCAAGTAGCTCAATCCAATAGGAATAGGTTCATCTTAGCAGTGACCTTCAGACAGATATGGGAAACATCGAACACTTGTGAACATTCGCCAACATCTACATATATTTCCATCTTCTTAATCTTATCATTGTGATTGTGGTTTGTTAGTTTCCGAGTATTGTGGCTTGTTCGACTATCTAATTAAAGCTTTACTAATATATGAATTGAATTTGTGCAAGGTACCTCCTCATGTAGTCATTTTGTATTCGTTCATTGATTTGTCACAAATATACGGAGTTAGAAATATAGGTTTTGTAGGAAAACCTCTTGTAAACCTTCACGAGACTAAAACTCGTCCACTAGGGACACCTAGGGGTTTAAAGTCTTGTTATTTATGCTAAAATTAACCGTAGCCTCGACGTCACGGAGTTGTATGTATTTGTTTTAGTTTTGTTTGATTTGCTCGAGGACTAGCAAAGTCTAAGTGTGGGGGAATTTGATAGGTGTGATAAACACCTAATTTTATATCTAGTATTTATGCTTTCTTTGCGAGTTTTCGTGTGAATTATGTATCTTATGTGTGAGTTTGAGTGTATTAGGTGCTTCGGAGTCATATGGAGCAAAAGAAGGAGGAAATAGCCATTTGGAACGGAAAAGGCAAAAAGGTCAACTCGCAGACGATATTTGGAGCATGCTAGGTTGCACAAGAGGAGTTAAGCCGGAATTTAAGTTGTCGGTCTCCTAAAACTGACAGTTGAAGAGAGAATTAGGATGTCGGTTATCTGAAACCGACAAGCCACGCAAATGAGTTGGTTACCCCTTATCCGCCGAACTTGGGTGGATATAACCACCTTTATTCGTATGCCCTAAATCGAGCTATTCATTCATTCCTCTCAATTATTATTACCATCACCTGAATCGAATGAAAAAGAGAAAGGGAGGAACATACATGGAGGAAACTCAGAACTCAAACAAATGAAATTGGGTTTTAGGTGGAGCTGGTATTACAGGGCAGAATTGATGTTATTGATGAGCATGGGTATGACTCAGTTGAGGTTTTTCTGTGCAATGGGTATGGCTGTGACATAGAGATGGTGCTTGAGAATGGAGTATGAACTGCAATGGATCTTCAGTTGGTTGCAGCTGGGTTTTGTGGTTCAAGAGCATTGCAACTGCAGTGGATAAAAGCTTGAATGAGTTGTTGTTGTTCTCTGAGATGAATTAGAGTTATGTTGGGTTTTGAATCTGAAATTTGTGAGGTGATAAGGGTTCTGTTATTTGGAAGACTTTCATGGGTTTGGTGGTAGTTCAATGGAGGTGATTATGCTGTTGCTGTAATAGCCAGTTAGTGATATTGCAGTTGAGTGGGAAGCTGTGAAGATTGCAGACAAGCCAAGGAGCAAGGTGGTAGGAAGCTACAGGGATATTTAGGTTGTAGCATAAGCCAGTAGAAATGTAAGTGCAGTGTTTATGAAGTGGTGATGCCTGTATTGCAAGGATGGAATTGCAGGTGAATCATTGGCTGAGATGGGTTCAATACTGGTGCAACTGCAGATTTATCAGGTTGCTGTGTAATTCAGGGAGAAGTAATATTGAAGTTGCAGGGTATTGCAGGCTAGTGGTGCTGTGTATGTCTTGGTTGCAATGGATTGGAGTGGATGAATGCAATTCAGGGATTTGGATACTGGTGAGTTAAACCATGTTGCAGGGAAATCTTTGAGGAGACTGGTGGTTATGGAATGTGAGCTTGAATGGCCATCATGGCTGGATCGAGCTCATGAGATGTTGGGAACTCAAATCTGGAAAAGTTGGCAGTGATGTACTGCAGTTGAAATACGAATGAAACATGTTCTGGTTGTCGTGGGTTGTCGCTGTTGTGGTGATGTTGAGATGATGATATAGAGAATAGAAGCAGTGTGTTGTAGTTAGGGTTTATCAACACAGAAGCTTGGGAGGTTGGCAGTGAAGGTGGAATGAGTCAGTGTTGGCTGTGTTTAGAACAACACAGGGAGACCTGGGACTTGAGTTTGCAGCAGCTGGTGGAAACCGCATGATATTGGTGCACCTGTACTGAAGTGCTGGGAGCAGCGAAAGGAATCTGTGACTGGAACTCAGTGTTACAGGAGTAGAGTGGGATAGAAGCAAGAAGAGGCAATAAGGGTATGAAACTGCAGGCGATGGCAAAGCGAGATGAACACAAGTTGGAGTTGTAGCTGCAGTTGGCTGGAATCGCAGAGCTAAGCATGAACTGAGCTGGATGGTTGTGACAGATGCATTGGCTGAACCATAGTTGGATTGGAGATCGAGTATTGAGATTTTAATGAGGTTATGGCGATTGTGGAGCTGAAATGCAGGTGGATATGAAACAGAATGGCAAGAAACCAAGATTGCAGAAATTGTGCGAAATGAGGTGAAAATGGCACGCCGGTGAGCATAGTTCCTGAAGAGTCGGATTTCAGAGGTTAAAGTGTCGATCGCAATATTTCAGTGAATCACGAGGGGGGTATGAGTCGGATGCAAGAATTGATGGTTGGAAGTATGAGCTACGCGTCACGCTTTTGGGTACGTTTTCGCAAGAATAGAAAATTGGATTTAGAAGGGTTTTGCAAATGTTTGAAATACAGGAAAGAAAAGTTGAGCTACTGGAAGTGCAGAATTACTTGGTGATAGTTTCAGATGGCAAAAGTGATCGGATAAAGTTTTCCGGCGACCGGATTCCGGTGATGACGTCAGCATTCCGACGACCAGTTTTGGACCCAAATTTTCCAGAGACGTATTTCTCACACCTGGGCTTGGTGGACTAGTAGATGGATGTGGACTTGAAGATTTTGAAGACTTTGACCTATTTTTGGAAAGCAAAGGGCTATAAAAAGAGAGTTTCTACAACAAAGAAAAAACAGTTTTTATTCTATTCTTGGAGCTTTTGCAGAGAACTACTTCTAGGGTTTGCTCTCTTTTATGTTTCATAGTCTTCCTTTGAATATTATGATGATGAACTCCATGAATATGAGTAGCTAAATACAATAATTGGTTATGGGATAAAAGTTGATTTCTTCAAGCATGTTATTTGATTCTATGAGTTAGTTTTGTCTCAATTTTATCGTTTGTGATTCATTATTTATATTATCATATGATTTGAATGCTAGTTTGGTTGAGTCCGGAATCAATTGGATTTGTTTTCATCTCTAAAGCTATATTAGGGTTTTCAATACGTAAAAGTTGTTTGTCCCTGATTTCTAGTAGCAACTTGTGGTTAATACTTGTAGTGATGCATCTTTTTAATCGCATATGAATCATAACCTTTGTTAAAACGAATTAGTGCTTTTACATGTTTGTTTGCATCGATTAGTCTTATTTCATAGAACTTATTTCTATTAGGGAGTTAAATCTAATTGTGCTTTTACACTTTAGGTTGCTTTTTAAGAAGATTTCACAATAGCATCTTTTAATGTTGTTTGTGATAAAATCAGGAAATAAATGAGATACTATTGCAATCAAGATATCCTAGGACTTTTGATAATTGAGAGATTAAATACCAATTCTAATCATAGATGAAAAATACATGTTTATGAATGATACTATCCCTTAACCAATATCTTCTCCTTATTAATTATTCCAACTATTTACTTTGCTTTGTTTAATTTTATTACTTAGATAAAAACAAAAACACTCTTGGGTTATTTGGTTACATAAGAATCTGAAAATGGCATAACAACAATCGCCTCTCTGTGGATACGAACTCTTTCTTATCAAATACTATATTTATAATTAGTAAAGTGAGGAAGTGAAATTATTTTTGACGCATACGACACGCATCAATAGTCTTCCACTTGTTTGTGCATCATGTCATGGAATATGGCAGTCATGGCTCGTTGATAAGTAACACCTACATTCTTTAACCCAAAGGGCATCACAGTGTAGTGAAAATTCCAAATAGGAGTGCGGAACGCGGTTTTGTTGGCATCATGCTCGTACATCTT
Source organism: Papaver bracteatum (assembly GCA_023529315.1). Taxonomy (NCBI): domain Eukaryota; kingdom Viridiplantae; phylum Streptophyta; class Magnoliopsida; order Ranunculales; family Papaveraceae; genus Papaver; species Papaver bracteatum. The sequence goes on along the minus strand of JAJJWX010003415.1, from coordinate 2,003,971 downwards.
GATCTGGTTGTATCCACTGTAACTATCCATGAATGAGAACATACCGTGAACACTGGTTGCATCAACGAGCATATCAATGTTAGTGTTTGAGGGTGAAAACGGTTTGTGCTGATTTTGGTAATTTCGGTGTATGGGTGAGAAATGAATTTAAACCCTAAACAATGTACTGCAAGGGAGTAATTTAGATTCGAGAGATCAATCTGTACAAATCCGGACTAAACCAAGAAATGGACGTTCCAGACTTGCTTCGGTCACAAAGTGAAGGAGAAGGGTTGGTTTTAGGGAGGGAAGCGAAGAAAGTGTTGAGACTAGAATAGTTGATTCTGGAAGAGTAGTTGTTTTACGACTTGTATCAGAAAGTGGGAAGCTAACAGATGGAGAACTAGCAAATATTTTCTGAGTGTTGTATGTTCCTGGCTTGAACTTGTTGTTCGGTGGAAATAGGTAATGCCTATTTATACAAGTCGAAGTGAAACTTACTCTGGTCTCATTAAGAAATGGAAAATGGGTGAATAAATGGGAGGAGGTGGTAACCGGTAACGCTTGGAATTAATGTTCTATAAAAGAAATCCTTTCACCGTTACTCCCTGTATTTACTAACCGCCTCATCCTTATGACACTTTCTTATAACGGGTGTAGTGTACGCCGCGAGCTGTAAACCGCCAAACAATACCCAATGAGCATCCCCTAGTTTGTGGCATGCGTTGATGTCTCGTGTGTTTTCGTGGAAAACATGTAGCACGTTGTTGTTGTTGTCTGGCAAGTTGAGCTTGGAATACTTTCCGTCTCGGTGGTGACCTTCGACGGTCGAGATTTTGCATCTTAAGAGGAAAGGTAGATGTTGATTATTGCAACCCTTCGTTTGGTAGCCAGTGGCGTGAAATCATGACCAGTATGGCTTTAATATGGCATAGTTTGGACGCAGACAAACGTTATGGTTTTGGCTTTGTTTAGGCGCGACTAAACTAGGGCCATAGGTTGTCATGCGTTGGCTGGTAACCTTGGACGGCTAAGATCTGCACCTTAGATGAAAAAATAGCCGTTGATTATTGCAGGACTTCGTTTTGGAAGCCGCATAGGGAAGGCCGGCATGGTATGGCGCGGCAAGGTGGTTGGCATGCCATTGACACATGTGGCATGGCATGCCTTGATGCGGTTTGGCGTGGCCAAAACTAGGGTTTTGGGCCAAAGGTTATCATGCGTTGTTTTGCGGACTTGGACGGCTAGGATTTGCATCTAGGATTGAAGGGTGGCCGTTGATCGTCGCACGCCTTCATTTTGGTAGCCATAATAAGGAAGGCCGGCATGGTATGGCGCGGCACATGTAGCTGGCATGCCATTGGCACATGTGGCATGGAATTCCTTGGCGCGGTTTGACGTGGACAAACCTAGGGTTTTGGGCCAAAGGTTACCATGCGTTGTTTGGCGACCTTGTACGACTAGGATTTTCATATAGGATTGAAGGGTGGACGTTGATCGTCACACGCCTTCGTTTTGGTAGCCGCATAGGGAAGGCTGGCATGGTGTGGCCAAGGCAAAATGGCGCGGATGGCTTGGCATGGTGGGGCCAAGGGTTTGGAATTCCATTGGCGCATGGTGCGACTAACATGGTTGGGGATAAGGCAAGGTGCGGTTGGCATGGTGGGGCCAAGGGTTTGGCATGCCATTGGCGTATGGTGTGGCTAGCATGGATGGCGTGCCTTGGCGCGGTAGACGTGGATGGCATGGTTTTCCAATGTTGCGGCTGGCATGGTTGGCATTCTTTGGCGCATGGTGCGGCTAGCATGGTTGGCATGCCTTGGCGCGGAGATGTGGCTGACATGGTTTGTCATTGGTACAGTGGTGCGGCTGGCATGGTTAGCATGCCTTGGCGCGGGGATGTGGATGGCATGGTTTGCCATTGGCACAGTGGCGCAGCTGGCATGGTTGGCATGCTTTGGCGCAGTAGCATGAGAATTAGGGTTTGGCATAGATGATGTCAGTTGATTTTAGGGGTTCTGCCGTGGAACATGACCCATGTAAAAAAAAGGTACCCCAGTAATTATTGCATAGGCATGCTGATTGATTCAATAAATGTGCTAATGGTCATAGTGACATCATGTCAGTTGTACAGTTTTACAATTTTAACCCTAAGCTAAAAACCACCATCAACATTAAGTCCACTGCTTAGCTCGGAACGGGAGCATCGTTGCGAGGTAAGCATAAGATGGTGACAGACCAGGACAAAAATCGAAACAACAAGTCGTGAAAAGATGGTCAGGAAGATCCGACTAACCTTTTTCGAGATGTAATGAGAGTTCATGATCCCCGTGTTTGGAGGCCTTGCATAGATTCTATTTGTGGTGTAGACCGTGAAGTGGTGAGATGAAGATCATCGGCTTAGTCTAGCTATGCATCATCTTGGCTGGGTTTGGGAAAATCATAACGCTGGATTGAAGAGTTGTTGGTGTTGGCGCGGCAAGTCATGGTGCGGACGGATTGGCATGGTGGGGCCAAGGAAATGGCGCGGACGGCTTGGCGTGGTGGGGCCGAGGCATGGTGCGGATGGCTTGGCATGGTGATTTGTCTTTGCGGGCCCGGTTGTCTCTTTTCCTTACTTGACTCAAATAGGAATTCCTTTCCTTATTCAAACTCCCAAGTATCGCGCCTATAAAAGGGGCCGACCTCTCCTTTTATTTCACACCTTTATTATTTTATTTTTTACTCTGGCCGTGTGGTAACAGTAAAGCGGACGAGCGAATCCCATGTATGTCTTCCAGTACTTCCTCTTTAACTTGTTTTTTTCTTTTTCTTGTTTTCTTGTGTTAGTGCAAACCCTATCTGCAGGCGTACCTTTTCATGATCTTATAGAAAATATTGTCCTTCTATGTTGGCATGAATCCTACCCATAGGTATGATTTGCACGAACCTGTAGTAGCATTTAGGCGTGAATACCGTAGCAATGTTGACCGCCTCAATTTATTATGCAAAGTAGGCATGCATGAGCTGGTAACTGTCATTCCCTTCGCATGAAAACCTAGATTCTAGGTTTTACTCTTTTCCCTGGTGTGGCCGTGTGTATGGTTCCCATGGTGGGGCGCGCCACCTTGGCCGGGCACAAATTTCCCGCTGCAGGGTACGGCCTTGGCATGTGGTGGTGATGCAAGGTCTGTCAGTCCTCATTTCTTTGCCTATGCGTATTATGACTTTGAAAAAAATTGGCTTGCGTCCAGGATGGATATCATGTGTCTGATAAAATAATTTCCATGCACTTTCCGTAATAATCTCTCTTCGTATTGTTTCATTGTAGATCTACCTGAAGCAGCTTCGGAGGGTCCTTTTTCAGGCTTGACATTTCAGGAATCGACCAGAAGTGGCATCAATAAACATCTGTTTGATGATTTGGAGTCCTGTAGTTCAAACTACTTGCCAAAGACAGCAAAGTGTGTTTCAGGCCCTTGTAAAGAAGCTTATGGGCATCCGAACGAGCATCTAATATCTCACTCAATCATCGAAACCACAAAGTCCTCCACACAGTCTTTATAGTGGAACTCAATACACAGAGGCTCAGGACACCTTTGCCCCCGTGGAAATTAGTGAATGCTCTAGCAGTTTTGATAAAAAGTCGGCTGGAAGTACCAAAGTTAGCAACTCCGTTGACTTTGTAGAGAGTGGGAAGACCAGTGTCAGCAGAGGCAGCAGTGGCAGCAATGTAAGTGATGAGAGCAGCTCAAGTAGCTTTTGCAGTGCGGTAAATAAACCCCACAAGGGAAACGATACTGTTGAATATTCAACACCAACTTAGTCAAGTGTTCACACCTATCTAGATTAACCTAGAAATATCTAGGATGTCTAGAGTCAATGTTAGACAATTAACATGTGTAAAATGAGTGTTCTAGAGTTAGACAAATCAAACAAGAATACTAGATTGTCTAGTAGTTGGTTTGGTAAGCCTCCATAGGCATAGTTGTTAGCCTCCAAAGGCATAGTTGTTAGCCTCCATAAGCATAGTTGTTAGCCTCCAAAGGCATAGTTGTTAGCCTCCATAGGCATAGTTCTCTTCTTCTTTTGTAGCCTATAAATAGGCATGTTGTATTCATTTGTAAGTAAGAAAGAAAGAATCAAACAATCAAAAATATCAAATAGATTGTATTCCACCAAGATTAATATCAATGTAGTCTTTTACGCTTCTGCGTTTATGTTCTCCTCTCTCTTGTTCGATCTTTAAGATGGTATCATAGAAAGGTGAGAGGAAGAGAGAGGAGAGGAAGAGAGCTAGAGAAACTCAGAAAATTCATGGTTGTTAGTGTTTAAGTTCTCGTTGTGGTGTTGAGTACAGAAGGTTTAAAATAATTTGTGCGCAGTTCTGATGATGATTGTGAAGGAGGTGGTCTACTGCCGTAAAAATCGTTACATATCAAGTTTTTGTTCGTGTGGGTCTACAGAATCTAGAGACGCAGAAAAATAAAAGAAAAGAAGGTGCGAGTGTTGCTGAGACACAGAAAATAAAAGAAAAGAAAAGAAGGTGCGAGTGTTGCTGCGGCTATGTGTGTTGGATTTCACCACCCAAGTAAGTGCACGTGTGGAACTAGGTTTCTTTAGAGACACAAAATGTGGTGTTGGAAGCTGTTTACCAAGGATCAAAACATCTTCTTGAAATCAATACAGAAACATGGGTATGACCTAAGGAAGATATCTGCAGTCAATATATGGAAGGAACTCTCGCTCGAGTTGGATCTGTTTTTTGGAAGAGTTACGATGCAAAACAAAAAAAAAAAAAAATCAGGGAAGGAGGTTGAACTGTGGTGACTTCCGGCAATGATGAGCTCGGGATGATGATGATAGAGTAGCGAAAGATGATAGTGGTGTTGCTGCGTTCATGGAGTTATACGAGCTTGGCAGTTGAACGGAGAAGCTATGGTGTTCTGGGATAAGTTCAGAGCTCGTGATGGAATTCGCTGTGCTGGTAACAACGGCAGTAACGGAAGGAGATAGAGCTCGAGATGGAGCTGTTAAGCTCGATGAAAAGCAATGGCTAGGTGATGATAATCATCATTAATGGTCACTGACGACGAAATGGTGATCTTGCTGTGACTAAAAGATGCTGGTAATGGAGGCATTTGCTGTATACTCGGTGATTCATGGTGATCGTAGCTGCTGCTATGATAGGTGGCAGTGAAGTTCGAAGCTATGACCTCGATGGATGGTGGCTGTAGAATTGGTCGGAGTTGGCTAATGATAAGGGCAGTAAAGACAAGAATCGATATGAAGTTCAGGGAGACAATGGGCATAAGAAGATGGAAGCGGTGATGCTCAGCAATGAATAAAAATGATGGAGGAGAGTTAGACAGTAAGGGACAATGGTGTTGTCATTGATGATGAAGCAAGATGTGAAGACTTGATGCTGCCATGGTTTGCTGGGTAGAGATGGAGTCGAGCATGGGTGATCGAGAGTTGTTGGAAGTAATGATGGAGCTTAGTCCGAGTCAATAATGGCAGAGATGGGAAAGACGAGCTCGAGCTGGAAACATGCCAGGAATGATAGGTGTTGACAACGAGAACAAAGCTGGCAATGATGGTGAATGCCAGGGACAATGAGAATGCAGTAAGGGAACTCGGCTGTTGTTGACGAAGATGGAAAGAACGTGATGGCATACACATGCACGTGGAGAAAAGAAGAGACAGCATGGTTGAAAAAAAAAAGAAAAAAAAAATTAAGAAGAGAAGAGAACGTGAAAAGCATGGGCTGTTAGCACATGCATAAAGAAAAGAAAAGAAAAATGAGAAAGTAATAATCCCATGCGATGGCAGACAAGAAAAAAAAAAGGTGTTGGGTTGGCAAATGCCGTGGAACCTGAAGAAAAAATTCCAAAAAATAAGAAGTTAAGGTGATTCGAAGATGGGCTGAAAGCCTCAAACAAAATAGAGAAGATGCAGACAAGATGTTTGTTTAAATGCAAGGATGATCAGGGAAACATAAGTGTGACAATAATTTCACAAATTGCAAATCATTACGAATTCAGAAATGTGGCACATCTGGATAGCGTGGCAAAATTGTAACAGCAATATAGCAAGAAGAAGAATAGTTAGAGCTTGTGGCAGAAGCTTGACGAAATGAAAGATTGTGAGAGAATCTTAAAAAAAAAAATCAAAGAAGTGTGAAGGTTTTCGCAACAAAAGCATGACCGGTACAAAAGAAGAAGAGAACTATGCCTATGGAGGCTAACAACTATGCCTTTGGAGGCTAACAACTATGCTTATGGAGGCTAACAACTATGCCTTTGGAGGCTAACAACTATGCCTATGGAGGCTTACCAAACCAACTACTAGACAATCTAGTATTCTTGTTTGATTTGTCTAACTCTAGAACACTCATTTTACACATGTTAATTGTCTAACATTGACTCTAGACATCCTAGATATTTCTAGGTTAATCTAGATAGGTGTGAACACTTGACTAAGTTGGTGTTGAATATTCAACACTCCCCCTCAACACCTACTTTCCAACTTCTCTTTATCTTAGACGTTTCGGTCCCCTTCATAGTTTAAGGATGCTTCGGTCCTCTTCATAATTTAAGGACGTTTCAGTCCTCTTCGGAGTTTAAGGATGTTTCGGTCCTCTTCATAGTTTAAGGACCGAAATGTCCCTAAACTACGAAGGGGATAATAATGTCCTTAAACTTCCGAAGAGGACCGAAATGTCCCTAAACTTCCGAAGAGGACTGAAACGTCCTTAAGCTATGAAGAGGACCGAAACATCCTTAAACTCCGAAGAGGACTGAAACGTCCTTAAACTATGAAGAGGACCGAAGCATCCTTAAACTATGAAGGGGACCGAAACGTCTAAGATAAAGAGAAGTTGGAAAGTAGGTGTTGAGGGGGAGTGTTGAATATTCAACACCAACTTAGTCAAGTGTTCACACCTATCTAGATTAACCTAGAAATATCTAGGATGTCTAGAGTCAATGTTAGACAATTAACATGTGTAAAATGAGTGTTCTAGAGTTAGACAAATCAAACAAGAATACTAGATTGTCTAGTAGTTGGTTTGGTAAGCCTCCATAGGCATAGTTGTTAGCCTCCAAAGGCATAGTTGTTAGCCTCCATAAGCATAGTTGTTAGCCTCCAAAGGCATAGTTGTTAGCCTCCATAGGCATAGTTCTCTTCTTCTTTTGTAGCCTATAAATATGCATGTTGTATTCATTTGTAAGTAAGTAAGAAAGAAAGAATCAAACAATCAAAAATATCAAATAGATTGTATTCCACCAAGATTAATATCAATGTAGTCTTTTACGCTTCCGCGTTTATGTTCTCCTCTCTCTTGTTCGATCTTTAAGAGATACAAGATGGGATGCAATTCAAGCCATTCGGTCTCGGGACGGAGCACTGGGATTGAACCATATCAGGCTCTTGAAAAGGTTAGGATGTGGAGACATAGGTAGTGTATATTTGTCAGAGTTGAGTCAGACTGTGGTTATTTTGCAATGAAGGTAATGGACAAAGCAGCTCTAGCAAGTCGAAAGAAATTGTTGCGGGCTCGGTGACAGAGAGAGATATTGCGCTCTCGATCATCCCTTCTTGCCCACTTTATATACGCATTTTGAGACAGATAAGTTTTCTTGCTTGGTTATGGAGTTCTGCCCCGGGGGAGACCCGCATGCACTTATGGAAAAACAACACAGGAAGCATTTCTCAGAGAACTCGGCAAGGTATTGTCTTTCATTCTTACTGAGCATTAGAAATCTATAAAACCAAGCAAATTTTGCTTGCTAATTGGAGAAATAGCTACTGTTCGAAGTGAGGATTTTTTAACGATTTGTATGAGTTACTAAGCTTTTGCTGTGATATGGTGCAGGTTCTATGTGGCAGAGGTGCTCCTTGCTATGGAGTATCTGCACATGCTTGGAATCATCTACAGAGACCTTAAACCAGAGAATGTTTTAGTTAGAGATGATGGCCATATAATGCTTTCAGATTTTGACCTCTCCTTAAGGTGTGCAGTTTGCCCAACTCTGGTGAAGTCCTCAAATCCAGATATGCACTCGTCAAAGGAAAACTCGGGTTGATACTGCATCCAGCCTGCTTGCATCGAACCCACTTGTTTAATTCAGCCATCTTGCTTACAACCGACATCATGTTTCACACCACGCTTCTTAACAAGTAAACCCAAAAAAGATAAGAAAACCAAGCCAAAGAACGATCCATACAAGCAAGTGAGCCCACTTCCAGAGCTCATGGCCGAGCCTACAAGTGCTAGATCAATGTCCTTCGTTGGTACACATGAGTACTTGGCCCCAGAAATTATTAAAGGTGAAGGCCATGGAAGTGCTGTAGATTGGTGGACCTTTGGGATCTTTCTCTATGAGCTTTTGTTTGGGAAGACTCCATTTAAAGGGTCAGGAAATCGAGCCACTCTGTTCAATGTTGTTGGACAACCTTTAAAGTTTCCAGAGAATCCAGCCGTGAGCTTTGCTGCTAGGGATTTGATCAGAGGTTTGCTTGTGAAAGAGCCTCAGCATCGTCTTGCATATAGGCGTGGAGCCACCGAAATTAAGCAACATCCATTCTTTCAAAGTGTAAATTGGGCACTTATTCACTGCACCAATCCTCCCGATGTGCCAAAACCATTTATGGCAGAATTATTACAGTCAGAGATGTCAACAACACCAAAAACCGAGAATGCATCGAAGGTTAACGTTAAGCCTTCGGGTAATTACTTAGAGATTGATTTCTTTTAATTCATTGTAGTTGTGGTTTTTCCACCTAGTTCACACCCTTCTGTGAGATGTGCTTCAATGGTTCCTTTTCCATGGCACAAACAGGAATTCTTGTTCATCGAAATTGCAGATTAACTCGATTTCCATTCTTCATTTTTCCTCCCTTGTTCATTTTAATTTTATTTTTCAGAATCGGCATGTAAACACTGGTAAAAAAATGCAAAAAAAGAAAATGAAGAATGAAGTTTGCTCGCTTTGTCTCTATCTTTTTCGTACTAAATTTACTTCTGTCAATTGATTCCTTATTTCTTAAGACTCTAGTGTTCCTAACATGGATAGAAGAAAGTAAATCTGAAAACTGGTGCGACACATAGAACTTTCACATTCGATCAGCTATTTTTCTTAGGTCATGTTAGTTATTTACATAGCCTCTTTCATATTGGAGCACCGAACCCTCAATGCGAGTGGTATCATGTAATGGCAAGCGCTTACAAATCCAATATAACATTTAAACTCAACTGGATTTACCTGAAAAACACAAACACTTGAAGAAATTCCTGTTGTTTCCATTCATTTCATGTCTGCCATCATTTGATAATAGAGAAGGTTCTACTTCTTGCTTTTCTACAACTTTTTTCCCATCTGAAACAATGATAACCTCGCAATAATCCGGTGCATTCTTGTGCACAAAGTCGCTTGTCCCCAGCCTCCTCTTCCTCAGCCTCCTGCAACAAAATCTAACACCTGATTAGAAGTGACAGTTCTTGTTTTATCAATTATGAGATTTAACACAGTAATGGTATTTGTAGTCCTGTAGATGTAGTAGATAACTTTAAGGTAAGTGGCATGAGATTGAACACCTTGACGATGCAGATAGTTTGGTTCCCATAACAAGTGTTTTGATGTTAAGGACTGGAATAAGTTCCAGGATTGCTTTTGCTGTCGTATCGCTTTCTATAAGCATCGTATCAACTGGTACCTGAAGTTCAAAAACAGAAGCGGTCGTCAATAGGTCTTCAGAACACTGTCGAATATATTTCTGCAATAAGGTGGGTTCTTGAACTAACCTTGGCATCAGAACACAGTCGAATATATTTCTGCAAAAGGTTTCTTCTCCTGGAATTCTCTTCTCTGATGTAAGTCTTTACCTGTTCTTGGCTCACCTGACTCTTGGATAACCTTCCAACTGTTGCACAACCATGTTAGGATATATCCACCATATACAAGGCAACCATGAAGATATAGTCAAAGATATTCTAGATAAGTGTTGGAATTACCTAATTTGTAATGTCTAATATGAACTAATATGAACAAGGTTTAAAGAAGTCTAGAGTTAGGTAGAGTTCAAAGTATCTAGAATGATCAAGAGAGGTTGGTCAAATACCATAATATAAAACATGTGATAAAAATGTTAGTATAGTTTGTAGGCTAAGGAAGTAGAACTCAATTTGGAGTTGCTCACTTGGAGGCTTAGCTAACTAGTATAAATAGGCATTTGTAGTATCATTTGTAGTCATCCAAAGTTAGTTAGATTGGGTCCTCAATAAGTGAGAGTTGAGATCTCTCCTTATGTGAGTTTTTGTGTGTGGGTTTTGTAAATCATCTCAGTGATTACTGATGATCAATATCATTCATCCTACGGGGCTTTGTCAGTGGACGTAGGCGTTAGTGCCGAACCACTTTAATCTCTTGTGTATTCTTTATTTCATCTTGATCATGTCTCTTATCATAAATCTAACATGATATCAGAGCTCCGAAGTTTCATCTCAATTTCTATCATGGTATCAGAGCTTCGATGCATTTCCATTTCTATCATGGTATCAGAGCCAAGTTCGATCCAAATGGGCGTTTAAGTTTCCGCTACAAGATGAAGTTTAAGTTTCCACTACTATCAGAGCCAGACCCCACTCAATGCTACTCGTGTCCATCCGTGTGTCAGTAGTTTCCATACCACTCAGTATCCGTTATCAGTGTATCTGTGGTTTCCGTACCACTCAGTATCCCCGCCAGTGTGCGTCTGTGGTTTCCGTAACCACTCAAGTATCCCCGCAAGTGTGCGTCCGTGGTTTCCGTACCACTCAGTATCATTATGTCCGTGGTTTCCGTACCACTCATATCGGCCAGTGTGCATCCGTGGCTTCCGTGCCACTCAGTCAGTGTCTTGTTAAACGATTCCAGTCAGTATGTCCATGGTTTCCGTACCAATCAGATCCGCCAGTGTGCATCCGTGGCTTCCGTGCCACTCATTTAGTGTAACCCTTTCTGCATGGGCAACAATCCGTAGGCCACAATCCGCGTGTATCCACAGTTGGCGGGATGCAATCCGTGTGCTACAATCCGCCTGCCATGCTTCAGGTACAGGGTTTATTCAAACTCGACCATTTCGAGTTTGAGGGGGTGTCAGTCCACTTGCAATACTCGTTTGTAATATTGCACATCGTTTGGCTTCAACTCTCAATCATCTCAACTTCTCATACAACAAGTTCTCCCTTGAACCAGTACTTCCACCTATAGTTTCACCAACATCCGCACCAGTAGTCCCGCCAAGAGGCGCACCAATATTTCCACCAACAGTTGTACCCATAGGTGCGCCACCAGTTGAAGAAGTAGATACACCAACAGCTGCACCAACAGTTTCACCCATAGTTGAGCCACCAGTTGAACCGGTAGTACCACCAACAGCTGCATCTGTAGTTCACCCACCAAAGCATCTCGAGCTCTTCCCCGCCATGAACATCATCGTACTCCACGACATCGACCGAGTTCGTCATCGTCCCATCACAACAACTTCCATCCAAACAGCATCATCATTACTGCCATGTTTTCTTTACTGCCTTCCAGCTCGAGCTCTTCCACCTGTAATCATGCCATCACGTTCTCCTGCCAAGATAAACCATCTTTTTCAACAACAGTTCAAGTTGATCACTTCAAAACATTTCCGTGCTCAACTTGAGGGGGGGTGTTAGGATATATCCACCATATACAAGGCAACCATGAAGATATAATCAAAGATATTCTAGATAAGTGTTGGAATTACCTAATTTGTAATGTCTAATATGAACTAATATGAACAAGGTTTAAAGAAGTCTAGAGTTAGGTAGAGTTCAAAGTATCTAGAATGATCAAGAGAGGTTGGTCAAATACCATAATATAAAACATGTGATAAAAATGTTAGTATAGTTTGTAGGCTAAGGAAGTAGAACTCAATTTGGAGTTGTTCACTTGGAGGCTTAGCTAACTAGTATAAATAGGCATTTGTAGTATCATTTGTAGTCATCCAAAGTTAGTTAGATTGGGTCCTCAATAAGTGAGAGTTGAGATCTCTCCTTATGTGAGTTTTTGTGTGTGGGTTTTGTAAATCATCTTAGTGATTACTGATGATCAATATCATTCATCCTACGGGGATTTGTCAGTGGACGTAGGCGTTAGTGCCGAACCACTTTAATCTCTTGTGTATTCTTTATTTCATCTTGATCATGTCTCTTATCATAAATCTAACATGATATCAGAGCTCCGAAGTTTCATCTCAATTTCTATCATGGTATCAGAGCTTCGATGCATTTCCATTTCTATCAAACCAAACCAAAACAATCAACCAGTATTTCTTTAATTATTGCTTGTTTATATGTAGCTCTATGGTTAAACATCACCTAAGTTGTACATAATTGATCTGAAACATTTGCTTGATGAAGTCGTTGTTTTAGTGACAATAATTTCTTCAATTTTTCCTTTAAACACTGTTGATTTTATTAACAAAGTAAATGTTTGACAAAATAATTCCATGGAAGATTGTTATGGATGAAATATTAATTACATCCCGAATGTCTCATGCAAATCTAACCTTGAGAGAAATAAATTACATGGATGTATCTTACCAGGAGTTGGAATGGAAGTAATTGGTGGGAAGATATGAATGAGAAAAACAGTAGCTCCAGGTAAAACAGACTGATCAAGAGTCCATTTCAAAACATGCAAATCATCTTTACCAACGGCAACATACACGTTAATTCCTCCATCTCTGCTAACACTGCTCATCATAAAACTTCTACTCTCTTCACTTATCTCGACTATCTCTGGTGATATCATACTTTCGTTATTATATCGACTCACAGATGAAAAACCAGAATTCATTCCCTCTCTCTCTCTATATATATATATATATAATTATACTCCTGCATTAATTTGCTCAGTATAGAGTTGGAAACAGGAGAAAAAGCAAAAACAAAAGTGGAGATGATGAAATGAAAATGTGAGATACCAAGAAGTTTGTGGAGTGAATAGTGATGGATTTGGATGTTTATTAAGAGACGTCGTTGCCCTCAAGGCAAAAATGTAAAGTAAAAAGAGATTCGTTCTTCTCTTTTTGTCCATAAGGCTCAGCACTGGAGAATAATGAACTGCATTCGAGAGTTCCACAGGTCGGGTGGGTGAAAAAACTCAAAGAAATTACTTTATGATTAAGTATATTGGAAATAGGAGACAAACATAATGGAAGCAAAAGTAGAGGAGAAGGAGAATCAGTATATTCCATTCATTGACTATTCTCATATAAATACAAGAGAGATAACTCTAGATATTACATGTGTTAGCTTGCATGTGAGGTGGTATTACATGTGTCTAGAAGAAGGGAGATGCATGAGATGTGTCCAAGGAGAAGGGAGGTGCTTGACATGTGGTCATCCACACATATTCCTACAACACTCCCCCTTGGATGACCACCATTACAAACTTATTGCTTTGTCAAAACCTTGCCAGAAAACGTTCGTCGATGATAAACTGGTCAAAGGAAAAAGACGATTGAGCTTCTAAAAATGGCGTCGCTTGCCAAAACTTTTCTCCTTTGTAAACCGTGTCAGGAAAAATACTTCGCACGAAAACTTGAACGAGAAGAACAACCTCAACCGAAGTTGTATTTCTAGTGTTTTGTTGACTCATTAAAAACCTTGCCGAGTAACAAAACCCATTGGGAAAAAGTAACCTCGGTGAAGGAAAAGAGTACAACACACTTTTGGCGTCATCATTGCATCGTTGGATACTCCCCCTAATGATGACATATCCCCATGATTGCATTTCTTGTCTCAGAGTTGTCTCATTAAAAACCTTTCCAAGTAACAAAACCCTTTGGGAAAAAGTAACCTCGGTGAAGGAAAATAGTTCAACATTCTACTAGATGCTCTCCCTGACATATAACAATTTCTTAAGTCCAATACAGTTATGGGAGATTGGAAAATTCCATTAGTCCTATATAGTTGGAGTTTTCCTTTTCCAATGCAGTCAGACACTTCCTTTAGTCTTCTGTATTCATGCAATCACGGGAGTCAGACAATTACTTTAGTCTTGTGCATTTAGGGAATTCCTATATCCATCTTTATGTCAAATTCACATCATTGGATGCTCCCCCTGATGTCGATAGCTCCTCATGATTTGCGTTATGGAATTACTGTTGTCTTGTTAAAAACCTTGTCGAGTAACAAAACCCTGTGGGAAAAAGTAATCTCGAAGAAAGGAAAAAAGAGCTCAACATACCATTAGAAGCTCCCCCTGATTTAGGACAATTCCTTTAGTCTATAACAGTCATGGGAGTTTAGACAATTCCTTAAGTCTTATGCATGCAATCATGGGTTTCAGACAATTCCTTTAGTCATGTACTTTTTACATGTAGTCTTGGAAGTTCGGACAGTTTCTTTAGCCCTATACTTCTCACATGTTTTTTGAATGTGGACTTAGGTAATGACTTAGTAAATAAGTCTGCCATATTTTCGTCAGAATTTACTTTACCTGACTTGAATGTTTAGAAGACATTGTTGTTACTGATTGTAAAAGAACTTCGGCGATATATGTTTTGTATTATCACCCGTAATGTACCCTTGCTTCATCTGTTCGTTGCAAGCTGCATTATCTTTGTAAATGCAAGTTGGATCTTCTATGGTAGAACTCAAACCACACGTCCCTCGAATATGTGTAATGATATACCTTAAACATATACACTCATGAACTTCCTCATGTAGGGCAATGATCTCAGAGTGGTTCGTGGAGGTATCCATAAGGGTTTGGTTGGTCGATCTCCAGGATATCGTTGTATTCCCTATGGTAAACATGTATCCAGTTCGGGATCGATCTCTGTGTGGGTCTGAGAGGTACCCAACATCAGCAAAACCAACCAGAACATTATTTGAGGTTTCGATGTAAGTAGTCGCAATTACATTAGAAGTTCTCCTTTCGTCTTCGTAGGGATAAAACAAACCCAAGTCAATGGTTCCCTTTAGGTATCTAAAGATATTCTTTATACCGTTCCAATGACGTTGCGTTGGCGTTGAGCTATATCTAGCTAAAAAGTTCATTGAGAACAAGATATTTGTTCGAGTACATTGCTAACTACAAATGCGCCTATTACACTTAGATAGGGACATCCTTCTCCCAATGCTTTTTCGTCACCTTCCTTTAGACGAAATGGATCTTTATGTACATATAAATTTTGACCATTCATGGGAGTGCCATCCGGATGCACTTGGTCCCTATTAAATTGCCTGAGTATCTTTTGGACATATGTAGACTGGTGGATTAATATTCCACAAGCTCGATGTTCTAGTTCAATTCCTAGACACATCCGAGTTTTCCCAAGATCTTTCATCTCAAATTCGGATTTCAATTAGCTTGCGGTTTCTCTTATTTCGTCGATAGTACCTACTATGTTCATGTCGTCGACATAGACATCTATAATTGCAAAACCGGAACTTGTTTTCTTTGTAAACACACATGGGCACAATTCATTATTTGTATATCCCTTCCCAATCAAATAATCACTTAGACGGGTATACCACATCCGCACGGATTGCTTTAATCCATAAAGTGAGTGTTTCAACTGTATTGCAAACGCACTCCGTGGTTTAGAGTTACTTGATTTGGGCAATGGAAGTCCATCTGGAACTTTCATGAATATCTCTGTATCAAGATCCCCATAGATATATGACGTTACCACATTAATAAGATGCATTTTAAGCCCATTTGAAAACTTCCAAGCTCATACAATTAGCAGAACATTATGATGTTCACTACAAAAGAATAAACGATCCAGGGGTTTGTGAGAAACCTCGCGCCACAAATAATGATATATGTCCCACAGGATTTGCACTTGGTGGGTTAGCACTACCATACCAAATACATGTATATTTGTCAAAGAACTAAGTTCTTCCTGGATTGCGAAGGCCACATATGCTCTTTTTGAGATTAATCAATATAGAGCATGGTTCGATCTCATTGTGCTCTGCTTTGGAGCAACTATGTATGAATTATATCATCAACATCCATGCATGATCCTTTCATTGACTCATGCACATTCTCATAATCCAATAGGATTTCATTGTTCTCTAGAATCATCTAAAACTTCGGAGGGTCCTCTAGTATGATTCATGGACATATTTAGAGACAATATCATGAGATGATTGCAGATGATATAAATATTAGATTGCGCCTTACTCACCCACTTCCTTTATAGGTGAGCACTAGTCGAACCTGGTGGTCTCTCCAACTTCCTTATGGAGCCACGGCCTCAACCAACACTTTCACAAAATGTAGTTGCAACGCCTTAGTTTATGGTGCATATCCTATATTAAGGATTTCTAACCTTGCAGACATGCTTGCAGTTGGTATGTGTGATCTCGTCACTTTAGCGATATCAATACATGTATCAGGCAATAGAATATGCCACATTCAAAGTATTGATAATTCTTTTCACTTCACTTTCACATTGTGGAGTGAGGGGATCAAGATGAGACAACGTGGGAACACACCACGATAATTATTGTCGTTCCCTTTGGATGTCCTTTTCCATACCTCCCCCTAA
Source organism: Papaver bracteatum (assembly GCA_023529315.1). NCBI lineage: Eukaryota > Viridiplantae > Streptophyta > Magnoliopsida > Ranunculales > Papaveraceae > Papaver > Papaver bracteatum. The sequence continues at coordinate 1,987,432 of JAJJWX010003415.1, read as the reverse complement.
TAACGGGAAGGTTTTCTCATCAAAGTGACAATCCGCAAATCTAGCGGTAAAGAGATCGTCTGTCAAAGGTTCTAAGTAGCGAATAATTGTTGGGAATTCATATCCAAAATACCTACTCGTCTTTGTGGACCCATCTTAGTACGTTGTGGGGGCGTAATAGGCACGTATACGGCACAACCAAATATGCGTAAATGTGAAATATCAGGCTCATATCCAGTTACCAACTGGTACGCAAAAAATGGTTCGCTAGCAATGGGTCTAAAACGAATAAGTAATGCTGCATGCAATATGGCGTACCCCCAGGCAGTAATAGGCAGGTTGGAACCTTTTTTATGGTAGCTTCCGCGAGAGAATTTTTGAGTGTGTACATGGGGTATGGGATTATGTACGTCAATTCCATTATACATACAGAAATCATCAAATCCTTTAGATGTAATTTTTCCAGCATTATCGAGTATGATAGACTTGATTGGATGATCAGGGTGGTGATCCCTTAGTCGTATAATCCGTGCTAGGAGATATGCAAATGCAGTATTTCTTGTGGACAACAATGCAACATGTGACCATCGGGTCGAAGCATCATCCAGAACCATAAACTAAATGACCGCATTTTGGATGTATGCGTCCACCAATATCACCTTGTATTATTTGTAAAAATGGAATAATTTGTTTGGTATCTTTAGCATAGGATGGTCTCGATCCTGTCTTTGCCAAAGAACAAGCTTTGAAGAATGAGAGATGTTCCTTCGATAAGGACATCGAAGAAGAATGAGACAGGAGGTGCGCTTCAATTACTTTGGAAGGCGAAGGTTGCGCTTCTCTTGCTTTAAAAGGCATATATTGTGCATCATTTACTTTAGAAAGCATATTGTTACTCTGTATTGTAACAATCTGTTTACCCATTTTCTTTTTCATTCGAAAAAAGGGATGTCCATGTGAGTTCTTCAAAACACGGATCATCATATCACGACCTGGGTGCCCTAGTCGATCGTGCCAAAGCTTATACAAGTTACTGGCCAACAGTTCATCGTTGGCAACCATATGGGATTCGATAATCCTCATAGTGGTGATATGAAATCCACTAGAGTGACTTATTAGTTTCTCTAATATGCGTTTCCTTCCGCATTCACTAGAGGTCACATAGATATACTCAATTCCATTTCACAGTGAGTTTTCAAGTGATAACCATTTGCACGGATATCCTTGAAACAAACAAGGTGAGGTTAGCTCTTGGTGCATATAGATCTTCTGTGACTTTAATCATTGTCCCGTTTGGTAACAAAAATTGAGCCATACGTCGCCCAATTATTACTTATGATGATCAAATCATCGTAGTTACAGAGGTATTACAAGGAGTAATATACAAATAATTGTCTATTTCTTAGGATAGTGTGGGTTCTTCCACTATCACCTAGACATTATATTTCTCCTTAAGACATTCCTATTAGGCAAGAATGTTATTAAAGGGAACGGTATATCTCACTTTCTTTAGAGATTTCTGTGGTTGCAGGAAATCCCACAACACACCCCATATAATATCATGATAATAATTTCTAGATCTAAATCTATTTTATAACCAAAATAAAGATTAAAGTGCTAAAATTATAAATAAGACACAAGATTTACGTGGTTCGATCAATGTGATCTACATCCACGGGTTTAGGGTTCTTCACTATGATTATTGAAATTACATTTGGGTTACATTGAGACTCCATTAATGAGTATTTGGAGCTCTAGATTTATTTTTAGGGGAAGAAGATGATAAAGAAAATAAATCTCTCTCTCTCTCTCTCTCAAAATGTCTATCTCTGATTTACAAAAAATGTGTATCCCCTTTTCTCTCTCTCCTGCTATTCTCTTTATATAGGTGTTCACCTAGTGTATGACAGCTCACAAGTAGTGGAGTACAACTAAGAATCTCGCAGGCTCTCTTATATTCTCGCAGACTCTCTCCATAATTCTCTCCATAACTCTCTCCATAATTTCGCAGGCTTTGCTAGGTTCTCTAAGGATCTGCTTCCTTCTCGCTAGCTCCACTACATTCTCGCGATCTCCCACCTTATTCTCTCGAGCTCCCGCCTTATTCTCGCGAGATTTCTCTATAACAACCATAAAATCTTCACATCTTTCTTGTGTTTTATGATGTCGTTGTCTATTACGTAATTTCTGTAATTAATTTGCGACATTTGCCATGTGTGGTAGAAGTTTTCGCAAGAGCGTTGTTGTTACGAGATTCCGCTCCTACATTTTGCCTCTTTTTTCTTAAATATTGTTTGAAAAGCAATCTTTAAGAAAAAATCTGTTTTCGTGGTAGTCTTTGATCTTTGTTGATGAAGGAATGAGCAAAAGAATATTGGACTTGAAAAGTACGTACTTGCCTCTATTCTTTTGTGAAGTTCCGAAGCGTTGCGAAGTAAATAAGAAGTATCATCTCTGCGAAGTATGAAGTATCCTTGAAGAAATATAAGAAGTACTTAATCCTCAAAATATAAGAAGTATCAGTTCTTGAATGAGAGTAATAAGTATTGCCTCTGTTCATGCGAAATTATCACTCCATTTTTGGTGAGGATTCTTGTTGTTCATTTATGAACGTCCACTTTGGAAATGATTCTTGCCGAGAAGATAAAGAACATAAAATGTTTTCTTGGTAATCCACAGTTGCCTATGTTCTTTATTCAATGAAGGTAGAATCCTTGAAAAAGTGTTGAATGAGTGAATTATTTCTTTATTCTTATCTTGCCTCTGCCTCATGCGATAATCTCTTTAAGAAAATAATTACATAATCACATCTCCTGCGAGATTCTGGATGAGTCTGCGAGATTCAGAATACTTCTGCGAAATTATGAATAACCCTACGAAATTATGAATAATATGCGAATTTATGAATAGTGCACCTGAAATAGTGTTGCGAAATTATGAATAGTGCTGCTGAAATAGTGCTACGAGATTATGAATAGTAACCCTGCGAGATTATGAATAATACCCCTGAGAGACTCTGAATAATACTTCTGAGAGATTCTGAATAGTATCCCTGAGAGATTCTGAATCTGAATAGTACTTGCTATCTCTCTTGCGATGAACAAATCTTTCCTGCATTCTTAAAAGAAAAAAGTTAATGTTTGAGATTATTCTATTGGTCTTATTTTGCCTTCCTAGTTAAAGGTCTTATTTTGCCAATTTTTGTTTTTGCGACAAAATCGCAGGACGTCCTTACATTCGCATGTAAAAACCCATTGATCTTGCCTTATCCTCATTTTGTCAACTTGTTGCGACAATATGGCAGGCCTAAGTTTTCTTGCGAGAACAAAGCCTCATGACATTGCTGTCTTGCGATGAAATCGCAGGACGTCTTTACACTTTCATGTAAAAACCCATTGATCTCATCTTATCTTTTTCTCTTGGCTTTTTGCCTCTGTAGAATATTTGTCACGCGACAATATGAAAGGCCTAAATGTTCTTGTGAATGTAAAGCCCCATGAAATTGCCATCTTAAGACACTTCTCAGCTCCCTAATGGAGGGTGTCGCTCTTATCTTCCCCCTGGTTGACCCTACAAGGAGGTCACATCGTCCATACAATACTACCTCCTCCCATCCGACATTAACAACAACCAGTTGTTTTCGCAGCCTCTTATCCTTTTTGCCTATATGGCTTATAGTTACGAGAATGCACCCTAAGTGGGGTTTTCTTCGGGCCGAGTGCATCATATCCAAGACTTTCCAAGAATGTCCAGGGTAGTTTCGTACGCCCCAGGCACCCTTGGCTCAACCGTGTACCTTGGCGCCTTGGTCATACTCTGCACTCCTTAGGAGAGACCCTCGGTCGTCCAACCAGGGTATAACCTTATATATATAGTTAGAAATCCAAGGTACCTCTCCTGGATAGGTATCTCTCTTGGAGATGGACCCTAGCTCTCCATGACTCAAGTTCCAGTAGCGGTTTAAACTTATCCCTGAGCCATGCAAACAGATACCCCCTTATATGACGTACTTTAGGTCTTACATTTGCCTCTTGCGAAATTTTATTCACGAACTAGGGTGTACACCATAAAGGTTCGTCCCATTCTTATGTCTCTGCAAAAATTTATTCGCGTTTCTTTATTCTCTTATTCATTCTTTCATTTCTTCATTTCTTTCATTCTCATAATATCATATCATTTGAAGCAAAGTAAATATTCAAGAAAAATTCTAATACATTGTAATTCTGAAATCTTTGTAGTTGTGAAAGTTTTGTAATTCTGCGATTGTATCGCATTTTGTAAACCAAATCAATTTTTTTTTGAAATCTTAGAAACCTTAAAAATCTTAGAAATCTTCTTTGAAATCTTGCGATTGTATCGCTTTTTGGAAATTAAATCAATTTTTTTTTTTATTTGTTGTAAGTAAAATGTTCTAGGTTGGGGTACTTAGCTCTTATGTGAGTTGTCTGAATGTCTCGCAGCAAAAAGAAGAATGAGTGATAAGACTTGAACTCTTGACCTTCCTCTTGCATTTTCTCGCACCATACCAACTGTGCTAACGCTCTCTTGCGAATTAATCAAAGATCTTGCGAAGTAATCAATGTTTAACTGTTCGAGAGACAATTATGTAGAAATTTCGCATAACGAAAATAAACGTGCGAGAAGGAAGAATTGATCCCGCGATCTGCTGCTTGCATTCATGCCTCCTAACCAGCTGTGCTAGTTCCCTTGCTTGCGAAATTTATCTGCGAAATAATCAAAGGCTGTCTTGCGAACCTCGCGAAACAAAAATAAACTTGCGAGAAACAAGAATTGATCCCGCGACCTTCTCCTTGTGATGTATCACATTGAACCATATGTGTTAACCCTCCTCTGCGAAATATCTGTGCGAAATAATCATCAACTTTCTTCTGTGTGAAATACACCTGCGAAATTATCAAGGATTTCGCGAAAAAATATGCATGTGTTGGGACTTGAACTCACGACAATGAACTCATTAACTTCGCAGATCACCAACTGTGTTTCCTCTTGTTTGCGAAATAATGAAACAATGCTGCGAAATTATCTATTTTTTCACCCTTTGTAAAAAGAAGAAAACTATGCTCGCAAGCGAATTCGAACCTGTGACCACAAACTTACATACTGTTCTCTGGACCAACTGTTCAAGAACCTCTCTGCGAAGTTAACACAGAACTTTTTTCCTTATTCTTTTATTCGCCAATGAGAAGAAAATGAAAAATATGTGTCTCTGCGAATTTGAACCCGTGACCTCTTGTTTGTTCTTTGAACCTTGAACCATCTGTTCTAGTATTTCTTTGTGAGATCTTCGCATAACACTTATTACTTGTTCTTTTATTTTTCCTTGGTATTTCATCAAAAATATGCGAAAATATCGCAGTTAGGAAGAATTGATCCCGCGACCTTAAACTTGTACGCTTCTGGTTTGACCAACTGTACTGTCTTCAACTTGTGAAAGAGTGGTGAGATTCTCATAACTTATTCTTTCTAGTTGTCCTTTGTATAAGCTTTCTCTTTGTCCCTTTCTATTTTCTTTTCTATCCATGCAATTTTATCTTTCTTTCTTGCGAGAGTTCATTCCCTGCGAGCATTCACCATGAGTAATGCAAGTTTTATATCAACTGCATAAAATTGAAAACAAGGATAATCATCTATTTTATTTTATTTTTAAAATCGCATAACCTAAAAAGTACGAAAATTTTTGATGCTCTGAAATTCGAGAAATTCGCACAATCTAAAAAAAATTGAAATTCGCATGGCCTAAATTTTTTCATACTTTTTCTGTCTACTTTTTTTTTCTCTAAACTTTTTTTTTTAACCTCTAAACTCATTATTTTAAAAATCAATCCAATGGGTTTGTAAAACAAGTTTTATATGTTGTGAATCTATAAACCAGACTAACGTTTTACTAGGTTTTTAAGAGAAAATCAAAATTTCATTGAGACAGATTGTAGTTTTCTGTGAAATTTTTTGAAGAATTTTGCTATAAATAATCAAATTTAAATGTTAAGAGAGAAATAAATAAGGTTAGAAGAAGGAATTTATCTTTTTTAAGATGTAGATTCTGCTGATGTAGAGATTTGTCCTTTTGACATAGCTTTGCATCTTCATTTTTATCTTTTACTTTTACTTTCTTTCACTGTGTTGTCGGAGTTTGATTGAAGATACAATTTCTCCATTGAAATTTCCACTTTTCCTCTCAAAATTTTTAGATCCCACGAATTCTAACTCTCCCAGTAGATAATTTCTTTGAATCTTCTTCAATCCTATCAAATATCAGGTAGTGTTTCTAGCGCCAAAAATGTAGTTGCAGGAAATCCCACAACACACCCCATATAATATCATGATAATAATTTCTAGATCTAAATCTATTTCATAACCAAAATAAAGATTAAAGTGCTAAAATTATAAATAAGACACAAGATTTACGTGGTTCGATCAATGTGATCTACATCCACGAGGTTAGGGTTCTTTACTATGATTATTGAAATTACATTTGGGTTACATTGAGACTCCATTAATGAGTATTTGGAGCTCTAGATATAGTTTTAGGGGAAGATGATGATAAAGAAAATAAATCTCTCTCTCTCTCAAAATGTCTATCTATGATTTACAAAAAATGTGTATCTCCTTTTTTATCTCTCATGCTCTTCTCTTTATATAGGTGTTTGCCTAGTGTATGACAGATCACAAGTAGTGGAGTACAGCTAAGAATCTCGCAGGCTCTCTTACATTCTCGCAGACTCTCTCCATAACTCTCTCCATAATTCTCTCCATAACTCTCTCCATAATTTCGTAGGCTTTTCTAGGTTCTCTCAGGATCTTCTTCATTCTCGCGAGCTCCGCTACATTCTCGCGAGCTCCCGCCTTATTCTCTCGAGCTCCCGCCTTATTCTCGCGAGCTTTCTCTATAAAAACCATAAAATCTTCACATTTTTCTTGTGTTTTATGCTGTCGTTGTCTATTATGTCATTTATGTAATTAATTTGCGACATTTTCCATGTGTGGTAGAAGTTTTCACAAGAGCATTGTTGTTGCGAGATTCTGCTCCTAAAATTTCTGTCCCATTAGGATGATGTCTTTTTCATTCTAATATAATGCTAAACAATAGAATATCATAAACAAAGTAAAATTCTACATAATATAAAAACAAGTACTTGTAGATAAACTATACATGCAACATTCAACAAATCGTAGTCTAAGACAACATAAAGTACAAGAGACTAAATGTATTTAGGCCCAAGAAAATTCAGATACTTCAATTGCTGGGGCAAAGTTCGAGTTTCCCAGGAAGTCTGAAATTATGAGGTTGACTTCAAGGTTAAGATTATTTTCGTTCGTGTAGTGAACTACTTGCTCGAGAGTTTCCCGGTATAATTTGTAGATCGCAGCTACATTGACAATAGCCTTTCATTGCTATTATCCATGTCGGGTAAATCCTTACTTGTAACAAGGCGCATTTCCATCTGCGGTCCTTTTTAGTAGAAGGATTCTTAGGTGTTTCCTCGAACTTAGGGTCACTAACACATACTATGGCCAGAATTTACTTCTCTGTGCCTATTAATATGGTTCTCAAGTCCTTCTGAGTCCACATAAATGACAAAGTCCGGTACCATTTTCCCGTAGCCAAGTTTCTTTATGGAAGAGATGGATTACCAGAACCAAATTTCCTTATGGTTATGTAGGTAACACGGATATGTCATAGTTCGATTTCTGATCATAACCTGGTCAAAAAAATTAAATAACCAAATTTCTTTATGGTTATCAGAGGTGTAAAATAAACCAAATTTCGTTATGGCTATTAGAAGTACAAACCATAAACCAAATATTGTTATGGTTATTGAAGGTGTAAACCTCTTGTAAAACAAGCGCCTCCATTTGCGAACCAATTTTCTTTATGGTTATAACAGGGATCAATCGTTTGCTAACCAACTTTGTTTATGGTTTAAAATTTGCAAACAATTTGATAATAAGGCTGACAAAATAGTCAATTGAAAGTAAGCCCATTAAAAAAAAAGTAAACTACATGCTCATTTATCATTTACATGCGCATAATTATTAGGATTTAATTTTGCAATCCGTTTGCATGTTTTAGTAGCAAACCATTTGCGGGGAAATTTTAAAGAAAAATTGATAAATGATTTTAGTTTAAGATTTGGAATATCCATTATTAATATCAAACCAAGATATAAAAATAAGCATAAAGTACATGTCATGAGTTACAAGAATCATAATATCACATCATTACCAAAAAATTGCATTGTAAAGCAAAACAAATGATGAGGAAAATAACATGCCTACATACATACATGAAATATATTTGATGGATAAAAGAAAAAAGGTAAAATATTCATTGCATGTTAATAATATGTAAAGGAAGTAGTAGTACAATAAAAAAAATAGTACAACTTCTTTTGGTCATAAACAAATGATTTTAATTAATTAATAAATAAATGTATTATTTTCTTTTAAATAAAGGTAAACAAATTTTTGTCTATTATGAGACATTAAAATCGTTTCATGTGATAAAAGATGAAGAGGACAATCCATCATTCTCATGAATAACTAATATTATAAGTTAAAGATTATTTTTTTTCATTATTAGGAGACAAGAAAGTCAAAACATGTCATTTTCAAGATATGGACAAGCATGCATGTGCTAAGAGAAAGAATGATTTTTATTTATTTATTATTTTTCAAGTTAGGAGACAAGCATGTGATGTGGATACAAAACAAACTATCACTATCAGGAGCAAAACAAATTTTCATATGATGAAGAAAAAAAAATACTACCATGAGATTTCATATCATTATGTGATATATAACATAGAGAGAAATACATATCACAATCATGGAAAAAAAATGCATGTGTAAAAGAAGACATGGATTTTCTTAAAAAATCAAAAAGGGGATAGTTTAGATATACCTTCCTTTAGCTTTCCTTACTTGATGTAGAGAACAAGAAGAACTAGTAGAAGTGAAGGATAAATTTTTAGTAGAACTAGTAATTGTAGTTGATGTAGAAAACAAAATTTTCTTCCTTGATTGATTAAATAAAGACTCAATTGGTTAGAACAAGGTGTTGATAACGTGATTAAGTATATTGGAAATAGGAGACAAACATAATGGAAGCAAAAGTAGAGGAGAAGGAGAATCAGTATATTCCATTCATTGACTATTCTCATATAAATACAAGAGAGAGGTAACTCTAGCTATTACATGTGTTAGCTTGCATGTGAGGTGGTATTACATGTGTCTAGAAGAAGGGAGATGCATGACATGTGTCCAAGGAGAAGGGAGGTGCTTGACATGTGGTCATCCACATAAATTCCTACAACACTTTATGTATAAACAATAGAGAATCTACGATTGTTAAAGATGAAGAAATATAGATACACTGGATTTTTTTATTTTTTATAATCTATACACTGGATTATGGTCCAGCCTTCTAAGGCCTGCTTTTATTTTATTTTTTTATTTTTTAAATGTATTCTATGTCCAATGACCAAACATTTACTACATGTTCATTATTTTCCAACTTTACTCTTTTGGACTTTTAGGTTGACATCTCGTGACAAAAAGGAGGAGACAGAGACATCCACGGAAGCGCAATTAGGGGCTACACAAAATGACAAAATAGGTCATAATCGGTAGGTTATTTTACAATTGGTAGGTTATTTCCGGGACATTTTTTTTAATAGCCAAACTACACTTTACAATCAGTAGGTTATATCATAATCGGTAGTTAATCAACAATCGGGAGTAAATTTAGCTTATATAACTTCCGATTATAAAGTATCCCCAAAATAAAATCCTATATCTTTTAAATTTTGATTATCCTATAATCGGAAGTAAATAAAGTTATCTTGACTCCCGATTATATAGTAGACCTTTGACAAAAATGCTACTATAATCGGTAGGGAATTTAGGTTATTTAACTACCGAATATAGAGTAACCCCAAAATGAGATTTTGCAAAAATCCTTTTTTTAAATTTTTTTTGGTTGAGCCTATAATCGGTAAGAATGGAAGAGTTATCATGACTTCCGATTATACAGTGGCTGTCTTTGCAAATATCCTACCATAATCGGTAGTCAAGATACTTCTTATAACTACCGAATATAGAGTAGCCCCAAAATGAGATTTTGCAAAAATCCTTTTTTTTTTGAATTTTGGTTGAGCCTATAATCGGTAAGAACATAAGAGTTATCATGACTTCCGATTATACAGTGGCTGTATTTGCAAATATCCTACCATAATCGGTAGTCAAGATACTTCGTATAACTACCGAATATAGAGTAGCCCCAAAATCAGAGTTTGTGAAAATCCTCTTCTTTTTTTTAATTTGGTTGAGCCTATAATCGGTTATAACGGAAGAGTTATCATGACTTCCGATTATACAGTGGCTCTCTTTGCAAATATCCTACCATAATCGGTAGTCAAGATACTTCGTATAACTATTGAATATAGAGTAGCCCCAAAATCAGAGTTATCATGACTTTCGATAATGAAGAAACCCTATGGGAACAGACACGTTTTGTGAAAATTTCTGGAAAACCGAATAGGTTTTCAAATTCACTATCGAACACAGCCGGGAGGGGCTACGCCCCCCCGAACCCCCGGACAGCGGCAAACAATCTTGAAAATATCCAACACATATAACTACCGAATATATAGTTGCCCCAAAATAAGATTTTGCAAAAATCCTCTATTTTTCTAATTTGGTTGAGCCTATAATCAGTAGCAAAAATAGTTCATATAACTACCGAATATAAAGTTTCCCCCAAAAATGATATTTTGCAATCGGTAGCTAAAAAAAAACCTAAACTACCGATTATGGAGGGGCATAGAAGTATTTTTGACTTATTTTGTCTTTCGTGTCACCCATAATTGTGTTGGGGTCGCCCCTAAATGTGCCAGGAATTCTTAATGTCATTAATTCCATTTTATCTTATATGCCCTTCTTTCCATCATCACAAAAAAAAAAAAAAAAAGACCTCCATTTAAATGAACTTTCAGTTCGAAGGGATAAACAGCCTAAACTCTAAAGGTTATTTCCCAGACCTGCATTATTCTATTTTCTCATGTATATAGTCAATCCCGGTACTGACGGCCGGGATCTTACAGAGATTCAGTCCCGATCAGTGGCCAAGAAAAATCTCTCAGTTTCGGTGAGAAATTTCATCAAACATGTTTTGTGCACAAAAATTTGTGACATTCTCATCAAACAACACTTTAGACATCAAAAAACATTTCTTCGTTGAAAGAACAAAATGTAGTAATAGGTAAAATAAAAGAAGCAACTTAACTTTTCAATATCCAACACTAACTTGATTATAATGGTGACGTATTAACGAAGTGAATTTAAACTGGATGTGGGTAGATATGAAAATCAACAATTGATTTGGTCGAGAATATGAAATCAATCGAAACTCGATTTGGGGAAGATGCGAAACCAAATGAAATTCTAGTTAAATAAATCATTGAATACTGCCAAGAAAGAGAGATAAGTCAGAGAAGATCCACGATTATGTGAAACATGTAATTTTATATATTAGTTGTATCGGACGGCTGTGTTTCGAGATGGACATAATCCAACGGAGGATACTTAAAAACGGGATGAATTAAAAATACGTTTGGCATACGAAAAGTACGGCGGTACACGAAAAGTACGTGCGGGAACAAAAAATGGTTAGCGTTTTTGAGATTTTGTTGTTTGCATTAAAAGGGGGGGGAGATTGATTATGTTTTCTTTGCTATTTTTTTTTTTTGTGATTTATGTATCTTATATTTTCTTTTGAGTTTTTAGGTACTTTGGAGTCATTTAAAGAAAAGGAAAAAGAGATCATCTATTTGGAGCGTAAAAGGCAAAAACGTTATTTCATGTGCCAATTCTAGTGGAAGCACAGTGGAGAAGTACGAGACAACCACTGCAGCTTAGTCTAGAGAAGCATGGGGCAAACAACCATGGTAGCCCTGATCTAATTAGTGGGTGCCTAGAGTCATCCTAGATAGCCCTTATCCTAGCGCATGGGGTGTCAATAACCATCCCATAATTTTTAACCCTAAATCTAGTCGAGAGAAATCATTCCTTCTCCTCATTTTCTTCCGTTCTTTGTCATGATGTTGCTGGTTTGTTGAGGCCATCGATCCATGGGTTCTAGTGGTGATCAAATGGGTCCGGAAGATGATTTAAAAGGAGTTACCGTAATTGGTGGATCTAAGATGTTAGGGTTTGATTTAGGAATTGGAGATTCTCTGAGCTGATGAAATTCTGGGTTTAAACGAATGTCTTGCAGGTATGTCGAAATTGGAAAATGGGTATGACTCGGATTTGTATCTGCTGAAATGGGGGTCAAGGTTAAATTAGCTGGTGGTAGTGAACTATGTTGTAAAAGGCGCTCACCTAGCTCTCCTAGGCGCCAAAGGCGCACTAAGCATAAGTTGAGCGTATGAAGAACTAAATTTTCCTCTACTTTCCCTGATAGCGTGTTAGGCGAGCGCCTTTGGTGCCTCAAGGAAGTATTAGGCGCTAGCCTAAGCGCCAAAGGCGCCATAAGTAGGTGGTAAACATGGTAGGATACAACTTTTTATTAGTTGAAGACGAAGTAAAAAAGGAAATACAATTTGATGAAACTTCTGATACAATATTATTCACCAGTGTATCGAACTGTGGATTAAACTTATCCGGATTTGTAACCGATTTTTCTTTAGGGAGAGTAAATAAGGGTTTATCTTGCATGATTGAGAAGAATAACTCATCAAAGACTTTTAAAACGAGTTCTTTGAATGTGATGATTGCTTGTTGAAGGTTTGGGCAGCGAAGTAGGACTTCCTTAGCGTCTGAAACAACACTATATTGACATTGATCAAATGTAATATCACCTCACACTGATACATTCTGTAGGCGGTATTAGGCTTTAAACCGACTATGTGGTTGTAATGTCCATTACAAATGATTGTTTTGTTACATGATATTGTTAGAGAAGACATAAGAAGATTAAGGTTTTGACTGATATGTATTAAAAGTAATGGGACCCCCGGAACAAATGCTGTAAAAAACACCTGCTAATGCATTAGTTTTCAAGACATAGCATTGACAAGCAATATCCATCTAATGCATATTTAACGTCGAGAATGTCTCCGACATATATTACGTAATTAATATTGTATATATTCCATCTAATGCATATTCAACGCCGAGAATGTCTCCGACATATATTATGTAATTAATATTTTATATATTTATTTACTAAATTAGCTAGCTTGATTTAGGTTAGAATTAGTTAAGGATCAATCATCATTATTACAATTGATTCTATAGCTACAATCACGACTGTGTTCGTATTACTCCTTGCTACTATAACTATAAATAGATATTCTCACCTCTGTGTAATATGTTAAGAAAAATTAACCTTTTAAGTATTCAGAATCGAAAGACTTGTGATGAACACCTCAAAAAAAAACTTCCAATACTCTGTTTTTGTGATAACCTGCATTCATGAATGGTTTGTTGGCTTGATTCCTTCAGTCATGATTTCTCTTAGGACTGAGTTCTTTTCGTTTTTTAACATATTAATGGTATAGAAATATGTAATATAAGTCCAAAAAAGCATAAATCATATTAGTGGTCGCCTAGGGCGCCTTAGGATCGCCTGGGCGCTAGGCGAGAGGTATGGCGCCTTGCCTTGCCTAGCGCCTAATACAACATATGTGGTGAATGAGCTGAGGTATGGTGGTTTTGAAGCTGAAATGGGTGTTGGTAGAGCTGCAGATTGCTACTGTTACAAGTTATGATCAAATAGTGACAGAGATGATGCTGAGTTATGGAGATTGAGGGTGTATTGAGTCTGTGCACTGCGTATTGCAGTCTGTGCACTGCGTATTGCAGTTGTGCTACAGGTAGTGTGCAGTTGATGCAGAAATAAGTTTTACAGTGGTTGTGACAATGAGTTGGTGTTGTAGCTGTAGGTCAAATGAGAAGAACAAGAAGCTAAATGCATGAGCAGGCCTGAAACTGTGTAAGAGTTAGGTTATGATACACGTGCAGTGTTGGTGATGGGTTGTTTGTCACAAGAGGCTAACTGCAGTTGGGAGTTGTTGAATTGCAGGTAGAATTGTGAGTCATGGTTGAAGTGTGCTAATGCATAAAACTAGTGGTGTTGTGCAAGTCAAAGAGGTTGGCTGCAGAAGAATGAATGTGTATGAAACTGAGTTGCAATGGGAATTGGTGTTGTTGTTGTATTTGAGATGAATTTAAAAGAAAATAAGTTCTCTGCCATGGATAGTGGGTTGCTGGAATTGCAAGATGGGTTGGTCTGTGGCATCTTTGCCAAGACTTGGCTTCACCTAGTCGTGGTTCTGATGGTGCTAGAATGTCAGAGTTGCTTGTCAGTTCTGCAAAATTGACAAGCTTAGAAAGTGAAACTATGGGCCTGTTTTGTCCAAGATGTGGCAGGGTATTGGGCCAAGAAATAGCAGTCAGATGAAGTGGTTCAATTATTTGGGGTCACGCCCTGTTTTGGAAGTGGTAGCCGAGAGAAGCCTATAAAGGAAACCATTCTCTTTTGATTCTAAGATGATCTTTATTTTTGTTCTAGGGTTTAGACATGATGTTTCTTCTATTTCTTCTTGTTATGAACTCCATGAACATGAACTAATTTTTATTATTGGTTAATGATTAAGTTTATTTCACATAACATGATTTTTGGTTTGATATATTAGTTTTGTCTTAAATTTATCGTTCATGATTCTCTGCATAAATAGTTGCGTGATTGACGTATTGCAACATGATTTCAGTATATGTTTTGTCAAGTTGCAAACCGGTAGAACTCATTCATATCTATATCTATGTAAGGTTTATCATCGAGCGATAATCCTTGAACATAAGTAACATAAATATGATTATAGCTTGTAGTGATACATTCTTGTAATCATATGTGAACCATGACCTTTGTTGAATTATTTGCGCGATGTATTTCAATTGCATTGATTAGACTAATTTCATGAACCTAAATGTTCCATAGGAATTAAACTTGATTAGCGCAAGGTGTTAGGTTATTATTTGGTAGAATCCATACTTGCATCGTTTTACATGTATGTGTGATGAAATCGAGAAATTTACGGGATATGCATTCGACTAGGTATCCTAGTATTTTTGATAATGAGAGATTAAATACCAATTCTAATTATTATGACAAGAACTTGTTTGTGATTGAAGACGAAATCCTTAGCCAATATTCTCATCTATTTGATTTGCTCATTTACTTTTCTTTGTTAGTTTTTAATTTAGTTTGCTTTAGATTAGAATCAGAGAATCCCCCCATTTTTCATAAGATATCGAAACATTTAACAATCCAAGTCATCTCTGTGGGAATGATCCTTTCTTACCTAGTACTTCATTATATATTTTGTGAGTGAGAAAGTGTAATTATTTTTGACGTGTTACGACAGCGATCAACTGGCCATATAAATTATTTTACATTCGCAACTGGCCATAGAAACTGTTAGAATTGGCAACTGACCATATAAATTATAAGATTCGCAACTGGCCATAAAAATTGTTATAATTAGCAACTTTCCATATAAATTATTGGACATTGGCAACTGGTCGTAGAAATTGTTAGAAATTGGCAATTGGCCATATAAATTATAGATTGGCAATTGGCCATATAAATTATAGATTGGCAACTGGCCATATAAATTATTTAAATTGGCAACTAGCTATAAAAACTAGCAGAAGTAGCAATTGGCCAACGAGAATTTATAGAGTCACATATTCTTGATTTTAGCTCTTTTGGTGGTAATCATTTTAAATTACATAAGGCTTGTATTTCTCTATAGATGTCCTTGCTGCTGCTATTATTTTTATATATGTTTCACGCAAGCACCACTTTCACTATTATCTCATACTGGCCATCCTCACTACCAGAAACTGGCTATCCTTCACCATTGGAAACTTGCAAATGGTGGCTAGATATTGTATCCTCACAATAAAATGCTGGAATCAAATGACGGATTCGACGACCCTTGAGGTACGAAAGCAGTGTTTACCTCTCATAAAGCAGTTTGGCATCAATTTAACATTTATTTGGATAAATCAAGTTACTCAAAAGAATTTGAATTTCTGGTTTCTCAAGTGGCGTATTAGATAGTTGGAACTTTCCAAGCGGGTCGTAACCCGACACGTTGGGAGAAAAAAAAATCAAGTACGTCACAATCTATTTCCTTTTCTAGGAAATATTTCCTTACTTAGAAATATTCCCTTATTTTGGTTTCCCAAACCTAGCTCCAAGAATTTTTGTATTAGGTTATTGCCTTAAATCAGTATTCCTTTTTAAAGTACAATTCTACCCTCAATCTAATTTGAGGATTACTAAGTTCCCAAATGAGGAAGGATGCACCTGTACCAATGGGTTCAAGTATTGTGTAGTTTAATTTTACATAATATTTTTAAACAAATTAATCACGGTGGATGCGTACATGTTAACATCTGGTCCACCGGGATGGAAGTATGAGTTGATAATGTTGCTTGTGATCGTTGTGTACTGAATCCGTGTATGAAGAATAAGAGCTTTCATTCTAATAGTGGACGAGCTTTGGAAAATGATACTATCAGTTTTGGTTCTAGTTTTTAAAGATGCATGAGAATTTATTGTGTGTCTGGGACAAAGTTGTGATCATTTTTTATTATTGTTCCTATTGTTATATGATTGTTATGGTAATGCTATGTGAAGCTGAATAGCGATATTTAGTCGATGTGTAATTTGATGTCGTGGTTGGATCGACTCCCATGTGTTTAATTTGCGATGACCGAGGGGTCGCATTAATATTCCACGACTTTATTACAATAAGAGATTCGATTCAAACATTTTTTTTATCTAACGCATCGTTGGTTGATTAAGTGGACTGGAGAAATGGCAGATATGAGTATCACAATTAGAATAAGGTAGGAAATTAGTATATGTTGTACACCGTGCTAAAAGTTAAGGGGGAATGTTCAAGTCTTTCTAGTTCACATGGGTAGTTTTGGCGCCTTAATATTTTCCACTTTAGAGCAACCTGTTTCACAAATACTTAAGTATTGTTTTCCCTAAACCAATATTGCTTCAAGTTTTATTTATTTAAATTGTTTATTTTCTATTTACACTGTCTTTGTTTCTTTCAAATATGACCTCAACATTTTAGACTAATTTATCGAGGTTATAAGCGTGCGAAAACCTACTTTTAGTTGGGGTTTGACCCAACTTAGTATTTCTCAGGAAACCGTGATAATGGATCAACCTAGTTTGTAGATTGCATTTTTGTTCCAAAAATCTAATTCGTCGTTATTTTAAGGTGCTTGGATAAATGTGTTATTGTCATCTTTACATATCAAACTTGTATTATTTATAATAAATTTTAATATTTATTGGGGGGAGGGGGGACCGACCTGCGTGCCGTAGATTATTTTTGTTTTAAAGATTTTTATGAAACTTTACAACAGTTTATCAATTACATTAAATAAAATTTATCTATTTACGGATTATTATGAATCCGCTCTATACAATAACCGGATCCCCATCGTTTGCTTGACGGTTTGAGTGTGTAAAGTGGTCCATGAGTACACCACACTTGGTATTATAGGGCGGCCGACCTAGAATACGAAGTGGGTCATTACAAAGTGGTATCAGAGCCCTAGTAGGATAAATACTTGGGAGGCTGTATAGAGTTTTGTTTGATCACTTAGGCACAATTTATGAGAACATTCATTATGAAAACAAGAGGTTACCAAGTACACCACCAACTTTTTCGTTCAGCAATCTGTGAGGAAAAAACCTAATACAATTTCAGGCAGACCAACTTAATAATCCTTGAAAATATGTATGTAGAGTTTATATCTCCATCTCTTCTCAATCGAAACGTATATACAATGAAGTACATGAACCTCATTGTTAAGAAGAGCACTTGGATGATCTCAAAAATTAATATCCAAGATCAATCTAGTCGTATCCAAATAATCAAATCATAATTATGCCAAGTGATAAACTTGTTATCTATCTTTCAAGATTTAAATTCTACAAGAAACAAGTTTAGTAATCAATCATAATTTTATGGACGTATCTACTAAGATTGAATACGTACTACTTGTGTAAATCCTATTATAAGGATAAAAAAGATAATTCCTAAAGGGTAAAACACAAGACACCAAAAGTTTTGTTAACGAGGAAACCGCAACAGCAGAAAAACCCTAGGATCTCGTCCAGATTTGAACACCAAACTGTATTAAGCCGCTATAGACACTAGCCTATTATCAGACTTCATATTGGAATGTTGTTGAGACTAAATCCACCCTCCAAGCAATTCAGTTACAGTCGCGCTCTTTATATCTCTTGAACCTCGCAAGGCTCTACGCAATTGATTCCCTTAGCTGTCGTCCTTTACACCCTAAGAGTTGCCTCAACCTAAGTGAATACTTTTGATACCAATATGCCTCTAACAGATAAGCCTATGATTTCCTTTTAAATCAAATATTAAGTCTTGGAAATCTGTTTGCAATAGACAAAGCTAACAAACCTCATAAATCCGGAACACTTACATTCACTTAGATGAGAATCTTGGATTCTTGACCACCTCTCAAGAACAATCTTCAACTTATCAATTAAGAATAGTTTTCATATATATATCTTGAGGAATCATAAAGTCTAGATGAAGAGAACTTTGTGATTAATATATATCTTGCTTGAAATAGATTATGAGAACCTCGATAACAAAAAAGCAAGATCAGGATGCACGAACTATCAAGGTAAAATATATCATACTTGGATTCACGAATCCCCAAAGCGAAGTCTTTTAGTCATAAACTTAATAACATTTCACATAGGAAACTTATGTCAATAGAGGATGACTCTAGCTATCAATAAGGATGTAGTTGCGGATTATCTCACAACTACACCCTCATTAGAATCCATTAAAATGATTCCTAAACCTAATTAATTTGATATGAAACTAAGAATTAAGGTACTAAAATTAGAAAGAGACACAAATATTTTTACGTGGTTCGATCAATGTGATCTACATCCACGGTGCTTCACTAGTGATTGTATGTGATTACATGATTTTACAATTGAGACTCCATTAATGAATATTTGGAGCTCTAGAATTTTTGGGGAAGAAGATGATAAAGAAAATAAATCCCTCTCTAAAATTTTCTCTCTCCTCCTAAAATTATCCTCATCTCTCAAATTGTGTCTCTCCTTCTCATGCCTAAATGGCTATTTATATGATCTTACAAAATATGACGGTTGTGTTGTCCCGCCATTTTGGATTTTAGAATTATCTTGCGAAGCTTCGTAACTTCACTTCACGAACTTCTTTTACTTTCCTCGTTATTTCTTTTGCTCGCAAAATGTTCTTTGCTCGCAAGATATATTTTCTCTCCACAATTTCGTAAGTTATCATTTGCTGTGATATTCCGCTCCTACATCTTGCCTCTTTTTTCTTGAATATTGCTTGAAGAGCGATTTTTAAGAAAAAATCACTTGCTGTGGTTGTTGGAGTAGTCTTTGATCTTTGTTGATGAAGGAACGAGCGAAAGAATACTAGTCTTGAAAAGTATATACTTGCCTCTATTCTTTTGCGAAGTTCTGAATCTTTAAGAAGTAATTAGAAGTATCATCTTGCGAAGTATGAAGTATGCGAAGTATCTTGAAGAAGTATGAAGTATAAGAAATATAAAATATCCTTGAAGAAGTATAAGAAGTACTTAATCCTCGGAATATATAAGAAGTATGAAGTATCCTTAAGAAGTATAAGAAGTATTTAATCCTCGAATTATATATGAAGTATAAAATATCCTTGATGAGAGTGATAAATATTGCCTCTGTTCATGTGAAACTCTGTTCATGTGAAATTATTATTCCACTTTTGGTGAGGATTCTTGATGAGAAGATAAAGAACATCAAATATTTTCTTGGGTATCCATAGTTGCCTCTGTTCTTTATCTTCGAAAGAAAATTCTTGAGAAAATGTTGAATAATTAAATTGCATTTATATTGTTATGTTGCCTCTGCCTCAAGTGGTAACCCTATTATCTTCTGAATATTTCTACGAATTCCTGAGTTTTTCTGCGCATTTCTGAACTTCTGAATAGTCTTTTGTAAATAGTCTTTGAACATCTTCTGTTGTGAATGTACTATTGCGAATATAGTGTTACGAACATAGTGTTGCGAATATAATGTTGCGAATATAGTGTTACGAACTTTGAATAGTCCTGCGAATTATGAACTTTTCTGCGAAGTTTCGTGGTATTTTCCTGTAAAATTTTGTACAATACTTGTGCGAATATAATATCTATGTAATGATTATGTTATGAAATGCGTATGCAATTCTTATGCCATGAATTTTTTATGCGATGCATTTATGATGCAAATATGATGCTTGAATGATGCGAGTATGATGCAAATATGATGCTTGTACGATGTGAATACTTATCTATTATAATGCATAGCTAATGTTTGTGTTACTTAGCTCATTTTGCTGCGGTAAAATTGATATATCTTTGAATTTCCTCTATTCATATAATTATCTTCGCAAGTTTATTTGTGTATTTTCTTATATAAATTCGTCTTTGATCGCGAATGAAATCGCCTCTTTTGCTATAACTTCATGATATATATTCTTGTAAAAATTCTTCAATGATATTGATGGAATTGTCTTCTTTGATATATATTGTCTTCAAAATTCTTCAATGATCTTGATGGAATTGTCTTCTTTGATATATATTCTCTTCAAAATTCTTCAATGATCTTGATGAAGTTGTCTTCTCTTCAAAACTTCATGATGTATATTCTTGTATAATTTCTTCAATGATTGTAATGAATTTCATTAATTGTTATGGTCTTATCATGCCTTCCTAAGTAAAGGTCTTATTTTTCCACCTCTTTTGTAGCGACAAAATCGCAGGACGTTCTTACACTTTCATGCAAAAACCCATTGATCTTGCCTTATCTTTTTTGTATAGTATTTTAGCCTCTTCAGGAATTGTTGCGACAATATGACAGGCCTAAATATTCTTGCGAACATAAAGCCCCATGACATTGCCGTCTTGCGATGAAATCGCAGGACGTATCTACACTTTCATGTAGTGACCCATTGATCTCATCTTAACTTCTTTATTATGTTCTGCGAGTTCTTTATTCTTTTCTTTCTTTCTTTTTTTTTTTTTTTTTTTAGAAGGCTCGCAGAACTTCATTTGTTGCACAAATATGACAAGCCTTTATGTTTTCGCAAACAAGAAGCCTCGTGACATTTGCGTCTTATAGCACGTATCAGCTCCCTAATGGAGGGTGCTTCCATTTATCTTCCCCCTGATTGCCCCTTCAAGGAAGCGTACATCGACCATACAAGGTTAGATCTTCCCATCCGGTTCTGCCAACAACAAGCTTTTGATCGCAACCTCTTATCATTTTTGCCTATAGGGCTTATAGTTACGAGGTTGCACCCTATGGGGTATCTTTGGGCCAAGTGCATCATTTTCCAAGACTTGTCAAAAATGGCAGATGTGGTTCAACCTCACCCGACACTCTTGACTCAACCGTGTACCTCGGCGCCTTGATCGTTTTCGCACTTCTTGGGAAAGACAAGTATGCCTTAGTCGCCCAACCTAAATCTTCTTACACCGCATTTTATATTGCGTAATGTCGCTAGATTAGGTGAGAATCCAAGGTGTCTAACCCGGATAGGTACCCCATTATTGGGTTGTACCCCTAAATTTTTACCATGTACTAAGGGCCCTTGGTGGTGTTCCGGTTACCCTTAGCCACGTTATAGGTACCCCCTTAAATGACGTACTTTAGGACTTTGCCTCTTACGAAATATAGCTTCGCGAACTAGGGTGTACGCCACAAAGGTTTGCCTGTATAAAATTTTCTGCGGCTCTCTTTCTTTTTTGGAGGCTGATCACAGATTGCGGTCTTTTATTCGCAAGTTAATCGTAAATGGCGGTATTTTTTCGCCTTTTAAAAATTCATCGTAAATTTTTCATGTATATAAAATGTTGAATATTTTCATGAAATGTTTAGTATAAGAAGTATGAGAAGTATCCATATCACAACACGTCTTTAAATCAAAATTATTCTATAGAAATATAGGAATTGAATTTTCTCTGTTTTTTGCAATTTTGAAGTCTTTGAAAAATTTTGAGATCTTTTAATTTTTGCGATGAACTCATTTTTGAATTTTGCGATTGTATCGCTTTTTACCAATCTAAAAAAAATCTTTGAAATGTTTTGAAATCTTAGAAATTGTAGAAATTTTGCGAGTATATCTGTTTTAGTAAATAAAATCAAAAATCTTTTGTCTTCCGTAAATAAAGTATTCAAGGAAATGTTACTTACCTTTTTACAGCTTGTTGTTTTCTCTTGTGAAGTAAATTGCTTGCTTGCAAAATGAGAAAGAATGAGAATTAAATTTTTGACCCGCCATGAAACTCATACTTCTGTTGGATTGCTTGCTGTTCATGAAGTAGTTTTCTTCTTCCCGAAGTAGGTTATATTGATGCAAGCCTTGGAAAATATATACAAAGTAAACATTCACGAAGTTAAATAATTGCGGATTTAAATGAATATTCGCGAAGTAAATGGTTGCGAAGTAAATTTTCATGAAGTTAAAATTTACGAACAAAGAAAATGAAAATTCGGTACTTAAAGTAAAATTCCACAAAGTAAATGTTTACGAATTTTCGGTACTTAAAGTAAATTTTGCGAGCAAAGAAAATGAAAATTCAGTACTTAAAGTAAAATTACATGAAGTAAATGTTTACGAATTTCCCTCTTTATTTCTTTGCTGCGGAGTGAAATATGACTGTCTCCCATCTTCATCGTACGTCTCCTTCTAGATTTGATTGTTAATGAAGCTTTGCTTGAATTTTAAATCCTTTTTTTTTTGAGAAGATAAATTTCACAGAACTTTTGTTTTTCCATAACCCCCTATTTTCTCTTGAAATGTAACATTGTTCTCACGCCGGGCAGTGTGATTTCTGAGTTATCTTGTAAACTTCACGAGTAAACTTCTTCATTAAACTTCACGAACCACTACTGAGTTCTCTGAGTTCATAGTTCTTGGAAAGTTCTTTACTGCGAACCATTATTTCATGAGTAGTGTCTGGTGTACATTTAGACTTATTCTCGCAATAGGGTTTGTGTGAACACCATTGTAAACTTCATTTGTCTTCTATGGTTGAATACCTCTTGAGGAAGTGCTTGGGTATCACGAATTTCCTGAACTTCTCGAGTAAGTAACTCTTTCAAATTGGACCTGAGGTATCATGTACTTTTTTTTTTTTTATGCAGGCACTTGGGAAGAAGACTTCCCGTGAAGGACGTCAATATTCTGTTCTCAACAACCATTTTTCCATCTTTCCGTCAATTTTAACGAACAATCGTATAAGAAATTTCGCAAAGCTCACTAACAACCTTATTTCAACCTTATTTCATAACCTTATTTTTACGAACAATCGCAGCAACCTTCACCAACAGCTCATTCGTATAGGTGGTGAAACTTTACAAGAATTCACACGCTTCCCTTAACGATGTTGAACAAATACGTGCCTGGAATTCTTAGTTTCTTAGTAGAAGTATGATGTTGAACTGATGCATATACGTTTTGATTTCCCTCCTTTGCTGGTTTTTCTTCTTCGCAGAAACTATTAACTTCACAAGAATTATTACCTTCGCAAATATTTTACAAACTCTCAGATGTCTTTCTGCATCCGTAGGTAGGAAAATGGAAAGATGTCTTTCTTCATTCTTTATTAGTTGTTGAATAATTATCTGATGAGCCTTCACCAGACTTTGTTACCGGTGCTATACGCTGATTAACACGAGTTTGTTGTCTTGTCTTCGTTAGTTGGTATTCGATGGAATACTGCATTTTTCTTCTTAGCTCGTTGCTTTAGGATTTTAGCTGGCTTTGCCTAAACTATTAGGATGGTTGGCTCACATTTATGGCTCGTGAATCCGACTTCTTTCCATCTATCATTGTTCTACTTCGCTGTACTGCAAATGTCTTGCTAATAAATTATTCTATCTTCGTATTAGTTGGTAACGAAGAAACTGACGACGTCCACTGCATCTTTACTTCCTATATCATGCGAAATGAACGCACACATTTATTTTCGCCTATAGCAATCTAGTAGAGTTGGTCTTTCATCTTCGCAAAAGTTTGCCACCTCCCTTTCTTATCTATTTTCTGAGTCCACTTCATGAGTTTGTAGTCTTTTTGGATTTCACCATCCTTTGTTCCTCTCATCATGCAGTGTCCACTTCTTAGCCATTTGGTGTGAAATTATATGTCTATCAAATTATTTCTTCGCATGAAAGCAATCATGAACTAAATTCTTCTTCGTATATTCATTCCTTTTCATTTGACAGAGAAAACATACTTCTTCGCATAAAGAGTTCTCAGCTATTTGCTTACGTATATCTCCCTGGACAGTTTATGTAACTCGAATTGTCTTGTGCAAAGTGAACTACTGAACTTCACCCCGTCCTACTGAATTTCTTCTTCTTCTCCGTTCGTAAGATTCGAACCCACGATGACATTTATCCCGTTTCTTCGTAGGAATGATATTTCTTCGTCAGTGACGCAGAACTTTTGCAAAAAATTTGTTGCAAACGATTAGTAAATTTGGTTAGCAGTTTATAGATCATTAAGATGAGTAATGTTTGCGTATGAAGAATGAAAACTTTACATATATTCTTCTTGTTTTTGTTCTTGCGAAATGTAAATCTCTAAATCTCTAACCAACAGAAAATCTTGAAATTTGACTTTGCCAGAAATTCTTTAAACAAATTTGTAAAACGAGATTTAGTTACTACAAATTTATAGCAAAAACATTTTTAAATTCAAAACTTCCATAATAAATCCAATTTCTACAAAAAGCAAAGTTTAGATCGCAAACAATTTATTTTTCAATTTGTGTTTTGAAATTCCCAAATTTTGAAAAATGAAACAAAGAATAAGAAAAGTGATAAGAAATTTGTCCTTTTTGGAAGCGATTGTTGACGTAGCATGTGTAAATTTCATTTTGCTTGATGATTTCTCCATATCCACATTTATCTTCCTGAACTACTACTAATGTGTTTGTTGTTTGAAGATGCCAATAAAAGAACTTCCATTTTTGTCTTCAAAACTCATAAATCCAGTACAATTCATCACCATCAATAACCAATTTTTCTAACTTTCTTGAACCAACAAGATTAGGTCCTTGTTTCTAGCGTCAATTATGTAGTTGCGGATTATCTCACAACTACACCCTCATTAGAATCCATTAAAATGATTCCTAAACCTAATTAATTTGATATGAAACTAAGAATTAAGGTACTAAAATTATAAAGAGACACAAAGATTTTTACGTGGTTCGATCAATGTGATCTACATCCATGGTGCTTCACTAGTGATTGTATGTGATTACATGATTTTACAATTGAGACTCCATTAATGAATATTTGGAGCTTTAGAATTTTTGGGGAAGAAGATGATAAAGAAAATAAATCCCTCTCTAAAATTTTCTCTCTCCTCCTAAAATTATCCTCATCTCTCAAATTGTGTCTCTCCTTCTCATGCCTAAATGGCTATTTATATGATCTTACAAAATATGACGGTTGTGTTGTCCCGCCATTTTGGATTTTAGAATTATCTTGCGAAGCTTCGTAACTTCACTTCACGAACTTCTTTTACTTTCCTCGTGATTTATTTTGCTCGCAAAATGTTCTTTGCTCGCAAGATATCTTTTCTCTCCACAATTTCGTAAGTTATCATTTGCTGTGATATTCCGCTCCTACAAAGGACACAAGGTGTCAAGGATTGAATTTCCCAGTTGAAAGAGCATCTTTATTTATAGTTTTTCAAGATTGATGGTTGCTTAAAATTCAAGCTAAGATAACTTTAGATTCAAGAAAACTATTTCTCTGTTTAGATGAAACTGAAGTTAGGGTTTCGAGTAAGCATGTGAGAAGTTTATCTTGAAACTACATAGAAAAATACACAGTGGTCCGGTTACTGAACCGTGTATAATGACTTTTCCTTTTTTGGAAAATATGCCATATGAATTATACACAATTTGATGTTCATTAAAATACTTAATAATTTAATAATAACACATAAACAAGTGCTTTAGTTGTCAATGATGTCTTAGAGATGTTTAAGTGAGTCATAGCAGTGCTAAACATATTTTAAAAATAAGTCTTGAGCATTTGCTAAATTCTACCGGGACCGTTGGTGAAACAGTTTGTGAACCATAAGGCAAGTTCACGAGTCAGGGTGCTACGGATCGTAAACCGGGTTCTCCAACCCTACTCGGCTCGATGGACTCGGTTCGTGAACTGGATTCACCAACTGTTAGCCTTTTACACCAACATGAAAAACTCATATCACTACGGTTCGTAAATGATAAGTGCATATGTTAGAGCACTGATCAGTCGAACTCGCAAGCGTTGCTATCTCAAGATTGTTGTCAAGTTTAGTTGCCAAAACTATAAGTCTTGATTTCTAATCTATATATAGCTAAGTCTCGGACTAGGAAGTAGTTGAGCTCTAGACTCCACGACGTTCATCATACAAAGAAGAAGAACTACTCAAGGAACTGGTGGAACTTCATCGACTAAAAGGTATTTGGAGACTTGAACTTATTTATCACTCCAAAAGTCTATCTACTCTATCTCCTGTCTTGAGACAAAAGTTGTATTTCTATATAGACTTCGATTATACACATTTGCTATTTCGATCCGAGTTTATCTCGCTTATCTTTTTCTCAAAATATGTGTTGGTAAGCTTTCGCTTCATCTTTACAAGTGACGAAAGTCATGTTGGTTATTTCAATATCTTGAAAATTGTTAAGATAAAAAATTGTGTGTGAATAACCTCTATTTAACATCATCTAAGAATGTTTCAATGATTGAAATAAAGAGTTTAGAACATGTAAACATCCTTGTATATAAGCATATAATGTGTTCGCGCATTAATGTATAAGTCCAAAACCGGAAACCAAATGTATGCATACTTGTGTGTGGACTAAATGGTTGATGAGACTGGGTGCTTACCCATACGCATACTGGAGGAAGTTCACATCCGTGAATTTCTACTGAGTTTGGAAATCAAAACCAACTCAATCCGGTTACCTAAGTATGCGTACATACTAGCGAAAAGTTCACTTCCATGAATTTTTGCTGAGTTTGGAAACCAAACAAACTCAAATATGGTTACTTAAGTACGCATACCCATATGCACACTTAAGTGTGTTACTTTTTAAAATTGTTTTATTCGTGAACTTAAATATATATAAACTAAGGAATGCATATTTGTAAACCATGGCTATAAAGTTCATGAACCGATTCGAGTGAATCAAAACTAATTTTGCTTCGATTGTGTCTTATATACTTCTATAAGATCTAAGCAATTGAAAAACTCTTGAACTAGTTCATTTGAGTCATTTGAACTAGTTATGGTGAAGATGAATATGGTTGATGTGAAAGTGCTCATTTGGCTAACCATTTGGTTAACTAATGTTGAGCCAACTAAGTGTACATGTTTAGGTACGGTTACTCAAACCTTTGTGATACTAGTGGTATAAGCTAGAGTTGATTCTCCTTTAACCTTAAGTTTCTATCGAGACCCTGTAAGTTAACGACTTGAAGACTTCATTGGGATTGTGAAGCCAGACCCAACTATTTTCTCTGTAGTTGCGTGATTTGATTTTGTTATTTATATCATGATTGACTACAATCGTAAGATTGTCTTGATATTAATTTCTCCGATAATCAAGATTGAAAAGTAAACACAAATATCTTCATCTCATCGTTTGTGATTCCAAAATATCTTGTTTCGCTAGTCGATTAAGATTATTGTGATGTGATTAATAATTCTAGGCTGTTCTTCGGGAATATAAGTCCGGGTTATCAATTGGTCCATGTTCACCTTGATTTATCAAAAGACGGAACAAGACTTGTAGGTATTTCTGTGGGAGACAAATTTATCTATTCTTGTAGACTTTTCTGTGTGATACAGATTTGTTTATTAAAGTCTTCGAATTTAGGTCGTAGTAACTCTTAGTTGTAGGTGAGATCATCTAAGGGAATCAAGTTCGTAGTATCATGCTAGGATCAGAGAAATAAGGAGCGCAAATATACCTTGGATCAGTGTGAGATTGATCTGGGTTCAACTACAGTCCAGATCGAAGTTAGTTTGTAGTAGGCTAGTATCTGTAGTAGCTTAATACAGTGTGTTCAATCTGGACTAGGTCCCGGGGGTTTTCTACATTTTCGGTTTCCTCGTTAACTAAACTTTTGGTGTCTGTGTTATTTTTTTTCCGTATTATATTTTGTTATATAATTTAAATATCACAGGTTGTGCGTTGAATCAATCAATTGGGAAATCCGACCTTTGGTTGTTGATTAAAATTGATTGATACTTGAACATTGGTCTTTGGTACCGTTCAAGTTAATTTCTCTTGTATTCAATTATACTAGCAGATTTCTATTTGCTTGAGTAAGGATTGAATCGAGAAATTGAGATATAACTCTTTGATATACTTTTTATTAAGATTGAGTCTGACTGTCTAGTTGATTCTTTTAAATTATACATATTGCTAAGCGAATTATTGAGTGAGGTTATTGTACCCCCACTTTTTCAGCTGGTATCGGAGCTTGCAAACATGTTAAAGACCTTATAAGTCTGTGTTTATAAGCGATCTGACTATATGGACAGTAATCTCTCTGATAACGCATCGCCAAATCATAATTCCACTGGGATGCTTCAATACTCTAAAACAT
The DNA here is from genome assembly GCA_023529315.1 of Papaver bracteatum. Lineage (NCBI taxonomy): Eukaryota > Viridiplantae > Streptophyta > Magnoliopsida > Ranunculales > Papaveraceae > Papaver > Papaver bracteatum. The sequence continues at coordinate 1,958,649 of JAJJWX010003415.1, read as the reverse complement.
CTAAAAAATCGTATGTTCCTGCTTCTGTGTCTGAATCTGCCTTCAACTGGGAAAAGTGTCTAGATGAACAGTTAGATGATCTTTCAGATGAGAGTGATTCGGAAGAAGAAAAAATTATTGATGGGGAAGTCTCTTAATATATCAATCTCTTTGACCATGCTTTGAAAGAAAAGAAGTCAACAACTTGCTTGAGGAAATATTTGGGACCTCTCTGTCAAGAAAACCGAAAGATGAGAAAACTCTTCAAAGGTTATGATTGTGGATATAGACTTTTACAATCTACCGTTAAATATCGAGAAGAAAATTTACGCTCAAAAAGGTCTGAATGTGATAATCTCCTTCGAAATCTCTTTATGTTGAAAGAAAGACTTGCAGAATCTGAAACAAGATATGACTCTCAACAAAATTGTTTTAATGACAGAGAACTTAGTTTCCTTGCCAGAGAAAAATCCTTGGAGATTGATCTCGCTGCTTCCCTTAATAAGCTAAATTCACTAGAATAGAATATGAAAAGATTCAATTTTAGATCTACAAAATTATCTTCTATTCTTGGAGCATGTAAAGAACATCGTGATACACGTGGTCTAGGCTATAAGGGAATATACGCTCCAAGTACTGGTAAAATCAATTTTTTTCATGTTATTGACAACTCTTCATGTGAACAGTCAAGAACAATTCCTTTAACTACTATTATTACGGAAATAAAGGGCATCTTGAACGAAGATGTCATTTTCGACCGAGGAATGAGAAACTTCACAACATTCTTGCATGGATGTCCAAAGAAGTAATGCAACCTATCTCTCATATTGCTGGAGTAAAAGGCAATGTCTACAATCAAGAGAAATGCTGTGATGAGTTATTTTTAGATTATGATTTTAAGACAAAAAATGCTTACAATTGTAGAAGGAAGAATGTGAGGTGGGCAATTGACTCTTTAAATTACTCTGAAAAAACAAAAAAGCATAGGAGAAAGAAAGAAAAGTCAAACTCCCTTTCTCTCTCTGAAAATGACTGTGAACCCGAGGTGTCTTCTCTAGAATTTATTCATATCAATAATCGAGTCTCAGAGATCAAGATTAGAATAAATAGACTCAAACGGAGCATCAAAAAGGCAAGGAAAATAGCAGGTCCAGGTGTAGATAGGGCAAAATAAGTTGCTAGTTCTTACGGAATTGAGGAGACGACCACGCGGAGGAAACTCCTTGAACCGAGTGAATTGTTAAACCTCACATAGATGCATTGCAAGAAGGGAGTGCTTTGAATTCGAGAGATACTTCTGTAGTACTCCAGCCTAAACCAAGATAATGGCCGTTCTAGAGTAAATTCGGTCACAAGAGAGGATGGGTCAATCTGTAGGAGGGAAGCTGAGAAATGTGTGAGATCAATGGTAATCGAAGATCGTAGGTGTATTGTGTATTCTGAAAATAAGATAAGTTTTGAATGATTGAATTTTACTCTGTTGAGAGTAATTGCTCAGACGTTAAGTTGTCGATCTCGTGTTTTCTGTTTGACGTAAGATTTTCGTGTTTACAATCATGATTCAGAGACTTATTTATATTGCTAGAATTATAAATATCATGATCCCATGAAGTGTGATAATTGATTGAATCAAAGAGTGGAGAAGTGGAAATCGTGTTAAAACCAGTTTCTCAACGTACGGAGACTTGGTTGATTTTCCATCCACTACTTTGTTAACTTCTCCAACTGATTGCACAACTTGCTCACATTCTCATTGTATGTATGAACACACGTTCCATAGAATGGCAGACCAAAACCCTAGTTAATATCCCCCATATGACATGATTGATGTCTCGTGATTGTGGAGTCTGCAAGGCAGACGTGTATTTAGTTAGTCAGTTGCTGACTTCATGGGACGATGAGTCCTTGTATTGTTGAGTCGAACATGATTTGAAAATGTTCTAAGACTCATGAATTGAATATGTCTATTGAGACAGAGATATAATTCTCAAGTAAATGTTGATATTTAAGGTGAGCAAATATTGCTCATTCGATGAATTGTTGAATATTGATAGTTATACCAATATTCCTTGGTTTGAGCAAATATTGCTCATCTGAGAAAATGTTGCTTGTTTGATGAATTATTGGTAGCATGGCCAAATTAAGTATTAAATCAGAATACTGGTAGCTAAACTTAGTATATATATAATTAATAAAATGTTGGTTATGAGATCAACGTAAAATTATTAGCGTTTGAATCTGGAATTATGAACCTTGGACTCAAAACCCTTATTTGATCAATTGATGATTTATTGAAATTGAACCACAGAGTGAAGGAGGGACTGGAAACACGGGATGATGGATCGACTATGTAGCGCCCAGATTCTCAAGTAAGCAAAAAATATACCAAAGTCTCTTGAAGACCAGTTGGTGAAAGGATGATTAAATGTTGGTTTAATCATTTATTAAAATAACGCTCGTCTGAGCCTTAGGTGATAAAACCTAATTAATTATGAAGAGATGAGGTATCGACCAAGGGGTCATGAAACCTGCCCTGGGTGGTCACAGGATCGAATAACGATCGTTCCATGAAGCTCCAAATTGTTTGGAAGAGTTAAAACCTAATATGAACAAATTAGGTCAAATGATGAAAATATATATGACCGGCCTCTTGCAGCCCAAAGAGCCAACCTTGGTGGGTCAAGGTAGTATGCTCGCATCACCGAAGTGTTCGTGTCTCAGTCCTGAGAATTTTGATATTTTCTGATGTGCGTTTGAGCAATCATTTGGGAAAATATGAAGAAATCATGGATTTTTGCTGAAACTGAGGAAACTTCATGAGATGAAGGGAAAATAATAATAAAATGAAGGAATCATGAAGTGTGAGACCGGCTATGGCCGTCCAACAAATGAGCCCGGTCTTATAGCATTTCCCTAATTTTATTATATTTTTTCATGATTTTATGGAAATATCATAAAATAAATGAGTTTGTGGAAACTAAGGAGTTTTGTTGAAATCAAGGAGTTTCCTTGAAGTGAAGGAGTTTCCATGAGATGAAGGAAACAAATAACATTAATAATAATAAAATAAAGGCGTGTGGGACCGGCTTGGGATGGTCGACCGGCTAGGGCCCGGTCCCGTGAGTTTTCCCTAAATTTATGTATCATTTCATGATTTGAAGGAATTTTCATAATTTGTAGGAAATATCAAGAAATCAAGAAATTTCATGGGATCAAGGAAACATAAAAATAATATGGATAAAATAAGGGGCGCGTGAGATCGGCTAGGCATAACCGGCCGGCTAGGGCCCGGTCCCACGAGTTTCCCTAATTTTTATTATTTTTCATGATTTGAAGGAAATACCATGAAATTAAGGAGTTTTCATGAGATTGGGGAAATAATAATTAAATAATGAGGAACCATGAGGTGTGGGACCGTCCATGACTTGGTATTTCCTTCAAATCATGAAACTAGGGCATAGCCGGCCGTCTGGTAGACACGGTCCCATGACACCTTTCCCAATTTTATATTATTTCCTTGATGCGAAGGAAACACCATGAAACTGAGGAGTTTCCTAAAAACAAAGGATATTTGTTCAAATGAAAAGATTTTCATAAGATCAAGGAAAATAATAATAAAAAAAAAATTGGACGCGGGACATGTCACGGCACGACCGGCCGGCTGGTGGGCCCAGTCCCTTAACACCTTGGTTAATATTTTATTACTTATTATTTTCTTTCATATTTTGCATAGGTTCACCGTCTCATCGTATATTTAAATACTCATTCGTGCATTCAGGTGCTCGTTAGTGCATTATTGCGAAGTACACTTGCACCATTTTGGTCGGGGCTTACTCGATAGCAGCTTAGACGCCCCTGTGTGGAATACTTATTACTAACCCATGGAATTCTGCTGGGAAGAATCATGAATTGAAGTAATGAATTATTATGGAAAACATAGAATATTTTCCAGGGATTCAGTTAATGAATCTAATGATTCAGGAATAGTTAATTATGGCTCTATACTAGTACGATCGTCTAGGAGCATTAATTATTCATGAATTGAGTGATCATGAGCTTGTTGAAGCGTCATATTTCTTTTATATAGTCAGGGAAAATATTGTTACATCCTGAAGACGTTATTGCTCTATACTAGCAGGCAAGCTGTCTAGGAGCCGTCCTTTCTTTCAATTCTATATAGGAGTAATTACTGAAATTGCTCAGTATTCATGAGATATGTTGTTTCCTCAACTGAAAGACTACATATCTATATATACTCTGAGAGACATTATTCTCAGTCAGAGATTCTTGTGACATGAGCCTTCATGCTTTCGATAAGAGACATGAGCCTCGATACTCATCTGATTGCTGGATCAGGAGTACCTATAATTACGGGTTTACGATTTTAGCCCTTGTCGAAAATCCACCATCTACATTAAGTCCCCTGCTTAGTGAGGAACAATCATGTTCCTCAGTCAGTACTGAATGGTGATTTTCCGGTTACAAACAATGTAAGCAATTGAACTTAGTCGTAAGATAAGACCTTACTGGATTTTTGATAGTACAAGCAAACCACGGATTGAACGTGGATTCCAATGGAATGATAGAGCATCGCCTTAATTATCATGAATTGGTGTTGAACCGCTGATTTTGATGATGGGACCTTGGTCGTTTTAGGATTCACGGACCGGGACAAATAAGGAAATCCTTGTGAGATTAGGTTTTGGAAATAAAAGGGAATTAATCCCTTTTTTTAATTTCTTTCCCATGACTGACCACCTTCTTCCTCCCTTCATCACCTTTACGTCAGAGCACAGGAGAAATTTTTTTCCGGAATTGTTGTCGTCGTCCAACCGTCTGATCACCGTCCGACTATATTCCGGCCGGCGCCGACCAGGTACCTGAAGTTTTTTTTTTTTTTTTTTTTTTCTACTTTCATGAGTTTCATGAATTGTTCATGCCTTGATTATGTTGAAGTTATATACATGTGTAAATATGAGTGTGAGTCTTGTAGAAAACTCTTGTTTTTATAAAACATATGTTCGCTCGATCGTTAGTTTGAGAAACTATTAATATTCCCTGACCTAGGAGATTTTTTTTTTTTTTGAAATAGACCCATGTCCAGTGATACAATTTTGTTTATGAGCTTTCGTGAAAACCAAAACTTACCTTAAACCATGTGAATTTTCATAAAATCGAAATAAACCCTCGTTTCGAAGACGAACGATAGTACGAAGGAAAAAAAGTTTTTTTTTTTTATAAAACCGTGACCTGTTTACGGATATATTCTTTTTTGATGAAACCGTGGAATATCCACAAAAATTTCGTTTACATGAGCCTTGCTCATATCAAAATTATTTACGTGAGTAAATCACGTTTTATTTTATATATAATATATATTGTTTTCTTAAAAAAGTCAAAACTAGAGTTTTGTGTAATCATTAGAAGCAAACAATTATTTATGATGAAATAATGTTTTAGTTTTCATAATCCCATGGTGAATGTTCACGCAGTGGAAATGTTCATGATTTTATGAAAATTTGAGTTTTGCTCGTACTGTGTAGGTTTTGAAGAAACGAACAGTTTTGAAGTGCTGACTCTAATATCACAATCACTGTGTCTGTGGAATTGTAAAGAGGTAAGAGTTAGGATTACGATTTTTGCAGTGGATATATTATCAACATATCTATAATTTTTTGCTCCTGGTTCTAGAAAATGGTGACTTCTAGCAGCGGCGATTATGATTATAGCTATTTTTCCAGCTCTTCTGAAGAGGATTCCAAAGTTTCCGCAACCAAATCACGAGCTAAGATGAATCATACTGAGAGAACAAAGCCTGGCTTACCTTTAAATAACTATAGAGTTACTTATACTGATCTAATGAAGAGAAAATCCGGGATGATAGGATGGATATCATTGGAGAAGAAGGTACCGAATTCGGCGCAGTGTACTAGCAACTGAGGAGAAACTTCAATCTTGAGCTGACGGTGTACCCTATGATTCTAATTCTTCGGAAGATGAACCCGTGTGGGTGCCATGAGATCTCAAGATTAAGCCGGATCGACGTACCAGGGATATTGAGAAACTTGTCAAATCTGACCTTAAAGCTGAGCATGAAAAGGAGGAGTACTGGGATTCTAGCGATCCTGAGATCCATCCAGACTTCGTCAATGGCCCTGATAGTAATTCTGATGAAGAATTTGAAGAGGACTCTACAAAAGACGACGATGACGAATATGATAACTCTGACAAATCTGATGAATCCGAGGAGTAGTCTTGCTCCTGATCTTGTTTAGACATCTGAATGCCCTTCTTTTTTTTAATCTTCGTAGTAGATATATCTTTGATGATCTGAATAGCTTCTCTTCAGAATTAGGATTTTCTTTTGCATGAGAAACCCTTTTATTAATGTTGATTATTCCATAATTGAATGAAATGGACCAATGTTCATGATCCAAAATTCATCATGATCCCTTTCGGCTTGCCTTGGTGATTTCCATTTGTGGAAAATACTAAGATATGTTGCGTGGGCTGAGAAAACACGCGTCATACACAAATCCGTGTGGTTTTCTGACTGTGCATAGCTCTTATCAGTCCCCAGTTATTTTTCTTCTGCATCTCCAGTATTGACCTTGTTTGAATCTTAGGGTTTCTGTAAAACCCGCAATTGAATTGACTATCTGCAGAATATAAGTATCCACCGTATCTTGTATATATCTCCAAGACTTAGGGTTTAGAATTTACGCAAATATTTATTCCATTCCTGAGTCATTTTCATCGTGCAAAGGAAATTTTGTTATCATACATTTTCATCGCTATGTCCAGCAGTAGTATTTCTTCTCGAAATGAACCTCAGTCGAAGCATGAAATAGAAGCGTTCGTCTCAGTAAGTTGTGTATTTTTCTTCATCTCCGTTTGATCAGAGTTATTGATCATAGGAAAATGATTTGTTGCAGGATAATCAGAAGAATCCATCTTATTCTCATAATTCAAGACCCAAGCGGACTGTTAGAGCCACTGCCCGGTATATGTCAACTCATGTTGAAGCCGGCATATCTGTGAGTAATTCTATGATTTTTTGAGTGGAGTATTATTTAACGGTTTTATCCAATCTTCATATGAAATTAAAAACTTCTTCACTGTAGGTTGATGTGCATGTTGTTGTTGATGCTACAAAGAGAAGGAATGGGAAGTCTGTGACTGATGATGACGACGTCGAAAAAAACTCTACGAACTCCGTGGAGACTGGAGTTACAATTCACTACCCAACAACTGTACTCCCATTTGAAACTCCCATGATTAAAAATTTCCCAGGTAATGAAATAGTTGGCAGCTTTATCGTTCCCAAATGTCACGCATCTTTGTATAGCAAGATCTGGAGATGATACGGTCACATTTCCACTACTGAGGTGTGGAGAGGCTTCTTGCTGACCCTCCTGACTACGGTCGCCGGGGTTTTACCAATCATTGAGGAGATGATGGAGACGAATCTACGAGATGTTAAGAATCATGAACTTCACAAATTTGATGACATGATATCGAATTGCGAGACCTTGCAGTTCAATGTAAGTTGGCTTCACCATCGGCTTGTCATGATCAAAGTTGACAGGGCAGCGGCCGTTGCTGAAGAAATTTCCACCACAACTGCTTTTTTGGAAGAGGAAAAGGCACTTTCCTTGGATTCGGCGAGAGTTGAGAAAGCTGTCCAGGATTTGAAAGTGAATACCAAGAACTTTCAAAAGAAGCTTGACATGGATGTCTATAAAAATTACTCTTTCCTGGATGGTTTACTCTGAGTGAGCATTTATGATTGTTGTTTTTCAAGTAGGTTTAGGCTTTTTCTTAGGTAGAATAATTGATCATGACATGAGGAAATTTTGTTCATTTATGAAATGTTTAATGAACAAAGGAGCATTTTGCACGCTCTTTGGAGGAATATAAATTACATTCTGAAAATGCTTGAAATGATAAAATGGTGAAAAGGTAATCGTTTTCTATAGATCAGGCACAATATGCTTTGATCCATTTACCGTTGATTATATTTCCTTCCACACCTCCATCAATATCTAAGATTTTGTAATATCCGATGTATACTGCCTTGATAACTACATACGGCCCTTCCCATTTCGGAGAGAACTTGTGAGCATACATGTCTTGTTGAATGTGATTTGCTGTCTTTAATACTATATCCCCTACTTGAAATGTTCGAGGTCATACCATTTTGTTGTAGGCTCTGGAGATCCTTTATTTGTAGGTTTCTACGTATTTTTTCACCTTAGCCCTCTTGACTCGAGCATGTCCATTTCAACAATTCTTGAGTTGGACACTTCGGCTTCATCCCATTGTAATCCACTGGATGTTGCAATCCTTGCCGAAGTAATTTTGATTTCTGCCGGCAATATGTCGTCGGCCCCGTAGACGAGAGAATATGGTGAAGTCCCAATCGATCTCCTTGGCGCGGTTCGATAAGCCCATAAAGCCATATACAATTGTTCATACCAGGTTCAAGGATTATCATGAATTGTTCGACTTAGAATTCATATCTAAGTTTTGTTGGTGCTATCTGCTTGTCCGTTTCCTTGGGGATAATACGGTGTGGAGAAAACTTGTTTTATGCTATATTCCTCGAGCAATTCTGTCACCTGCTTTTTGGCAAAAGGAGTTCCATTATCAGTGATAATATGTTTAGAAACACCAAATCTACATATTATGTATTCTTTGATTAAGGCTGCAATCGTGACTCCAGTGGTGCTTCGAAGAGGAATAGCTTCAACCCATTTGGTAAAATACTCGGTTGTAGTGATGATGTATTCATGCTGCTTCGAAGACGCTGGATTGATTTTCCCGATGATATCCAGTCCCCAGCTATAGAAAGTCCATGGAATATTTACATAATTCAATGGGAGACAAGGAGTGTGAATGAGATTATCAGGGACTTGGAATTGATGATACCTCTGAACGTACGCAGCTGCATCGTCCTCCATGGTCGGACAATAATATTTCTCATTAATCTGGAGAAATAATTTCCTTTTTCCTTGATGTTCTCCATCATGCATCTCCTTCAAAATTATTGGGATTTCATGCTCACCTAAGCATCTCATCAAGTTTCCACCAAATATTTTGCGGTATAAGATTCTATCAAGAAAGACAAATCTTTTAGCTCTCCAAATGAGTTTGATTGTTTCTTTCTTTTCCAACGGAAAATCATTTTCCTGGAGGTACTTGATGTAGGGTTCCCTCCAGTCCCCCAGTGTGATGGGCTGTCAGAGCTTCTAAGTGATGATGAGGCGTCTGATAATTGGGACATGACTTTTGCAGAATTCTTGATTGAGCCTCCATGGAAGGTCAATATTATCCCATTCTTTGAAGCTTTCTGTAAAGTTTTACCACCAGCGTTTGTCCATAGATTTCTTTATGTATGCGTTTGAGTTGTTCGTCCGCTTCGTTGTTTCCAAGGCATCGTGATAAGGACCCATCAGAGTTTCGATAGTATAATGCTCCGTGAAGCAAGAAATAATTCTTTAATTCCTTGAGACTGACTTTCCCTTCTGAAATAGAACTACCTAATTCATGAATAATAGGTGGTCTCCAATCATCTGCTTGAATGTATTTGAATTGAGAAAGCCAGGTAGATGACACAGCACGCCTTTGTATAGTGATTTTTTTTCCTGCTCCTTCGAATTGCATCTTAGAAGTGAGATTTTCCAGGCAGTCAGCATGCCTATTGTTAGTTCGTCCAGTATGGACAATCGTTGCATCAGCGAAGAGAGTTAATAGCCGTTGAGCTCCAGTTCTAAATGGAGCAAGTGTGATTTCTTTGAGAGATTATGTTCCATTCATTTTATTGACCAGTAGCTTTGAATCTCCTCTTATCTCTAGGTGTGTTGATCCTGCTTGCTTGGCCAGGGACAATCCTAGTAAGAAGGCTTCATATTCTGTTGAATTGTTGGTGCAGTGAAAATCCAAATCGAATGAAAGTGAGAAAACGTCACCGGTGGAGACACTAGCACTATGCCTTCTCCTCCAGTGTCGTTGTTAGGGGTGGCGGAACCGTCAAAGTATAAAAGCCACATCTCTTCTTTCATAACTAAGATATCTGGAAACTCACCAGGTACATCTTCATGTAACATTTTTGCATCCTCTCCTGGAAAAGCAGCAAGCAAGTCTGCAATTGCTTGGCCTTTGATTGCTTTAGGCTGTGTACATGCTATGTCATATTATAACATCTGAAGTAGCCACTTTTCTGGTCTTCCTATCAAGGCTAGCTTTGATAGTAGAAACTTTATAGGGTCATCTTTGGAAACGAGCACAACTCTGTTGGATAGTAAATAGTGCCTGAATTTCTGAATTGCATGCACTAACGCTAGACATGCTCTCTCAGACTTTGGGTATCGGAGTTGAGTGTCTCCCATTGTACGACTGAAGTAGTAAATCATTCATTCGTTGCCTTCGTCTTGTTCTTGAGCAAGGAGTGCTCCGATAGCGACATCACTAGAAGTTGTGTAAAGTATCAATGGTCATCCTTGCACCGGTGATTTCATGACAGCAGGTGATAATAATATTTGTTGTATTTTATGAAATGATTCTTGTTGGACAGTTGTCCATGTAAAATTCGCTCACTTCTTCAATAAAGGGGTGAACGAAGCAATGAGTTGAGCCAATCCAGGGATGAAGCGTCGAATATAATTTACCTTGCCCAAATATTTTTGGAGTTCCTTCATAGTGCGTGGAGGAGGCATGGTAGTAATAGCCTTCGTCTTTTCTTGATTGACTTTGATTCCTTCTGTTGTGACCAGGAATCCTAGAAATTTTCCAGAGGAGACACCAAAATCACACTTCAGAGGATTCATCCTTAATTTGTATTCTCTACATCTTTCAAAAACTTGTCTCAGAACTTCAAGGTAGGAGGCTCGAGTCTTCGAATTTACAACCACATCATCAATATAGTCTTCCACTTGTTTGTGCATCATGTCATGGAATATGGCAGTCATGGATCGTTGATAAGTAACACCTGCATTCTTTAACCCAAAGGGCATCACAGTGTAGTGAAAATTCCAAATAGGAGTGCGGAACACGGTTTTGTTGGCATCATGATCGTACATCTTGATCTGGTTGTATCCACTATAACTATCCACGAATGAGAACATACCGTGAACACTGGTTGCATCAACGAGCATATCAATGTTAGTGTTTGAGGGTGAAAACGGTTTGTGCTGATTTTGGTAATTTCGGTGTATGGGTGAGAAATGAATTTAAACGCTAAACAATGTACTGCAAGGGAGTACTTTAGATTCGAGAGATCAATCTGTACAAATCCGACCTAAACCAAAAAATGGACGTTCCAGACTTGCTTCGGTCACAAAGTGAAGGAGAAGGGTTGGTTTTAGGGAAGGAAGCGAAGAAAGTGTTGAGACCAGAATAGTTGATTCTAGAAGAGTAGTTGTTTTACGACTTGTATCAGAAAGTTGGAAGCTAACAGATGGAGAACTAGCAAATGTTTTCTGAGTGTTGTATGTTCCTGACCTGAACTTGTTGTTCGGTGGAAATAGGTAATGCCTATTTATACAAGTCGAAGTGAAACTTACTCTGGTCTCATTAAGAAATGGAAAATGGGTGAATAAATGGGAGGAGGTGGTAACCGGTAACGCTTAGAATTAATGTTCTATAAAATAAAGCATTTCACCGTTACTCCATGTATTTACTAACCGCCTCATCCTTATGACACTTTCTTATAACGGGTGTAGTGTACGCCGCGAGCTGTAAACCGCCAAACAATACCCAATGAGCATCCCCTAGTTTGTGGCATGCGTTGATGTCTTGTGTGTTTTCGTGGAAAACATGTAGCACGTTGTTGTTGTCTGGCAAGTTGATCTTGGAAGACTTTCCGTCTCGGTGGTGACCTTCGACGGTCGAGATTTTGCATCTTAAGAGGAAAGGTAGACGCTGATTATTGCAACCCTTCGTTTGGTAGCCAGTGGCGTGAAATCATGATCAATATGGCTTTAATATGGCATAGTTTGGACGCGGACAAAAGTTATGGTTTTGGCTTTGTTTAGGCGCGACTAAACTAGGGCCATAGGTTGTCATGCATTGGCTGGTAACCTTGGACGGCTAATATCTGCACCTTAGATGAAAAAATAGCCGTTGATTGTTGCAGGCCTTCGTTTTGGAAGCCGCATAGGGAAGGCCGGCATGGTATGGCGCGGCAAGGTGGTTGGCATGCCATTGACACATGTGGCATGGCATGCCTTGGTACGGTTTGGCGTGGCCAAAACTAGGGTTTTGGACCAAAGGTTACCATGCATTGTTTGGCGGCCTTGGATGGCTAGGATTTTCATCTAGGATTGAAGGGTGGCCGTTGATCGTTGCACGCCTTCATTTTGGTAGCCATAATAAGGAAGGCCGGCATGGTATGGCGCAGCACATGTGGCTGGAATACCATTGGCACATGTGGCATGGCATTCCTTGGCGCGGTTTGACGTAGACAAACCTAGGGTTTTGGGACAAAGGTTACCATGCGTTGTTTGGCGACCTTGTACGACTAGGATTTGCATCTAGGATTTAAGGGTGTACGTTGATCGTCACACGCCTTCGTTTTGGTAGCCGCATAGGGAAGGCTGGCATGGTGTAGCCAAGGCAAAATGGCGCGGATGGCTTGGCATAATGCGGCCAAGGGTTTGGTATGGACGTCTTGGCATGGTGGGGCCAAGGGTTTGGCATGCCATTGGCGCATGGTGCGACTAACATGCTTGGGGGTAAGGCAAGGTGCGGTTGGCATGGTGGGGCCAAGGGTTTGGCATGCCATTGGCGTATGGTGTGGCTAGCATGGATGGAATGCCTTGGCGCGGTAGGCGTGGCTGGCATGGTTTTCCAATGTTGCGGATGGCATGGTTGGCCTTCCTTGGCGCATGGTGCGGCTAGCATGGTTGGCATGCCTTGGCGCGGAGATGTGGCTGACATGGTTTTCCATTGGTACAGTGGTGCGGCTGGCATGGTTGGCATGCCTTGGCACGGGGATGTGGCTGGCATGGTTTGCCATTGGCACAGTGGCACGGCTGGCATGGTTGGCATGCTTTGGCGCAGTAGCATGAGAATTAGGGTTTGGCATAGATGATGTCAGTCGATTTTAGGGGTTCTGCCGTGGAACATGACCCATGTAAAAAAAAGGTACCCCGGTAATTATTGCATAGGCATCCTGATTGATTCAATAAATGTGCTAATGGTCATAGTGACATCATGTCAGTTGTACAGTTTTACAATTTTAACCCTAAGCTAAAAACCACCATCAACATTAAGTCCCCTGCTTAGCTCGGAACGGGAGCATCGTTGCGAGGTAAGCATAAGATGGTGACAGACCAGGACAAAAATCGAAACAACAAGTCGTGAAAAGATGGTCAGGAAGATTCGACTAACCTTTTTCGAGATGTAATGAGAGTTCATGATCCCCGTGTTTGGAGGCCTTGCATAGATTCTATTTGTGGTGTAGACCGTGAAGTGGTGAGATGAAGATCTTCGGCTTAGTCTATCTATGCATCATCTTGGCTGGGTTTGGGAAAATCATAACGCTGGCTTGAAGAGTTATTGGTGTTGGCGCGGCAAGTCATGGTGCGGACGGCTTGGCATGGTGGGGCCAAGTAAATGGCGCGGATGGCTTGGCGTGGTGGGGCCGAGGCATGGTGCGGACGGCTTGGCATGGTGATTTGTCTTTGCGGGCCCGGTTGCCTCTTTTCCTTACTTGACTCCAATAGGAATTCCCTTCCTTATTCAAACTCCCAAGTATCGCGCCTATAAAAGGGGCCGACCTCTCCTTTTATTTCACACCTTTATTTTTTTTTTTTTTTACTCTGGCCGTGTGGTAACAGTAAAGAAGACGAGCGAATCCCAGGTATGTCTTCCAGTACTTCCTCTTTAACTTGTTTTTTTCTTTTTCTTGTTTTCTTGTGTTAGTGCAAACCCTATCTGCAGGCGTACCTTTTCATGATCTTATAGAAAATATTGTCCTTTTATGTTGGCATGAATCCTAGCCATAGGTATGATTTGCACGAACCTGTAATAGCATTTAGGCGTGAATACCGTAGCAATGTTGACCGCCTCAATTTATTATGCAAAGTAGGCATGCATGAGCTGGTAACTGTCATTCCCTTCGCATGAAAACCTAGCTTCTAGGTTTTACTCCTTTCCCTGGTGTGGCCGTGTGTATGGTTCCCATGGTGGGGCGCGCCACCTTGGCCGGGCGCAAATTTCCCGCTTCAGGGTACGGCCTTGGCATGTGGTGGTGATGCAAGGTCTGTCAGTCCCCATTTCTTTTCCTATGCGTATTATGACTTTGAAAAAAATTGGCTTGCATCCAGGATGGATCTCATGTGTCTGATAAAATAATTTCCATGCACTTTCCGTAATAATCTCTCTTCGTATTGTTTCATTGTAGTTTTTTCGAAGGTGGAAGTAGCGTGAGATAATTTTTGCTAGGATGTCATTTGAGAAAAGTTCTGCCGTACCGAAAGACGTTGGAAATTCCAAGCCAAACATAGATGATGAGTTCTTTACAACATCCGCCACGATTAGGAAAAACCATCCCAAGTATGTGTCGATTCTTCTGACTGGTCCGGAAAGTGAAGGAGAGGCCCGATCAGTTCGACCATGAGGTGTAATAAGGTTTTGTCTTCAGAGGAAAGAGTATCATGCTTCTCCTATCGAATTTGAAATATTTGTGAGTCAGTTGCGTCCCTTTAAGAAATGGATGCGATTCATGATGATCCAGGAATGTGTAAAAGCCAGTCTGACCAAGGCACACATCATTGATGCTGTCGCATCTTCCACAATGCTTCAAATTAGGAAAGATATTCCAGGCTTGGTTGCTTTTATTTCCACATGGGTTTTGGACACTCACACGGCCATATGAAGGTGGGGTGAAATGACTGTCTCCTTAGAGAGTGTGGCCGTCTTGCTGAACCTTCCCATAAAAGGAAATCTTGATATCAAGTTGTCTGAAGATGAAGAAGAAATGTGCGCCGTTCTGGTTGCGAAGTCGAAAGGGTTCGTTCGGAAGAAAAACGAAACGAGGTACTTCTATAGATGGTGGGTGTGTCGATGGTTTCCTAATGAGTTGGAGCCAAATCAAAAGAATAGTACGCTTCATGTCGCGGCGTTCTTGGCTCTTTGGTTGTCCAGAGATATTTTCGATGATGGCTCTGGTAAGAAGGAGATAAGACAGGAACTTATCAAGTTTTCCATAAAATTAGCCAAAGGTGTTGTTCTCCCCATCGGTGGCTTGTTTCTCGGTTCTATGTACACGCATTTAGATCATCTAGTTGCGGACATGCGCCCATCAAATGGCTACATGAAAGTGGACTCGTATGTCCATGCTGCTTTTCTCCAAGCGTGGTTATGGGAGCATTTCGAGAAGTACGCTCCCAAATTATTGGCCTCACTTCCCGAGTCTTGGGGTGGTTCTAGGATACTCCTCTAGGTGAATAAGCGCCCAAGGCCTGGCTCAAATTTGGTTGAATTCCTCGACAACTCGTACGTGGTAAACTTTCGTCCATGGGCTCCGGTGCATGCATCCATAGTTCAGGTCAAAAGTTTTGCTCCTGCTACGAACAAGTTTTTATCTTCTGATAAAGAGGATATGAGTGTTGGAGAGATTATATTCATGCGAAGTTGTACGCCTGGTCATGTATTGTCTTTCTTTCGAGGATCTTGCAAGGAAGTCTCTTATAATATTGATAGGGCAGCTGATGAGTGCCAAATATTGCATGTTCATACACCTTTTCATTGGCACTTAACTCATCTTTCGCGCTTCAAAGTCATATATTATCCCAAATTCTGCATTTTTACCATTTTCAAGAATAAATATTTGTATTAATTAATTTTGTGTTTTTAAGTACTAAATAAAGATTGGAAGAATTGAGAAGACAAAAGAGAGGAAAGTTGGAAGTGTTGCAACCCGCTCGCACATCAGTGGCAACCTGTTTACAAATTCATGGGATTAAACAACCCATGATCCAAAACCCAAGACCCAAATCCATTTCCACCTCACCCCCATTGGATTCTTTCCAAAACATCCACCTCACCCCCATTGGATTCTTTCCAAACATCCACCTCACCCCCATTGTATTCCATTTCATCCATCAATTAAAGAAAACATCCCCATTCTCTCACTCAATCACTCCCAATTTGTTTCCCACAACCAAATATATTCCATTCAATCCATCAATTAAGAAAACATGTTTTGTTGAGTGGATGCTTTCCAAATTTCGAATCCAAGTGCTTGATGGAATTTTGTGTATAAATTGAGAGGGTTTTTGTGTTGAAAAACCATCCAAGAATAGCTTGTTCATGTTAGTTTATCAAATTTCAATTTTGTTGTAATGTTCTTCATGTTCTAATTTCATTTACTAGGGTTTATATGAAGCCCTAATCTCATTGGTATGTATTCATATCTTGTATCTTGTTCTTGAAAGTTTAGAATTGTTTAAAGATATAATTTAATCCAAGTTTTTCAACATCTTGCTCTCACAATGTATGCCATGTATCCATTGTAGTTAGAATATCTCTATGTTGATTATGCTACAACTCATGCTTAACCAAACATTGATCTTTAGATTAGTTGTGCTTAATTAGACAATTAATGCTTTGGATAAATACTTTAGTTGTGATTAAATTATCCATTGGAGAAACACCTTAGTTATACGGTAGACTTGAATCTACTATAAGGACAAGAATAATATTACAAGTTGAATGCATATCATAGGTTATTGGTGGATTTGAATACCCCATTATCCATATTATTATTGTTTACATATCTTGTTATTTGCATCTTTTACTTTTATTATTTCAGTCACTTGAAAATCATATCGTCGTATCGACAAAATCAAACCCCTTTTGGTTACTCTCTGAATCAGGATTTAGAATCAACTTCTACACTCTCCAAGTCTCTGTGGTTCGACCTGTGCTTGCCCTGTGTTGCTTGTCGACACTGTGCACTTGCAGTTTATACATAGAAGTAGGTATCTTTCCGAGGCTACCAAGTTTTTTTGCGCCGTTTCCGGGTACTCGGTAGTGGTGTAGTTCATTTCTCATCTCCTGTCACTATTCATTTTCATCTCCTGGAACTGTTCACATATCACTCTAGCAGTGCAACTATTCACAGTCAATTTTACACTTATTTTTATTTTTGCTTTTGCTTTAAAACTTCGAAACCCTGACTACCTCTTTTGAGCTCAATAGGTGCCGGAGTAGCTGTTGTAAAGGCGAAGGAAAGGAAGCGAAAGGAAGTGAAAGAAGTTTTTATTTTAAATTAAACAAAAAAAAAAAAAAGAGAGAGTTTATTTTATTGTATTAGGATTCCTCTACTCTTGTAATTTTCTTTTTCTTTTGCACTTTATTTTGGACTTTGAACTTGGACATTCTATTTTTATTTTTTATTCTTAAACCCTACGGAAGGGTATTATTAAATATCAACTGTTTGCAGAGAAGGACGGTGATTACAATATCACCTCGGCCCCTCGGGTTCGTTCATGACATAGGAGTCGTGGCCCGAGTCGACAACAACGGTTCATCCCCCATCTGGAACGGGAGGTAAGTTTGTCGAAACACTCGCGAATCCCTTGTTAGCGAGTTACTGTATTCCTTCGTTTGCATATATGTTGAGGAATTGAATACGGCTTCTTTATTTTCCTAGTAAAGGGCAAGGACTGGCCATACAAGATAAGGGTTCGGATTTCATCACCGTTCTCTTCTTGCCCGCCTTAGGAAAACGATACATACGCGAACCTAAGCTTTAAAATTTTGAATAGAAAAAGACCTATAAGGTAACGATCTTAGTAGGAAAGTCATTTGAAAAGTATTGGTTACTCTTTAAGCATACTTCGAAGTTCATGACGGTTTCTGTAAATTGAATGCGTGACTGCGCCGCCTTGTAATACGGTGAGGCCTTGGGTATCAAAGCTCTAGCAGCTTCCCTCGCCTCTATTCAATTTACTTAAACTTGGATTGATTCCAGAGGGGTTTGCTCATATTGTAACGAATTCCCTTTCGAAGGATTAGAAGCTGGTCTAGAAAACAATCTAAGTGGATCCATCATGCTTTTTGTTTGCTAGAAATCAGTAGGTTTACTGTGGTGGAGTCATCCTTGTTTGTGATTGCATAGAACTTGCCTTCTAGGTGAATGGTTAACATGCTTGATGTGCTAGCTAGGCTATGATTGTGTCTTTTAGAGACCATACACGCCGACTAGTTAGAATAAGTCAAGAAGAGTTAATTGAAATACATAGTTCTGAGGCAGACAGTCCAAACCCATCCGAAACAATGGGAGAACCAGTAAACCCAGTCCGTAGTTTAAAGGACTACATGTACCCAACGAGGACAACCCAGTCCTCGTGCATTGTCTTACCAGCTATTGATGGACAATTTGAGCTAAAGGCAAGTATCCCCAATATGTTTCCTAAATTTAAAGGGGTTGAAGCTGAAAATCCCTACCACCATGTGAGAGAGTTCGAGGAAATTTGTGGGACTCTTCGGATCAACCAAATGACGAATGATCACCTCAAAATGAAACTTTTTCCATTTTCTTTGATAGACAAAGCCAAGACTTGGCTGTGTGCTCAACAACCACATTCATTTCATACATGGGATGCTCTTACGAAAGAGTTCTTCAAAAAGTTCTTCCCAAACCATAAGACTACGACAATTCGTCAAAGTCTGAATAGTTTTGTGCAATTAGAGGAGGAAACTTTGGCAAAATATTTGGAGAGATTCAATGAATTATTGCTCCAATGTCCTCACCATGGTTTTGAAAAATGGAAACTTGTGCAAATTTTGTATGAAGGCTTAGATGTCAAGAACCGAACTACAGTTGAGACCATGTGCAATGGTCAATTTATTGAAAAAAGTGCTGATGAGTCTTGGGATTTCTTAATCGAAGTCGCTGAAAAGACTCAGCAGTGGGAATCTCCCCGTGAACCAAATAGGATTACACTTGCATCCAATGTTCATAGAATTGACTGTGACTTCGAAGGAAGTGCAAAGATGGCATCCTTGGCCAGGATAATAGAAAAGCTAGAACTAGAAAAGAATGGAAAAACTAATATCCCTACTATCCGTAGTCAAATTGAAATGGCCACTTGTGCCGCATGCCATAGTTCAGACCATCTAGTGGACACTTGTCCAGACCTCCATGCATTTCAAGAGTCTAAAACCGAGCAATCCAATGTTTTGTACCAAAGGCAAGAGAACAACCCATATTCTCAGACCTACAACCCAGGGTGGAGAAATCACCCTAACCTTTCATGGTCTAAAGGGCCCGTCCAAGGGGGAACAACAAATAATAACCAAGGATACCCTTATCCTAGAAACCCCCAAGTGCAATCACATGTGAAGTACCCTGTAGAGAAAAAGCCTAGCTTCGAAGAAAGTTTCGGTTTGTTGACCCAAAATTTGGTACAACTCCAAAAGACCACAGACCAACGTTTTACAAGTCTAGAACTTAAAATGGGTCAAATTTGTGAAGCATTGAATGAAAGAGACAAAGGAAAACTCCCTAGTCAGCCCCAACAAAATCCAAAAAATGTATATCAGGCAGAAAATTCATCTCGAAATGAGGCCTCCCATAATCAAGTAAATGCTGTCACCACCCTTCGTAGTGGTAAAGTTGTTGAAAACAATGTAGGTGTACCACCGTCGAGTGAGTCTACATCAGACTCACCAGTGCATAAAATCCCACAGAAAACACCTATTATTGAAGAAAAATCTGAGCAACATAAGAATTCCCATAATTCTAATGTCTCTGCACCATCTCATGTACCTGTTGTTCCATTCCCACAAAGATTGGTGCAGAAAAAAGAGAGTATACAGTACAACGAGATTTTGGAAATGTTCAAACGAGTTAACATCAACATCCCATTTCTTGATGCAATCAAGCAAGTACCTGCTTATGCTAAATTCCTTAAGGATCTGTGCACACAAAAGCGAAAGCTTCATGTGCATAAGCGTGCTTTTCTCACTGAGAAAGTGAGTGCAATCATTCAAAGCAACACACCTCCTAAGTTTAAAGACCCAGGTAGTCCAACTATCACATGCAAAATAGGTGACCAAACGGTTAAGAAGGCGTTGCTAGACTTAGGGGAAGTGTGAATTTACTACCATATTCAGTATATGTGCATTTAGGTCTTGGAGAGTTGAAGGCAACACCTATAACTCTGCAATTGGCGGACAGATCCGTCAAAGTACCACGTGGTGTGGTAGAAGATGTTTTGATTAAGGTTGATAAGTTTTATTTTCCTGTGGACTTCATCGTCTTAGATACTCAACTTTATGCAAAACCCTGACAGTCACATTCCTGTCATTTTGGGACGTCCCTTCTTAGCAACGTCCAATGCAATCATTAACTGCCGTAATGGAGTGTTGAAGTTGTCATTTGGTAATATGACTGTGGAGTTGAATGTTTTCAATACTAGCCAACAACATTTAGATCTTGATGATGATAATGATGTGCATGAAATCAACATGATTGAAAGTTTGATTCAGGATTCGTTGTCTAGTAGCATGTCTGTTGACCCTTTGGATGCTTGTTTGAATAATTTTGACTTGGATTTGTTTGATGATGAATACATAAGTGAAGTGAATACTTTGCTTGAATCCACACCACTTATGGACACGACTAAGTGGAAAGCTAGAGTGGAACCACTTCCACTCTTGGAATCCAAGTCTGTTCCTTCTCTTGTTGAGCCACCAAAGCTCGAACTGAAACCATTGCCTAATACTCTTAAATATGCATTTTTGGGACCTTCTAATACTTTGCCTGTAATCATTTCATCTGCCTTAGATACAGAACAGGAAATTAAACTTTTATAAGTACTTAAGGAGCATAAAGAAGCCTTAGGATGGACAATCTCGGACCTTAAAGGCATAAGTCCCACTGATTGCATGCATCATATAAACCTTGAGGACAATGCTAAACCATCTAGGGAGATGCAAATGCGTCTCAATCCTAACATGAAAGAGGTTGTTAAGAGTGAGATTATAAATCTTCTTGATGCGGGTATCATCTACCCAATCTCAGATAGCAAATGGGTTAGCCCCATTCAGGTTGTGCCGAAAAGGTCAGGAGTTACTGTAGTTCAAAACGATAAAGATGAGTTAATCACTACTCAAGTAACCACAGGGTTGCGATTTTTCATTGATTATAGGAAGTTGAATGCAATTACAAAGAAAGATCACTTCCCTCTTCCATTCATAGATCAAATGCTTGAACGATTGTCTGGGCGTAGATTCTATTGTTTCTTGGATGGTTTTTCTGGTTACAACCAGATTCATATTTCACCCGAAGATCAGGAAAAGACTACATTTACATGTCCATTTGGAACATTTGCTTATCGCCGTATGCCCTTTGGGTTGTGCAACGCACCAGCTACATTTCAGCGTTGTATGATGAACATTTTTTCTGATATGATAGATAACTTCCTTGAGATCTTTATGGATGATTTCTCTATGTTTGGATCATCTTTTGATGAATGTTTGAACCATATCACTCGCGTGCTGATTAGATGTAAGGAAAAAGATTTGGTGTTGAATTGGGAGAAATGTCATTTTATGGTGAACTCAGGCATAGTTCTAGGACACATCATCTCTGGAAAAGGCATTGAAGTAGACAAAGCCAAAGTCGACCTCATTCAAAACTTGCCGCAACCTCGCTCTGTGAGGGAGGTTAGATCATTTTTAGGCCATGCTGGTTTTTACCGTAGATTCATTAAAGATTTCAGTAAGATCTCAAGACCACTGTGTAATCTACTCAGTAAACATGTTGCATTTGTGTTTGATGATACTTGTGTGCATGCTTGGGAGGAGTTCAAAACTCTTCTAACTTCAGCCCCTATAGTCCGACCTCCAGATTGGAAATTTCCATTTGAAATCATGTGTGACGCATCTGATTTTGCTATTGGAGCTGTCTTAGGTCAGCGAGTCGACAAACACCCCTATGTGATCTACTATGCTAGTAAGACACTGAATGAGGATCAAATGAACTATTCAACAACCGAAAAAGAGCTTCTAGCTATTGTGTTCGCATTAGATAAGTTTAGATCTTATTTGATAGGATCTAAAATCATCATTTATACTGACCATGCCGCATTAAGATATCTTTTATATAAAAAAGATGCCAAGGCTCGTCTAATTCGATGGATACTCTTGTTACAAGAGTTCCACCTCAAAATTCGAGATAAAAAAGGGTCAGAGAATGTTGTTGTTGATCACTTATCTAGATTGAATGTCGAGTCTGTTGATGAATCAGAGATTATTAGAGAATCTTTCCCAGATGAACAACTGATGCTAGTTTCTGAAATGCCATGGTTTGCCGACATCGTGAACTACCTTGCTACAGGTAGGATGCCACTTCATTGGTCTAAACAAGACCGGTCTAAGTTCTTGGCCGAATTGAAACATTTCCTATGGGATGACCCATATCTGTTCAAATACTTCCCTGACCAAATCATTAGGAAATGTGTCCCCAACTCTGAACAAAGGGATGTCATCTCTTTTTGTCATGATCAAGCATGTGGAGGCCACTTTAGTACAAAGAAAACTGCTGCAAAGATCTTGCAGAGTGGTTTTTACTGGCCAACATTGTTTAAGGATAGCCATGAATTATGTATTTCTTGTGACCGGTGACAGAAATTGGGAAGTATATCAAAACGAAACATGATGCCCTTACAACCCCTTTGATTGTTGAGCTATTTGATGTATGGGGCATTGATTTCATGGGTCCATTTCCTAGATCTGAAGGAAAGTTGTACATTCTTGTTGCTGTTGACTATGTTTCTAAGTGGGTAGAAGCAATTGCAACAAAAACTAATGACCACAAGGTGGTACTTTCGTTCTTAAAGGAAAACATATTTTCTCGATTTGGCACCCCTAGAGCTATAATCAGTGACGGTGGTTCACATTTCTGCAATAGGCCTTTTGAGTCCTTAGTCCGTAAGTATGGCATAACTCATAAAGTTGCAACCCCATATCATCCACATACCAGTGTCCAGGTAGAGGTTTCAAATAGGGAGATTAAGCACATTCTAGAAAAGACGGTTAACCCGTCTAGAAAAGATTGGTCTTTAAGATTGAATGATGCTTTATGGGCCTATAGAACTGCATACAAGACCCCCATTGGTATGTCCCCTTACATACTTGTGTACGGTAAAGCTTGTCATCTCCCTGTAGAGTTAGAACATCGTGCATATTGGGATGTAAAGAAACTGAACTTTGATCTAGATAAAGCTGGCACCCAAAGGAAGCTTCAACTCAATGAGTTGGAAGAGTTAAGAAATGATGCTTATGATAATGCAAAAATGTACAAATATAGAATGAAGGTGTTCCATGACAAGCGCATTTTGCGCAAGTCATTCACTCCAGGACAGAAAGTTTTATTGTACAACTCACATTTGCACCTTTTTCCAGGTAAATTACGTTCTAAATGGATAGGCCCATTCTTGGTGCGAACAATTTTCCCCCATGGGGCTGTAGAACTAGAAGATGTCACAACCAAGAATGTCTTCAAGGTCAATGGGCAGAGACTGAAGCCATTCCTTGAACCAATTCCACCTGAAATTGAAACAACTGATCTTGATGATCCAATCTATGTGGACTGAAAAGTTCCCCCTGTACATACCACAAGATATATTCCCTGCTGATTGCTTTGGACATTCCCTACTATCTCTGGTTTGGCATCTGGTAATCTATTTTCTTTGAATCTGTTTTGTTCTCATGTTTTGTTGTTGTTTCTGTTATCTTTTGAAACATTGAGGACAATGTTAGATTTAGGTTTGGGGGAGTATTTGCATAATGACCAGTTGTGGAGCGGGTCTTTTGTAGGATCCTTTGTAGTATTTTGCATTTTTTTATGACCAGCTGTGGAGCGGGTCTTTTGTAGGATCTTTTGTAGTCTTTTGCATTTTTTGTAGTGTGTTTTCTATGACCAGCTGTGTGTAGCGGGTCTTGCAGTCTCTTTTGTTTCTATGACCAGCCGTGTAGCGGGTCTTCTCGTTGTCTTCTAAGACCAGTTGTGTGTCCACCAATAAATAATCAGGTCTCAAAAAAAAAAAAAAATATCGGATCTTGTGGTTGGTATCTGATGACCAGCTGTATAGCGGGTCACTAAAAAAAAATGATGACCAAAACGTGATGTATAGCGGGTCTTAAAAAAAAAAAAAAAAAAAAAAAAAAAAAAAAAAAAAAATAATGGTTACAAATTTTCATGGTTCTACGAAATTCAATTGGGGGTATTTGATGAGTGCCAAATATTGCATATTCATACACCTTTTCATTGGCACTTAACTCATCTTTCGCGCTTCAAAGTCATATATTATCCCAAATTCTGCATTTTTACCATTTTCAAGAATAAATATTTGTATTAATTAATTTTGTGTTTTTAAGTACTAAATAAAGATTGGAAGAATTGAGAAGACAAAAGAGAAGAAAGTTGGAAGCGTTGCAACCCGCTCGCGCATCAGTGGCAACCTGTTTACAAATTCATGGGATTAAACAACCCATGATCCAAAACCCAAATCCAAAACCCAAGACCCAAATCCATTTCCACCTCACCCCCATTGGATTCTTTCCAAAACATCCACCTCACCCCCATTGGATTCTTTCCAAACATCCACCTCACCCCCATTGTATTCCATTTCATCCATCAATTAAAGAAAACATCCCCATTCTCTCACTCAATCACTCCCAATTTGTTTCCCACAACCAAATATATTCCATTCAATCCATCAATTAAGAAAACATGTTTTGTTGAGTGGATGCTTTCCAAATTTCGAATCCAAGTGCTTGAGGGAATTTTGTGTATAAATAGAGAGGGTTTTGTGTTGAAAAACCATCCAAGAATAGCTTGTTCATGTTAGTTTATCAAATTTCAATTTTGTTGTAATGTTCTTCATGTTCTAATTTCATTTACTAGGGTTTAGATGAAGCCCTAATCTCATTGGTATGTATTCATATCTTGTATCTTGTTCTTGAAAGTTTAGAATTGTTTAAAGATATAATTTAATCCAAGTTTTTCAACATCTTGCTCTCACAATGTATGCCATGTATCCATTGTAGTTAGAATATCTCTATGTTGATTATGCTACAACTCATGCTTAACCAAATATTGATCTTTAGATTAGTTGTGCTTAATTAGACAATTAATGCTTTGGAGAAATACTTTAGTTGTGATTAAATTATCCATTGGAGAAACACCTTAGTTATACGGTAGACTTGAATCTACTATAAGGACAAGAATAATATTACAAGTTGAATGCATATCATAGGTTATTGGTGGATTTGAATACCCTAGTATCCATATTATCATTGTTTACATATCTTGTTATTTGCATCTTTTACTTTTATTATTTCAGTCACTTGAAAATCATATCGTCGTATCGACAAAATCAAACCGCTTTTGGTTACTCTCTCTGAATCAGGATTTAGAATCAACTTCTACACTCTCCAAGTCTCTGTGGTTCGACCTGTGCTTGCCCTGTGTTGCTTGTCGACACTGTGCACTTGCAGTTTATACATAGAAGTAGGTATCTTTCCGAGCCTACCAAGTTTTTGGCGCCGTTGCCGGGGACTCGGTAGTGGTGTAGTTCATTTTCATCTCCTGTCACTATTCATTTTTCATCTCCTCAACTGTTCACATATCACTTCAACTGCAACTATTCACATCAATTTTACACTTATTTTTGTTTTTTTTTTTTTTTTTTTTTTTTGCTTTTGCTTTAAAACTTCGAAACCCTAACTACCTCTTTTGAGCTAAACAGGTGCCGGAGTAGCTGTTGTAAATGCGAAGGAAAGGAAGAAAAAGGAAGCGAAAGAAGTTTTTATTTTAAATTAAAAAAAAAAAAAAAAATTTTAGTTTATTTTTATTTGTATTAGGATTCCTCTACTCTTGTAATTTTCTTTTTCTTTTGCACTTTATTTTGGACTTTGGACTTGGACATTCTATTTTTATTTTTATTTTTTTAACCCTACGGAAGGGTATTATTAAATATCAACTGTTTGCAGAGAAGGACGGTGATTACAATATCACCTCGGCCCCTCGGGTTCGTTCATGACATAGGAGTCGTGGCCCGAGTCGACAACAACGGTTCATCCCCCGTCTGGAACGGGAGGTAAGTTTGTCGAAACACTCGCGAATCCCTTGTTAGCGAGTTACTGTATTCCTTCGTTTGCATATATGTTGAGGAATTGAATACGGCTGCTTTATTTTCCTAGTAAAGGGCAAGGACTGGCCATACAAGATAAGGGTTCGGATTTCATCACCGTTCTCTTCTTGCCCGCCTTAGGAAAACGATACATACGCGAACCTAAGCTTTAAAATTTTGAATAGAACAAGACCTATAAGGTAACGAGCTTAGTAGGAAAGTCATTTGAAAAATATTGGTTACTCTTTAAGCATACTTCGAAGTTCATGACGGTTTCTGTAAATTGAATGCGTGACTGCGCCGCCTTGTAATACGGTGAGGCCTTGGGTATCAAAGCTCTAGCAGCTTTCCTCGCCTCTATTCAATTTACTTAAACTCGGATTGATTCCAAAGGGGTTTGCTCAGATTGTAACGAATTCCCTTTCGAAGGATTAGAAGCTGGTCTAGAAAACAATCTAAGTGGAGCCATCATGCTTTTTGTTTGCTAGAAATCAGTAGGTTTACTGTGGTGGAGTCATCCTTGTTTGTGATTGCATAGAACTTGCCTTCTAGGTGAATGGTTAACATGCTTGATGTGCTAGCTAGGCTATGATTGTGTCTTTTAGAGACCATACACGCCGACTAGTTAGAATCAGTCAAGAAGAGTTAATTGAAATACATAGTTCTGAGGCAGACAGTCCAAACCCATCCGAAACAATGGGAGAACCAGTAAACCCAGTCCGTAGTCTAAAGGACTACATGTACCCAACGAGGACAACCCAGTCCTCGTGCATTGTCTTACCAGCTATTGATGGACAATTTGAGCTAAAGGCAAGTATCCTCAATATGTTGCCTAAATTTAAAGGGGTTGAAGCTGAAAATCCCTACCACCATGTGAGAGAGTTCGAGGAAATTTGTGGGACTCTTCGGATCAACCAAATGACGGATGAGCACCTCAAAATGAAACTTTTTCCTTTTTCTTTGATAGACAAAGCCAAGACTTGGCTGTGTGCTCAACAGCCACAGTCATTTCATACATGGGATGCTCTTACGAAAGAGTTCTTCAAAAAGTTCTTCCCAAACCATAAGACTACGACAATTCGTCAAAGTCTGAATAGTTTTGTGCAATTAGAGGAGGAAACTTTGGCAAAATATTTGGAGAGATTCAATGAATTATTGCTCCAATGTCCTCACCATGGTTTTGAAAAATGGAGACTTGTGCAAATTTTGTATGAAGGCTTAGATGTCAAGAACCGAACTACAGTTGAGACCATGTGCAATGGTCAATTTATTGAAAAAAGTGCTGATGAGTCTTGGGATTTCTTAATCGAAGTCGCTGAAAAGACTCAGCAGTGGGAATCCCCCCGTGAACCAAATAGGATTACCCTTGCATCCAATGTTCATAGAATTGACTCTGACTTCGAAGGAAGTGCAAAGATGGCATCCTTGGCCAGGAGAATAGAAAAGCTAGAACTAGAAAAGAATGGAAAAACTAATATCCCTACTCTCCGTAGTCAAATTGAAATGGCCACTTGTGCCGCATGCCATAGTTCAGACCATCTAGTGGACACTTGTCCAGACCTCCATGCATTTCAAGAGTCTAAAACCGAGCAAGCCAATGTTTTGTACCAAAGGCAAGAGAACAACCCATATTCTCAGACCTACAACCCAGGGTGGAGAAATCACCCTAACCTTTCATGGTCTAAAGGGCCCGTCCAAGGGGGGAACATCAAATAATAACCAAGGATACCCTTATCCTAGAAACCCCCAAGTGCAACCACATGTGCAGTACCCTGTAGAGAAAAAGCCTAGCTTCGAAGAAAGTTTCGGTTTGTTGACCCAAAATTTGGTACAACTCCAAAAGACCACAGACCAACGTTTTACAAGTCTAGAACTTAAAATGGGTCAAATTTGTGAAGCATTGAATGAAAGAGACAAAGGAAAACTCCCTAGTCAGCCCCAACAAAATCCAAAAAATGTATATCAGGCAGAAAATTCAACTCGAAATGAGGCCTCCCATAATCAAGTAAATGCTGTCACCACTCTTCGTAGTGGTAAAGTTGTTGAAAACAATGTAGGTGTACCACAGTCGAGTGAGTCTACATCAGACTCACCAGTGCATAAAATCCCACATAAAACACCTATTGTTGAAGACAAATCTGAGCAACATAAGAATTCCCATAATTCTAATGTCTCTGCACCATCTCATGTACCTGTTGCTCCATTCCCACAAAGATTGGTGCAGCAAAAAGAGAGTATACAGTACAACGAGATTTTGGAAATGTTCAAACGAGTTAACATCAACATCCCATTTCTTGATGCAATCAAGCAAGTCCCTGCTTATGCTAAATTCCTTAAGGATCTGTGCACACAAAAGCGAAAGCTTCATGTGCATAAGCGTGCTTTTCTCACTGAGCAAGTGAGTGCAATCATTCAAAGCAACACACCTCCTAAGTTTAAAGACCCAGGTAGTCCAACTATCACATGCAAAATAGGTGACCAAACGGTTAAGAAGGCGTTGCTAGACTTAGGGGCAAGTGTGAATTTACTACCATATTCAGTATATGTGCAGTTAGGTCTTGGAGAGTTGAAGGCAACACCTATAACTCTGCAATTGGCGGACAGATCCGTCAAAGTACCACGTGGTGTGGTAGAAGATGTTTTGATTAAGGTTGATAAGTTTTATTTTCCTGTGGACTTCATCGTCTTAGATACTCAACCTGTGCAAAACCCTGATAGTCACATTCCTGTCATTTTGGGACGTCCCTTCTTAGCAACGTCCAATGCAATCATTAACTGCCGTAATGGAGTGTTGAAGTTGTCATTTGGTAATATGACTTTGGAGTTGAATGTTTTCAATACTAGCCAACAACATTTAGATCTTGATGATGATAATGATGTGCATGAAATCAACATGATTGAAAGTTTGATTCAGGATTCGTTGTCTAGTAGCATGTCTGTTGACCCTTTGGATGCTTGTTTGAATAATTTTGACTTGGATTTGTTTGATGATGAATACATAAGTGAAGTGAATACTTTGCTTGAATCCACACCACTTATGGACACGACTAAGTGGAAAGCTAGAGTGGAACCACTTCCACTCTTGGAATCCAAGTCTGTTCCCTCTCTTGTTGAGCCACCAAAGCTCGAACTGAAACCATTGCCTGATACTCTTAAATATGCATTTTTGGGACCTTCTAATACTTTGCCTGTAATCATTTCATCTTCCTTAGATACAGAACAGGAAAGTAAACTTTTAGAAGTACTTAAGGAGCATAAAGAAGCCTTAGGATGGACCATCTCGGACCTTAAAGGCATAAGTCCCACTGATTGCATGCATCATATAAACCTTGAGGACAATGCTAAACCATCTAGGGAGATGCAAAGGCGTCTCAATCCTAACATGAAAGAGGTTGTTAAGAGTGAGATTATAAAGCTTCTTGATGCGGGTATCATCTACCCAATCTCAGATAGCAAATGGGTTAGCCCCATTCAGGTTGTCTTAAAAAAGTCAGGAGTTACTGTAGTTCAAAACGATAAAGATGAGTTAATCACTACTCGAGTAACCACAGGGTGGCGAGTTTGCATTGATTATAGGAAGTTGAATGCAGTTACAAAGAAAGATCACTTCCCTCTTCCATTCATAGATCAAATGCTTGAACGATTGTCTGGGCGTAGATTCTATTGTTTCTTGGATGGTTTTTCTGGTTACAACCAGATTCATATTTCACCCGAAGATCAGGAAAAGACTACATTTACATGTCCATTTGGAACATTTGCTTATCGCCGTATGCCCTTTGGGTTGTGCAACGCACCAGCTACATTTCAGCGTTGTATGATGAGCATTTTTTCTGATATGATAGATAACTTCCTTGAGATCTTTATGGATGATTTCTCTGTGTTTGGATCATCTTTTGATGAATGTTTGAACCATCTCACTCGCGTGCTGATTAGATGTAAGGAAAAAGATTTGGTGTTGAATTGGGAGAAATGTCATTTTATGGTGAACTCGGGCATAGTTCTAGGACACATCATCTCTGGAAAAGGCATTGAAGTAGACAAAGCCAAAGTCGACCTCATTCAAAACTTGCCGCAACCTCGCTCTGTGAGGGAGGTTAGATCATTTTTAGGCCATGCTGGTTTTTACCGTAGATTCATTAAAGATTTCAGTAAGATCTCAAGACCACTGTGTAATCTACTCAGTAAAGATGTTGCATTTGTGTTTGATGATACTTGTGTGCATGCTTGGGAGGAGCTCAAAACTCTTCTAACTTCAGCCCCTATAGTCCGACCTCCAGATTGGAAATTGCCATTTGAAATCATGTGTGACGCATCTGATTTTGCTGTTGGAGCTGTCTTAGGTCAGCGAGTCGACAAACACCCCTATGTGATCTACTATGCTAGTAAGACACTGAATGAGGCTCAAATGAACTATTCAACAACCGAAAAAGAGCTGCTAGTTGTTGTGTTCGCATTAGATAAGTTTAGATCTTATTTGATAGGATCTAAAATCATCATTTATACTGACCATGCCGCATTAAGATATCTTTTATCTAAAAAAGATGCCAAGGCTCGTCTAATTCGATGGATACTCTTGTTACAAGAGTTCCACCTCGAAATTCGAGATAAAAAAGGGTCAGAGAATGTTGTTGTTGATCACTTATCTAGATTGAATGTCGAGTCTACTGATGAATCAGAGATTATTAGAGAATCTTTCCCAGATGAACAACTGATGCTAGTTTCTGAAATGCCATGGTTTGCCGACATCGTGAACTACCTTGCTACAGGTAGGATGCCACTTCATTGGTCTAAACAAGACCGGTCTAAGTTCTTGGCCGAAGTGAAACATTTCCTATGGGATGACCCATATCTGTTCAAATACTGCCCTGACCAAATCATTAGG
Source organism: Papaver bracteatum (assembly GCA_023529315.1). Taxonomy (NCBI): domain Eukaryota; kingdom Viridiplantae; phylum Streptophyta; class Magnoliopsida; order Ranunculales; family Papaveraceae; genus Papaver; species Papaver bracteatum. The sequence continues at coordinate 1,927,632 of JAJJWX010003415.1, read as the reverse complement.
AAATGTGTCCCCAACTCTGAACAAAGGGATGTCATCTCTTTTTGTCATGATCAAGCATGTGGAGGCCACTTTAGTGCAAAGAAAACTGCTGCAAAGATCTTGCAGAGTGGTTTTTACTGGCCAACATTGTTTAAGGATAGCCATGAATTATGTATTTCTTGTGACCGGTGCCAGAAATTGGGAAGTATATCAAAACGAAACATGATGCCCTTACAACCCATTTTGATTGTTGAGCTATTTGATGTATGGGGCATTGATTTCATGGGTCCATTTCCTAGCTCTGAAGGAAAGTTGTACATTCTTGTTGCTGTTGACTATGTTTCTAAGTGGGTAGAAGCAATTGCAACCAAAACTAATGACCACAAGGTGGTACTTTCGTTCTTAAAGGAAAACATATTTTCTCGATTTGGCACCCCTAGAGCTATAATCAGTGACGGTGGTTCACATTTCTGCAATAGGCCTTTTGAGTCCTTAGTCCGTAAGTATGGCATAACTCATAAAGTTGCAACCCCATATCATCCACAGACCAGTGGCCAGGTAGAGGTTTCAAATAGGGAGATTAAGCACATTCTAGAAAAGACGGTTAACCCGTCTAGAAAAGATTGGTCTTTAAGATTGAATGATGCTTTATGGGCCTATAGAACTGCATACAAGACCCCCATTGGTATGTCCCCTTACATACTTGTGTACGGTAAAGCTTGTCATCTCCCTGTAGAGTTAGAACATCGTGCATATTGGGCTGTAAAGAAACTGAACTTTGATCTAGATAAAGCTGGCACCCAAAGGAAGCTTCAACTCAATGAGTTGGAAGAGTTAAGAAATGATGCTTATGACAATGCAAAGTTGTACAAATATAGAATGAAGGTGTTCCATGACAAGCGCATTTTGCGCAAGTCATTCACTCCAGGCCAGAAAGTTTTATTGTACAACTCACGTTTGCACCTTTTTCCAGGTAAATTACGTTCTAAATGGACAGGCCCATTCTTGGTGCGAACAATTTTCCCCCATGGGGCTGTAGAACTAGAAGATGTCACAACCAAGAATGTCTTCAAGGTCAATGGGCAGAGACTGAAGCCATTCCTTGAACCAATTCCACCTGAAATTGAAACAACTGATCTTGATGATCCGATCTATGTGGACTGAAAAGTTCCCCCTGTACATACCACAAGATATCTTCCCTGCTGGTTGCTTTGGACATACCCTACTGTCTCTGGTTTGGCATCTGGTAATCTATTTTCTTTGAATCTGTTTTGTTCTCATGTTTTGTTGTTGTTTCTGTTATCTTTTGAAACATTGAGGACAATGTTAGATTTAGGTTTGGGGGAGTATTTGCATAATGACCAGCTGTGGAGCGGGTCTTTTGTAGGATCGGGTCTTTTGTAGGATCCTTTTTGTAGTCTTTTGTATTTTTTTGCATGACCAGCTGTGGAGCGGGTCTTTTGTAGGATCTTTTGTAGTCTTTTGCATTTTTTGTAGTGTGTTTTCTATGACCAGCTGTGTAGAAGGTCTTGCAGTCTTTTGTTTCTATGACCAGCTGTGTAGCGGGTCTTCTGTTGTCTTCTAAGACCAGCTGTGTAGCGGGTCTCAAAAAAAAAAAAAAAAAAAAATCGGATCTTGTGGTTGGTATCTGATGACCAGCTGTGTAGCGGGTCACTAAAAAAAATGATGACCAGCTGTATAGCGGGTCTTAAAAAAAAAAAAAAAAAAAAAATTGGTTACAAATTTTCATGGTTCTACGAAATTCTGAAGTTCATCATCTACAGTTGAAGACCGAAGACGAAGACATTTCTATGGATGCTCTGAAATTGGAGAAGGTTTTGTGGGTACATCTTTGGTAGGCCCTCACGAGACTACAACTCGTCCACTAGGGACACCTAGGGGTTTAAAGGCTTAGTGCATACGCTAAATGCATTCGAGAGACCAGCGACAGTGGTATAGTTAGGATTTCTGGATTTCTGTTTCACTTGAGGACAAGTAAAATTCAGGTTTGGGGGTATTTGATGAGTGCCAAATATTGCATATTCATACACCTTTTCATTGGCACTTAACTCATCTTTCGCGCTTCAAAGTCATATATTATCCCAAATTCTGCATTTTTACCATTTTCAAGAATAAATATTTGTATTAATTAATTTTGTGTTTTTAAGTACTAAATAAAGATTGGAAGAATTGAGAAGACAAAAGAGAAGAAAGTTGGAAGCGTTGCAACCCGCTCGCGCATCAGTGGCAACCTTTTTACAAATTCATGGGATTAAACAACCCATGATCCAAAACCCAAGACCCAAATCCATTTCCACCTCACCCCCATTGGATTCTTTCCAAAACATCCACCTCACCCCCATTGGATTCTTTCCAAACATCCACCTCACCCCCATTGTATTCCATTTCATCCATCAATTAAAGAAAACATCCCCATTCTCTCACTCAATCACTCCCAATTTGTTTCCCACAACCAAATATATTCCATTCAATCCATCAATTAAGAAAACATGTTTTGTTGAGTGGATGCTTTCCAAATTTCGAATCCAAGTGCTTGAGGGAATTTTGTGTATAAATAGAGAGGGTTTTGTGTTGAAAAACCATCCAAGAATAGCTTGTTCATGTTAGTTTATCAAATTTCAATTTTGTTGTAATGTTCTTCATGTTCTAATTTCATTTACTAGGGTTTAGATGAAGCCCTAATCTCATTGGTATGTATTCATATCTTGTATCTTGTTCTTGAAAGTTTAGAATTGTTTAAAGATATAATTTAATCCAAGTTTTTCAACATCTTGCTCTCACAATGTATGCCATGTATCCATTGTAGTTAGAATATCTCTATGTTGATTATGCTACAACTCATGCTTAACCAAATATTGATCTTTAGATTAGTTGTGCTTAATTAGACAATTAATGCTTTGGAGAAATACTTTAGTTGTGATTAAATTATCCATTGGAGAAACACCTTAGTTATACGGTAGACTTGAATCTACTATAAGGACAAGAATAATATTACAAGTTGAATGCATATCATAGGTTATTGGTGGATTTGAATACCCTAGTATCCATATTATCATTGTTTACATATCTTGTTATTTGCATCTTTTACTTTTATTATTTCAGTCACTTGAAAATCATATCGTCAGATCGACAAAAATCAAACCCCTTTTGGTTACTCTCTCGAATCAGATTTAGAATCAACTTCTACACTCTCCAAGTCTCTGTGGTTCGACCTGTGCTTGCCCTGTGTTGCTTGTCGACACTGTGCACTTGCAGTTTATACATAGAAGTAGGTATCTTTCCGAGCCTACCAAGTTTTTGGCGCCGTTTCCGGGGACTCGGTAGTGGTGTAGTTCATTTCTCATCTCCTGTCACTATTCATTTTTCATCTCCTGGAACTGTTCACATATCACTGTAGCAGTGCAACTATTCACAGTCAATTTTACACTTATTTTTGTTTTTTTTTTAATTTTTGCTTTTGCTTTAAAACTTCGAAACCCTAACTACCTCTTTTGAGCTCAACAGGTGCCGGAGTAGCTGTTGTAAAGGCGAAGGAAAGGAAGCGAAAGGAAGTGAAAGAAGTTTTTATTTTAAATTAAAAAAAAAAAAAAAAGAGTTTATTTTATTGTATTAGGATTCCTCTACTCTTGTAATTTTCTTTTTTTTTGCACTTTATTTTGGACTTTGAACTTGGACATTCTATTTTTATTTTTTATTTTTAAACCCTACGGAAGGGTATTATTAAATATCAACTATTTCCAGAGAAGGACGGTGATTACAATATCACCTCGGCCCCTCGGGTTCGTTCATGACATAGGAGTCGTGGCCCGAGTCGACAACAACGGTTCATCCCCCGTCTGGAACGGGAGGTAAGTTTGTCGAAACACTCGCGAATCCCTTGTTAGCGAGTTACTGTATTCCTTCGTTTGCATATATGTTGAGGAATTGAATACGGCTGCTTTATTTTCCTAGTAAAGGGCAAGGACTGGCCATACAAGATAAGGGTTCGGATTTCATCACCGTTCTCTTCTTGCCCGCCTTAGGAAAACGATACATACGCGAACCTAAGCTTTAAAATTTTGAATAGAACAAGACCTATAAGGTAACGAGCTTAGTAGGAAAGTCATTTGAAAAATATTGGTTACTCTTTAAGCATACTTCGAGTTCATGACGGTTTCTGTAAATTGAATGCGTGACTCTGCCACCTTGTAATACGGTGGGGCCTTGGGTATCAAAGCTCTAGCAGCTTCCCTCGCCTCTATTCAATTTACTTAAACTCGGATTGATTCCAGAGGGGTTTGCTCAGATTGTAACGAATTCCCTTTCGAAGGATTAGAAGCTGGTCTAGAAAACAATCTAAGTGGAGCCATCATGCTTTTTGTTTTCTAGAAATCAGTAGGTTTACTGTGGTGGAGTCATCCTTGTTTGTGATTGCATAGAACTTTCCTTCTAGGTGAATGGTTAACATGCTTGATGTGCTAGCTAGGCTATGATTGTGTCTTTTAGAGACCATACACGCCGACTAGTTAGAATAAGTCAAGAAGAGTTAATTGAAATACATAGTTCTGAGGCAGACAGTCCAAACCCATCCGAAACAATGGGAGAACCAGTAAACCCAGTCCGTAGTCTAAAGGACTACATGTACCCAACGAGGACAACCCAGTCCTCGTGCATTGTCTTACCAGCTATTGATGGACAATTTGAGCTAAAGGCAAGTATCCTCAATATGTTGCCTAAATTTAAAGGGGTTGAAGTTGAAAATCCCTACCACCATGTGAGAGAGTTCGAGGAAATTTGTGGGACTCTTCGGATCAACCAAATGACGGATGAGCACCTCAAAATGAAACTTTTTCCTTTTTCTTTGATAGACAAAGCCAAGACTTGTCTGTGTGCTCAACAACCACAGTCATTTCATACATGGGATGCTCTTACGAAAGAGTTCTTCAAAAAGTTCTTCCCAAACCATAAGACTACGACAATTCGTCAAAGTCTAAATAGTTTTGTGCAATTAGAGGAGGAAACTTTGGCAAAATATTTGGAGAGATTCAATGAATTATTGCTCCAATGTCCTCACCATGGTTTTGAAAAATGGAGACTTGTGCAAATTTTGTATGAAGGCTTAGATGTCAAGAACCGAACTACAGTTGAGACCATGTGCAATGGTCAATTTATTGAAAAAAGTGCTGATGAGTCTTGGGATTTCTTAATCGAAGTCGCTGAAAAGACTCAGCAGTGGGAATCCCCCGTGAACCAAATAGGATTACCCTTGCATCCAATGTTCATAGAATTGACTCTGACTTCAAGGAAGTGCAAAGATGGCATCCTTGGCCAGAGAATAGAAAAGCTAGAACTAGAAAAGAATGGAAAAACTAATATCCCTACTCTCCGTAGTCAAATTGAAATGGCCACTTGTGCCGCATGCCATAGTTCAGACCATCTAGTGGACACTTGTCCAGACCTCCATGCATTTCAAGAGTCTAAAACCGAGCAAGCCAATGTTTTGTACCAAAGGCAAGAGAACAACCCATATTCTCAGACCTACAACCCAGGGTGGAGAAATCACCCTAACCTTTCATGGTCTAAAGGGCCCGTCCAAGGGGGAACATCAAATAATAACCAAGGATACCCTTATCCTAGAAACCCCCAAGTGCAATCACATGTGCAGTACCCTGTAGAGAAAAATCCTAGCTTCGAAGAAAGTTTCGGTTTGTTGACCCAAAATTTGGTACAACTCCAAAAGACCACAGACCAACGTTTTACAAGTCTAGAACTTAAAATGGGTCAAATTTGTGAAGCATTGAATGAAAGAGACAAAGGAAAACTCCCTAGTCAGCCCCAACAAAATCCAAAAAATGTATATCAGGCAGAAAATTCAACTCGAAATGAGGCCTCCCATAATCAAGTAAATGCTGTCACCACCCTTCGTAGTGGTAAAGTTGTTGAAAACAATGTAGGTGTACCACAATCGAGTGAGTCTACATCAGACTCACCAGTGCATAAAATCCCACAGAAAACACCTATTATTGAAGAAAAATCTGAGCAACATAAGAATTCCCATAATTCTAATGTCTCTGCACCATCTCATGTACCTGTTGCTCCATTCCCACAAAGATTGGTGCAGCAAAAAGAGAGTATACAGTACAACGAGATTTTGGAAATGTTCAAACGAGTTAACATCAACATCCCATTTCTTGATGCAATCAAGCAAGTCCATGCTTATGCTAAATTCCTTAAGGATCTGTGCACACAAAAGCGAAAGCTTCATGTGCATAAGCGTGCTTTTCTCACTGAGCAAGTGAGTGCAATCATTCAAAGCAACACACCTCCTAAGTTTAAAGACCCAGGTAGTCCAACTATCACATGCAAAATAGGTGACCAAACGGTTAAGAAGGCGTTGCTAGACTTAGGGGAAAGTGTGAATTTACTACCATATTCAGTATATGTGCAGTTAGGTCTTGGAGAGTTGAAGGCAACACCTATAACTCTGCAATTGGTGGACAGATCCGTCAAAGTACCACGTGGTGTGGTAGAAGATGTTTTGATTAAGGTTGATAAGTTTTATTTTCCTGTGGACTTCATCGTCTTAGATACTCAACTTGTGCAAAACCCCTGACAGTCACATTCTGTCATTTTGGGACGTCCCTTCTTAGCAACGTCCAATGCAATCATTAACTGCCGTAATGGAGTGTTGAAGTTGTCATTTGGTAATATGACTGTGGAGTTGAATGTTTTCAATACTAGCCAACAACATTTAGATCTTGATGATGATAATGATGTGCATGAAATCAACATGATTGAAAGTTTGATTCAGGATTCGTTGTCTAGTAGCATGTCTGTTGACCCTTTGGATGCTTTTTTGAATAATTTTGACTTGGATTTGTTTGATGATGAATACATAAGTGAAGTGAATAATTTTCTTGAATCCACACCACTTATGGACACGACTAAGTGGAAAGCTAGAGTATAACCACTTCCACTCTTGGAATCCAAGTCTGTTCCTTCTCTTGTTGAGCCACCAAAGCTCGAACTGAAACCATTGCCTGATACTCTTAAATATGCATTTTTGGGACCTTCTAATACTTTGCCTGTAATCATTTCATCTGCCTTAGATACAGAACATGAAAGTAAACTTTTAGAAGTACTTAAGGAGCATAAAGAAGCCTTAGGATGGACCATCTCGGACCTTAAAGGCATAAGTCCCACTGATTGCATGCATCATATAAACCTTGAGGACAATGCTAAACCATCTAGGGAGATGCAAAGGCGTCTCAATCCTAACATGAAAGAGGTTGTTAAGAGTGAGATTATAAAGCTTCTTGATGCGGGTATCATCTACCCAATCTCAGATAGAAAATGGGTTAGCCCCATTCAAGTTGTGCCCAAAAAGTCGAGTTACTGTAGTTCAAAACGATAAAGATGAGTTAATCACTACTCGAGTAACCACAGGGTGGAGAGTTTGCATTGATTATAGGAAGTTGAATGCAGTTACAAAGAAAGATCACTTCCCTCTTCCATTCATAGATCAAATGCTTGAATGATTGTCTGGGCGTAGATTCTATTGTTTCTTGGATGGTTTTTCTGGTTACAACCAGATTCATATTTCACCCGAAGATCAGGAAAAGACTACATTTACATGTCCATTTGGAACATTTGCTTATCGTCGTATGCCCTTTGGGTTGTGCAACGCACCACTACATTTCAAAGATTGTATGATGAGCATTTTTTCTGATATGATAGATAACTTCCTTGAGATCTTTATGGATGATTTCTCTGTGTTTGGATCATCTTTTGATGAATGTTTGAACCATCTCACTCGCGTGCTGATTAGATGTAAGGAAAAATATTTGGTGTTGAATTGGGAGAAATGTCATTTTATGGTGAACTCAGGCATAGTTCTAGGACACATCATCTCTGGAAAAGGCATTGAAGTAGACAAAGCCAAAGTCGACCTCATTCAAAACTTGCCGCAACCTCGCTCTGTGAGGGAGGTTAGATCATTTTTAGGCCATGCTGGTTTTTACCGTAGATTTATTAAAGATTTCAGTAAGATCTCAAGACCACTATGTAATCTACTCAGTAAAGATGTTGCATTTGTGTTTGATGATACTTGTGTGCATGCTTGGGAGGAGCTCAAAACTCTTCTAACTTCATTTCTATAGTCCGACCTCCAGTTGGAAATTGCCATTTGAAATCATGTGTGACGCATCTGATTTTGCTGTTGGAGCTGTCTTAGGTCAGCGAGTCGACAAACACCCCTATGTGATCTACTATGCTAGTAAGACACTGAATGAGGCTCAAATGAACTATTCAACAACCGAAAAGAGTCTGCTAGTTGTTGTGTTCGCATTAGATAAGTTTAGATCTTATTTGATAGGATCTAAAATCATCATTTATACTGACCATGCCGCATTAAGATATCTTTTATCTAAAAAAGATGCCAAGGCTCGTCTCATTCGATGGATACTCTTGTTACAAGAGTTCCACCTCGAAATTCGAGATAAAAAAGGGTCAGAGAATGTTGTTGCTGATCACTTATCTAGATTGAATGTCGAGTTTGTTGATGAATCATAGATTATTAGAGAATCTTTCCCAGATGAACAACTGATGCTAGTTTCTGAAATGCCATGGTTTGCCGACATCGTGAACTACCTTGCTACAGGTAGGATGCCACTTCATTGGTCTAAACAAGACCGGTCTAAGTTCTTGGCCGAAGTGAAACATTTCCTATGGGATGACCCATATTTGTTCAAATACTGCCCTGACCAAATCATTAGGAAATGTGTCCCCAACTCTGAACAAAGGGATGTCATCTCTTTTTGTCATGATCAAGCATGTGGAGGCCACTTTAGTGCAAAGAAAACTGCTGCAAAGATCTTGCAGAGTGGTTTTTACTGGCCAACATTGTTTAAGGATAGCCATGAATTATGTATTTCTTGTGACCGGTGCCAGAAATTGGGAAGTATATCAAAACGAAACATGATGCCCTTACAACCCATTTTGATTGTTGAGCTATTTGATGTATGGGGCATTGATTTCATGGGTCCATTTCCTAGCTCTGAAGGAAAGTTGTACATTCTTGTTGCTATTGACTATGTTTATAAGTAGGTAGAAGCAATTGCAACCAAAACTAATGACCACAAGGTGGTACTTTCGTTCTTAAAGGAAAACATATTTTCTCGATTTGGCACCCCTAGAGCTATAATCAGTGACGGTGGTTCACATTTCTGCAATAGGCCTTTTGAGTCCTTAGTCCGTAAGTATGGCATAACTCATAAAGTTGCAACCCCATATCATCCACAGACCAGTGGCCAGGTAGAGGTTTCAAATAGGGAGATTAAGCACATTCTAGAAAAGACGGTTAACCCGTCTAGAAAAGATTGGTCTTTAAGATTGAATGATGCTTTATGGGCCTATAAAACTGCATACAAGACCCCCATTGGTATGTCCCCTTACATACTTGTGTACGGTAAAGCTTGTCATCTCCCTGTAGAGTTAGAACATCGTGCATATTGGGCTGTAAAGAAACTGAACTTTGATCTAGATAAAGCGGGCACCCAAAGGAAGCTTCAACTCAATGAGTTGGAAGAGTTAAGAAATGATGCATATGATAATGCAAAAATTGTACAAATATAGAATGAAGGTGTTCCATGACAAGCGCATTTTGCGCAAGTCATTCACTCCAGCCAGAAAGTTTTATTGTACAACTCACGTTTGCACCTTTTTCCAGGTAAATTACGTTCTAAATGGACAGGCCCATTCTTGGTGCGAACAATTTTCCCCCATGGGGCTGTAGAACTAGAAGATGTCACAACCAAGAATGTCTTCAAGGTCAATGGGCAGAGATCAAGCCATTCCTTGAACCAATTCCACCTGAGATTGAAACAACTGATCTTGATGATCCGATCTATGTGGACCTAAAGTTCCCCCCGTACATACCACAAGATATCTTCCCCGCTGGTTGCTTTGGACATACCCTACTGTCTCTGGTTTGGCATCTGGTAATCTATTTTCTTTGAATCTGTTTTGTTCTCATGTTTTGTTGTTGTTTCTGTTATCTTTTGAAACATTGAGGACAATGTTAGATTTAGGTTTGGGGGAGTATTTGCATAATGACCAGCTGTGGAGCGGGTCTTTTGTAGGATCCTTTGTATCATTTTGCATTTTTTATGACCAGCTGTGGAGCGGGTCTTTTGTAGGATCTTTTGTAGTCTTTTGCATTTTTTGTAGTGTGTTTTCTATGACCAGCTGTGTAGCGGGTCTTCTGTTGTCTTCTAAGACCAGATGTGTAGTGCATCGGATTTGTGGTTGGTATCTGATGACCAGCTGTGTAGCGGGTCACTAAAAAAAAATGATGACCAGCTGTATAGCGGGTCTTAAAAAAAAAAAAAAAAAAAAAAAATTGTAGTGTCTTTTGCATTTTTTGTAGTGTGTTTTCTATGACCAGCTGTGTAGCGGGTCTTGCAACCAAAGCGGGTCTTCTTTGTCTTCTAAGACCAGATGTAGGCGGGTCTCAAAAAAATAAATATCGGATCTTGTGGTTGGTATCTGATGACCAAAAAAAAAAAAAAAAAAAAGATGACCAGCTGTATAGCGGGTCTTAAAAAAAAAAAAAAAAAAAAAAAAAAAAAAAAAAATTGGTTACAAATTTTCATGGTTCTACGAAATTCCGAAGTTCATCATCTACAGTTGAAGACCGAAGACGAAGACATTTCTATGGATGCTCTGAAATTGGAGAAGGTTTTGTGGGTACATCTTTGGTAGGCCCTCACGAGACTACAACTCGTCCACTAGGGACACCTAGGGGTTTAAAGGCTTAGTGCATACGCTAAATGCATTCGAGAGACCAGCGACAGTGGTATAGTTAGGATTTCTGTTTCACTTGAGGACAAGTAAAATTCAGGTTTGGGGGTATTTGATGAGTGCCAAATATTGCATGTTCATACACCTTTTCATTGGCACTTAACTCATCTTTCGCGCTTCAAAGTCATATATTATCCCAAATTCTGCATTTTTACCATTTTCAAGAATAAATATTTGTATTAATTAATTTTGTGTTTTTAAGTACTAAATAAAGATTGGAAGAATTGAGAAGACAAAAGAGAAGAAAGTTGGAAGTGTTGCAACCTGCTCGCGCATCAGTGGCAACCTGTTTACAAATTCATGGGATTAAACAACCCATGATCCAAAACCCATGATCCAAAACCCAAGACCCAAATCCATTTCCACCTCACCCCCATTGGATTCTTTCCAAAACATCCACCTCACCCCCATTGGATTCTTTCCAAACATCCACCTCACCCCCATTGTATTCCATTTCATCCATCAATTAAAGAAAACATCCCCATTCTCTCACTCAATCACTCCCAATTTGTTTCCCACAACCAAATATATTCCATTCAATCCATCAATTAAGAAAACATGTTTTGTTGAGTGGATGCTTTCCAAATTTCGAATCCAAGTGCTTGAGGGAATTTTGTGTATAAATAGAGAGGGTTTTTGTGTTGAAAAACCATCCAAGAATAGCTTGTTCATGTTAGTTTATCAAATTTCAATTTTGTTGTAATGTTCTTCATGTTCTAATTTCATTTACTAGGGTTTAGATGAAGCCTTAATCTCATTGGTATGTATTCATATCTTGTATCTTGTTCTTGAAAGTTTAGAATTGTTTAAAGATATAATTTAATCCAAGTTTTTCAACATCTTGCTCTCACAATGTATGCCATGTATCCATTGTAGTTAGAATATCTCTATGTTGATTATGCTACAACTCATGCTTAACCAAACATTGATCTTTAGATTAGTTGTGCTTAATTAGACAATTAATGCTTTGGAGAAATACTTTAGTTGTGATTAAATTATCCATTGGAGAAACACCTTAGTTATACGGTAGACTTGAATCTACTATAAGGACAAGAATAATATTACAAGTTGAATGCATATCATAGGTTATTGGTGGATTTGAATACCCTAGTATCCATATTATTATTGTTTACATATCTTTTTATTTGCATCTTTTACTTTTATTATTTCAGTCACTTGAAAATCATATCGTCGTATCGACAAAATCAAACCCCTTTTGGTTACTCTCTGAATCAGGATTTAGAATCAACTTCTACACTCTCCAAGTCTCTATGGTTCGACCTGTGCTTGCCCTGTGTTGCTTGTCGAAACTGTGCACTTGCAGTTTATATATAGAAGTAGGTATCTTTCTGAGCCTACCAGCAGCTCGGCATATGGGGTTTGACCAAGGGGTCCCACTCGTTCATCAGTCGGTTGCTCCAGAAGACTCGTTGCCAACTGTTCTCGATGCTAGTGTTCTCATGTCAAGTAAAAGTCTCCCTTTTATGCTCTCGGAATGAAATCCATCAACGATCTCCAAATATAACATTTTCCGGCAGGATGAGTTTCTCGCCATCCATGGGTTTGTGAACGATGTGGTATAAAATCATCTTGGTAAGCCTTCACTTGCGGTTTTAGTTGAGCATACACTGTTGAGGTATCCCTCTTCGACCAAGCGAAAGTACGCTAGCCCGGATGCGGACAGTCCCCAAGAGAATGAGCAAAGGTCTAAAAGCCGTGCTGGTGGTTTTCAGTCGGGTTTGACGGCTCTTCCGACTTTTAGTTCTTCCAATATACGAGTACATATAATTTTCTTCATGATTTAGTTGGATTACGTACCTCTTCGTATCATTTATGAGCGTCTATCCTTGCATCTTGCCCAGGGTTTCAGCAGTGTGAATGCCTTTACCAAACTTGCACGTAGTCAGAAGACAACGTTTCTTGAGATGGAAGGCGGCGATGCTGAACCTACCAATGGTGAAGGGGGATCCGAGAAGGAAGAAAGTTCGGAGTCCAGTGACGGGGAGGATAGTTTTTCTGGTAGTAGCGTCGAATCTTCATCCAACGAGTCCGAAAGTGAATCGGTGAGCCTTCCATTTTTTTTTCCTCTTCCTCTCTCCCCCCCTTTTTTTTTTTTGAAGTAAAAACAAATCTTGATATCCCAAGAGGAAACTGTTCCCTGGTATGGCCTTGAAGTAGAAACCCGCCACAGTGAAGACGTAGACATACCTCCAATTGCGGAAAACGTGTCGGTTAGTGACTTGTACATTGAAGTTCATCATCCTGAAGACGTTGCCACGACTCAATTGGTGAAGAGTACTCCAGGGGTTGCTGGCGCAATTGTAGTTAGGGGCCCCTTCCGGATGTTGATTCATTTACGGGCGCCACCTTCACTCCTCCATACCTGGTTCCTTATCCGGATCACTTGTCGATCGAGGGATTTAGTGTGTCGTCCAAGTATGCGACACTATACACTGAGATATGGGAAAGATACAGACATATCGCCACGACCAAGAAAATTACTAGTCAATTTGCGTTGGTTAAGCGGGTGGAGGAAGCTTTGTCTTCGATTGACGATATGTGAAACGTGACTAGTCATACTGTTTTTGAGAATGTAATCTCGAGATGGAGGTTCCATCATGACATGTGTGTAAACTTCAAATTCAATGTTCCTTGGTTCGTTAAAGGTTTCTCTGAGGTTGAAAAGTTGCTGGTCGAAACAGTCGAAGGTCCTTCTACGGATATGGAGAAGAAGCAGGAAGCGAAAGTTGAAAAATTGTCCAGGAAGATAAAGTTGAAAAGGGAGGATCTCCAAAGCACGAGGGAGGCTCTTGCTAACAAAATCAATCCATTGTTGAAAAACTTTCCTTGAATGCATTTCTGTCTTCTGAACTTCTTATTTTTAGGTTTTTTTTTTTTGAAAGGTAAATGAAACGCCTAGTTTATGGTTTTGATTTCCTGGATTTCTTAGGTTGATAGACAAATGTTACCTTGAGGGTTTTGGATTATTCTTTTGGAATTGATTTTTTTGGGAATGATGTTCTCTTGGTTGCTATTGCAAGTGACACAAATATCCCAAGAAAACCATGGAATCGTGTGTTGGTAGATGACATGGGGTAAAACATAACATGGCTATAGGTTTTATCTTTCCCCGTTGAAAACCTGAAATAACAAACCATGTATCTTGTCTAGGTAAGACTTACTCGGTTTTTCAGGTCTCCTGATGAAAATGGAACCTTACAGGTGTAAGACCGAGTTTTATGGGAAGCACCGCCGTGACTGTGGGAAGTCCCCAGTCGTCTCATTTGACAATTGAGTCGTCGATACCTGGTTGGATCATTTGCTTTTAATCTTTAGGCAGTCCCCAGTCATCCCTCGCCATGTCAAGACTGATAATCGGGTCATCTGGTAACTGAGTCGTCGATCCATGAGTGAATCGCCTGCTTCTACCATCTTGATGTCTGGGTCGAATCATGAGATCCATGGTCAAAAATTGACATTGTAACCGAAAGATCAATCTCCCACTGTGGTCGCCAATTATTTGAGGGTGAAACCGGTTTTTGCTGATTTCGGTAATTTTGGTATGTGGGTGAGAAATGAGTTTAAACCCTAAATAAATTACTGCAAGCGAGTACTTTAGATTCAAGAGATCAATCTGTACAAATTCGGCCTAAACCAAGAAATGGACGTTCTATACTTGCTTCGGTCACAAAGTGAAGGAGAAGGGTTGGTTTTGTGGACGGAAGTGAAGAAAGTGTTGAGACCAGAATAGTTGATTCTGGAAGAGTACTTGTTTTACGACATGTATCAGAAAGTGGGAAGTTAACAGATGGAGAGCTAGCAAATTTTTTATGAGTGTTGTATGTTCTTGACCTGAACTTGTTGTTCGGTGGAAATAGGTAATGCCTATTTATACAACTTGAAGTGAAACGTACTCTGGTCTCATTAAGAAATGAAAAACAAATGAATAAATGGGAGGAGGTGGTAACCGGTAACGCCTGAAATTGATGTTCCATAAAATAAATTATTTCACCATTACTTCCTATATTTACTAACCGCCTCATCCTTATGACACTTTCTTATAACGGGCATAGTGTACGCCGCACGCTGTAAACCGCCAAACCAATACCCGATGAGCATCCCCCAGTTTGTGACATGTGTTGATGTCTCGAGTGTTTTCATGGAAAACATGTAGCACGTTGTTGTTGTCTGGCAAGTTGAGCTTGGGAGACTTTCCGGCTCGGTGGTGACCTTCGACGGTCGAGATTTTACATCTTAAGAGGAAAGGTAGCCATTGATTATTGCAATCCTTCGTTTGGTAGCCAGTGGTGTGAAAGCATGATCAGTATGGCTTTAATATAGCCTAGTTTGGGCACGACCAAAAGTTAGGGTTTTGGATTTGTTTAGGCGCGATTAAACTAGGGCCAAAGGTTTCCATACATTGGATGGTAACCTTGGACGGCTAAGATCTGCACCTTAGATGAATAAGTGGTCGTTGATTATTGCAGGCCTTCATTTTGGAAGCCGCATATGGAAGGCCGGCATGGTATGGCGCGGCAAAGTGGTTGGCATGCCATTGACACATGTGGCATGGCATGCCTTAGCGCGGTTTGGCGTGGCCAAAACTAGGGTTTTGGGCCAAAGGTTACCATGCGTTGTATGGCGACCTTGGACGGCTAGGATTTACATCTAGGATTGAAGGGTGGCCGTTGTTCGTCGCACGCCTTTGTTTTGGTAGCCGTATAGGGACGTCGGCATGGTAGGGCGAAGGTAAAATGGCGCGGATGGCTTGGCATAGTGGGGCCAAAGGTTTGGCACGGATGGCTTGGCATGGTGGGGCCAAGGAAAGGTGCGGTTGGCTTTGCATGGTGGGTCCAAGGGTTTGGCATGCCATTGGAGTATGGTGCGGCTAGCATGGTTGGCATGCCTTGGTGTGGTAGACGTGGCTGGCATGGTTTGCCATTAGTGCGGCTGGCATGCTTTGGCGCATGGTGCGGCTATCATGGTTGGCATACCTTGGCGCGGAGATGTGGCTGGCATGGTTTGCCATTGGCACAGTGGTGCGGCTGGCATGTTTGGCATGCCTTGGCGCGGGGATGTGGCCGGTATTGTTTTTCATTGGCACAGTGGTGTGGATGGCATGGTTTGCATGCCTTGGCGCGGGGATGTGGCTGGCATGGTTTGCTATTGGAACAGTGGTGCAGCTGGCATGGATGTGGCTGACATGGTTTGCCATTGGCATAGTGACGTCATGTCAGTTGTACAGTTTACCGATTTTAATCCTAAGCTAAAAACCACTGTCAGCAGTTGGGTAAGGGAAAATCATCTTTCGGACAACATTTATTCAGATTCCTGAAATCAACACATTATCTGATTTGACCATTCTTCTTCTTGACAGGAACAACGTTTGCCAGCCATGTTGGGTGTTGAGTAGGTTTGATGAATCCTGCTGTTAGTAGTTTCTGAATCTCGACTTTGATTTGCTCCTCGACTTCGTGTCTGAACTGCCTAGGAGGTTGTTTGACAGCTTTGGAACCAAGAGTGATGTGAAGATGATGCGTAACTAATTTGCCATCTAGACCATGCATTTCTTCGTAGTCCAAGCGAAGACAACCTGATATTCCTTTAGCATATTTATCTGTTCCGTCCGTTCCTCTGGTGACAGTGCGGAGCTGATTAAAATTAGCCTTGGATCATCCTCCGTCCCGATGTTGATTGTTTCGAGATCATCAGTGGTAGAATCAGTGTTATCTTGTAATTTTCATAGGGCGTCTTGAACCTCTTCCTTAAGTGATGGTTCGCACTGACATGATTCTTCGAGGCGGGGAGACTTTTTATCGTTCTTCCCTGTTAATTGTTAATCTTTGCATCGGCGATAAATGATCCTCCCCTCCGCATCATGATTGGCTATTAAATTAGATCCCGGAGTTGAGACCTGATCCTTACAGTGCTTAATTAGTGTAGCAGATGACTTGATCGTCTTACCACCTGAGGATGATGGTTTGTTAGTAATTTTTTTGATGGACTTCCAGCTTGGGAGTAGAGTATTGTAAATCTTGCTTGGAGGTTCGGGGATGCTTTTTTGAGATTCAAGTAATTCAGCATCATATACAGGAGCATAAGGAGATGACGAAGCGGCGATGCGAACAATCTTGTTATTGAACAGAACCTTCATGGATTAATGGTATGTCGAGGGAACCACCTTGTTTTCATGGAGCCAGGGGCGTCCGAGTATCATGTGATAATCAGGTTCTTGCTCAATTACATAAAACTTGACTTTTGATTGGATATATTCTACCTTTAGGTCTACATATGTATATCCATACGTACGGCTTTGACTTCCTTCAAAACCCGTCATCTAGATGGGGTGACAGATGATTGTGTTCTATGGGATCTTGGCTTCCTTGAGAGTCTTCATAGGAATAATATTTGTGGAAGCACCTGTATCAACAAGAGCTTTCTTGAATTCAGAGTCTATGATAAAACCTGTTACGTATAAGGCTCGATTATGCCCTTCATCTTCCATGAGGTCTTCTTCTCCAAATGTGATATTGTTGATCGAGTGTTCAAACACCATGGATACTTCTTTAACGGCTGGAGACGGTGGAATTAGTTGCACGTCAGATGATATTTGGTTAAGTGAAACAAATGTGTTCGTACGCTGATCTTTGGAGAAGTGTGGGAGCTCACACAAACTCTCGATCAAATGTGTAACTTCCTGATCCACCGGCTTTCCATAAGTGGTGAAGCTGTTGACTTAAGGGCTAGCATCAGCGGCATCAAGAGACAATCGTTCCAAAACTTAGGATCCTAAGATTCTTGTTAGGTCCACCACGTAGTTGAACAAATTATCGATTGCTCCCTTCAATCGATTTATGTTCCTTTCCATAACTTCTTTCCTTCGTGCCAGTTCGGCTAATGAAGGAATTTCTCCATCAAATGCATTGATAGATAAGAAAGGAGTAGTAAAGTAATGGTGATGAATATTACCAGAGTCATTCGGATGAGCCAGAAAAGCGTCACCATTTGAAAGACTTTGATTGGAGTTTTGAGTAACTGAATTGGATGTAAGACCGACCATCTTGATAAAAATTAAAATTGCAAACGAGAGAATGATATCCCACTATGGTCGCCAATCTGTAAATGGGGCAAAACGAGTTGCTGGTTTTTACGAAATTAATGAGACGACCATGCGGAGGAAACTCCTTGTACCGAGCAAACTGTTAAACCTCACACAGATGCGCTGCAAGAAGGGAGTGCTTTGAATTCGAGAGATCAATCTATAGTACTCCGGCCTAAACCAAGACAATGGTTGTTCTACAGTAAATTCAGTCACAAGAGAGGATGGGTCGATCTATAGGAGGGAAGCTGAGAAATGTGTGAGATCAATGGTAATCGAAGATCATAGGTGTGTTGTGTATTCTGAAAATAAGATAAGTTTTGAATGATTGAAATTTACTCTGTTGATCTCGTGTTGTCTATTTGACGTAATATTTTCCTATTTTCAATCATAATTCAGAGACTTATTTATATTGGTAGAATTGTAAACACCGTGATCCCATGAAGTGTGACAGTTGATGGAATCAAAGAGCGGAGAAGTGGAAATCGTGTTAAAACCAGTTGCTCAAAATGCGGAGACTTGGTTGATTTTCCAACCACTACTTTGTTAACTTCTCTAACTGATTGCACGACTTGCTCACATTCTCATTGTGTGTATGAACGCACATACCGTAGACCGCCAGACCAAAACCCTAGTTAGTATCCCCCATGTGACACGATTTATGTCTCGTGATTATGGAGTCTGCAAGGTAGACGTGTATTTAGTTAGTCAGTTGCTGACTTCATGGGACGATTAGTCCTTGTATTGTTGAGTCGAACATAATTTGAAAATGTTTTGAGACTCACAAATTGAACATGTCTGTTGAGACAGAGATATAATTCTCAAGTAAATTTTGATAGTTAAGGTGAGAAAATATTGCTCATTCGATGAATTGTTGAATATTGATAGTTGTACCAATATTCCTTGGTTTGAGCAAATATTTCTCATCTGAGCAAATGTTGCTTGTTTTATGAATTATTGGTAGCATGACCAAATAAAGTATTAAATCAGAATACTGGCAACTGAACCGAGTAGAATTAATAAAATGTTGGTCATGAGATCAACGTAAAATTATTAGCGTTTCAATCTGGAATTATGAACCTTGGACTCAAAACCCTAATTTGATCAATTGATGATTTATTGAAAATGAACCACAAAGTGAAAGAGGGACCGGCTACATGGGATGATGGATCGACCATGTAGCGCCCAGATGCTCAAGTGAGCAAAAAATATACCAAAGTCTCTTGAAGACCAGTTGGTGAAAGGTTGATTAAATGTTGGTTTATCATTTATCAAAATAATGCTCGTATGAGCCTTAGGTGATAAAACCTAATTAATTATGAAGAGATGAGGGACTGAACAAGGGGTCATGAAACCGGCACTGGGTGGTCACGAGATCGAATAATGATCGTTCCATGAAGCTCCAAATTGTTTGGAAGAGTTAGAACCTAATACGAACAAATTAGGTCAAATGATGAAAATATATGGGACCAGCCTCTTGCAAGCCAAAGAGACAACCTTGGTCGGTCAAGGTAGTATGCTCACGTCACCGAAGTGTTCGTGTCTCAATCCAGAGAATTTTGATATTTGCTGATGTGTGTTTGAGCAATCATTTTGGAAAATATGAAGAAATCAGGGATATTTGCTGAAACTGAGGAAACTTCATGAGATGAAGGAAAAATAATAATGAAATAAAGGAATCATGAAGTGTGGGACCGGATATGGCCAAGGCATGTCCGGACGGCTAATGAGCCATGTCACATAGCATTTCCCTAATTTTATTATATTTTTTCATGATTTTATGGAAATATCATAAAATCAAGGAGTTTGTTGAAACTAAGGAGTTTTGTTGAAATCAATGAATTTCCTTGAAGTGAAGGAGTTTCCATGAGATGAAGGAAACAAATAACATTAATAATAATAAAATAAGGGCGTGTGGCCGACTTGGCCATGGTCGTCCGGATAGGGCCCGGTCCCGTGAGTTTTCCCTAATTTTATATATTATTTCATGATTTGAAGGAATTTTCATAATTTGAAGGAAATATCAAGAAATCAAGGAATTTCATGGGATCAAGGAAACATAAAAATAATATTGATAAAATAAGGGGCGTGTGGGAACGGCTAGGCATGACCGGCCGGCTAGGGCCTGGTCCCACGAGTTTCCCTAATTTTTATTATTTTCATTATTTGAAGGAAATACAATGAAATTAAGGAGTTTTCATGAGATTAGGAAAATAATAATAAAATAATAAGGAATCATGAGGTGTGGGACCGACCATGACTAGGGCATAGCCGGACGGCTGGTAGACACGGTCCCATGACACCTTTCCCAATTTTATATTATTTCCTTGATGCGAAGGAAACATCATGAAACTGAGGAGTTTCCTTAAAACGGAGGATATTTGTTCAAATGAAAGGATTTTCATAAGATCAAGGACAATAATAAAAAATATGATAAAATATAAAATCGGACTTGGGACTGGTCACGGCACGACCGGTCGACCGGTGGGCCCAGTCTCTCAGTGCCTTGGTTAATATTTTATTACTTATTATTTTCTTTCCTATTTTGCATAGGTTCATCGTCTCGTCGTATTTTGAAATAATCATTCGTGCATTCAGGTGCTCGTTAGTGCATTATTGCTAAGTACACTTGCACCATTTTGGTCGGGGCTTACTCGATAGCGGCTCAGACGCCCGTGTGTTGAATACTTGTTACTAACCCATGGAATTCTGCAGGGAAGAACCATGAATTGAAGTAATGAATTATTATGGAAAACATAGAATATATTCCAGGGATTCAGTTAATGAATCTAATGATTTAGGAATAATTAATTGATGGCTCTATACTAGTATGATCATCTAAGAGCATTAATTATTCATGAATTGAGTGATCATGAGCTTGTTTAAGCATCATATTTCTTTTATATAGTCAGGGAAAACATTGTTACATCCTGAAGACGTTATTGCTCTATACTAGAAGGCAAGCTGTCTAGGAGTCATCCAATCTTTCAATTCTATATAATAGTAATTACTGAAATTGCTCAGTATTCATGAGATATGTTGTTGTCTGAGCTGAGAGACTATATATCTATATATATACTCTGAGAGATAATATTCTCAGTGAGAGATTCTTGTGACATGAGCTTTCATGCTTTCGATAAGAGACATGAGCCTCAATACTCATCTGATTGTTGGATCAAGAGTACATATAATTATGGGTTCACGATTTTAGCCCTTGTCGAAAATCCACCATATACCCCAGGTATTCCTTGTTCCCCTCTGGTTAAATCTCTTTCAACTAATCCTAGTGAGTTTTCTGAAAATCTTCATGAAGGGAAGAGAGAAGAAGTCAATATTCTTGATGAGAAAAATGCTCATCAAAATACAACATGACTACTCAATGTAGCATCCTTCATGTAATATGGAAGGATGCTCATAATTCTCAAGAAGACTTTGTGACTTGAGAAAGTAGTTGTTGTTATATTTTATTTACCTTTACAAAAACGATGATCATAGAACTGTTGAGCCTTGCTCCAGTACTTTTCATGATGTAATGTTTTTGATTATTTACTCTTGAGAATAATTCCTTGGTTGATTGCCTTGGTTTTCAACAATTCTCGTTGTTCATTTGAACAAAGAATGTCACCTTTTGCTTATAATGGATCCTTGAACTTTTCAAGACTTCGTCTAAATTTAGATCCAGTTTTTTTCATGGTCACGTACCACGGTTGTTACCAAGAGTGCACGTACATATGACCCACATGAAGCATATACGAGTTACCCTAGTTTTTCCTATGGCACACTCATATATACTACATGATACATATACGTTCCGTAATGTGAAGAAGGTACTCCTGTTTTCACAATGGATGGATGCTACAAAGAAGACAATGTTGAGAAAGGCAAGACTATTGAGTTTCATGAGAATCCTATTTTCATAACCTTCTATCATGCTGTTAATCATGAAAACAACATACCAGTTCAGATGTCATCACAACTGGTTGGAAATCTTCTTCGAGATTTTGAAGTCGTACGTGAACAACTTGGAATTGCAACAAGGAATCTTGATTTTCTGAAAAATGAACTGAAGAAAACAACTAATGAGCTGGTTTATGTTTAATCTCTGGTTGCTGACCGTGTTTAATGTTTTTCAAATCATGTTCTCTAAGAGTTGTGTATTTTTCCTAGGAAAACTTCTTATGAGAATTTATTCTTGTCTTCTTAAGAAGAATAACTAGAGTTTGGAATAGTCATTATTGTGATTACACACATCTATTTCCAACGATTTTCATCTTCAAGGTTTTTAGATTTATTTGTTTAAATTCTAAAGTTTTTTTGGAAGATGATTTTTGCAGTATTAATCTTTATGGTTTTATATTGCAATTTGTTATGGGATATTTGTGTTTGCGTCCGTGAACTATGATTTTCCCATACGTTGTCAAAAGTTAAATCCTTCGTATGTCGATATTCAAGTATTGATGAAAGAGTGAATGAACTTTTGACAAAAACAAAAGTTAAGCCTTTTATGTCATTATGCAAATATTGATGGAAGAAAGGATGAGCTTTTGTTTATAAATATTAAGTCTATTGTATGTCATTGTACAAATAGTGATGGAAGATAGAATGAATCTTTGTTTATTCAGCAGTATTGATCTTCCCTGATCCATATATCTTATGTATAAACTGTGTGGCTCTGAAAGTTCTCTTATGTTGAGCATTTCCAATTGGATTAATCATGGGTTCTCTTGTGGTTAATTAGTTGAGTATTCCGGTTGAAATAATCATGGGTTCACTTGTGGTTAATTCAATTGAGTATTTTGGATATAAATTCATATTCTTATGTGATTTAAATCCTTCTCTTCTCGTGAAAGTAAGGTATCTCTTGTTATTCTTTTGGAAATGACATTTTAAGGGGGAGAGTTCTTATTTGAACTTGTGATTTATTGCCAAATCATTGTAGGGAGTGCGGCTGTGGAATATTATAGGGGTTATTGAAAATTCGGTGGTCTAACAACCACACCCAACAATTCGTTTGGAAATCTGAGAGGACTTACTCCAATACACTTTCTAGAGAATCAACTAGACAGTCAGACTCAATCAAGATTAAAGTATATCAAAGAGTTTAATATCTCTAACTCTTAATTCAATCCGCAATCAGCAAATAGAAATCTGTGAGCCCGATTTAATATAAGAGGAGTTACTTGAATGTTACCAAAGACCAATTTTATAGTGTCAATCAATGTAAATCAACAACCAAAGGTTGGATATTCTAATTGATTGATCTTAATGCACAACCTATGATATTTCAATTATATAACAAAATATAATGCGGAAAAGAAATAACACAGGTACCAGAATTTTGTTAACGAGGAAACCGCAAATGCATAAAAACCCCGGGACCTAGTCCAAATTCAACGCCACACTGTATTAAGCCGCTACAGACACTAGCCTACTACCAATTAACTTCGGACTAGACTGTAATTGAACCCTAATCAATCTCATACTGATTCAAGGTACAGTTGTGCTGCTTACATCTCTGATCCTAGCAGGATACTACGAACTTGATTCCCTTAGATGATCTCACACACAACTAAGAGTTTCTATGACCCAAAGTCGAAGACTTGATACACAAATCTGTCTCATACAAAAAAGTCTATAGGATTGAATAAATCTGTCTCCCACGAAAATACCCAAGAGTTTTTGTTACGTATTTTGATAAATCAAGGTGAACAGTAACCAATTGATAAACCAGACTTATATTCCCAAAGAACAACCTAATATTATCAATCACCTCACAATAAACTTATTTGACTAGCGAAATAAGTTATTTTGGAATCACAAACGATGAGACGAACTTTGTTTGTGATTACTTTTCTATCTTGCCTATCGGAGATATAAAATCTCGAGCCAATTATTTCAATTACACTCAAAATGATAGAAACAACAAGATCAGTTTACGCAACTACAAAGATAATAGTTGGGTCTGGCTTCACAATTCCAATAAAGTCTTCAAGTCGTTAACCTACGGGGTCTCGAGAAGAAACCTAAGGTTAAAGGAGAATCGACTCTAGTTATGCAACTAGTAACACACATGAGGTGTGGGGATTACCTTTCCCAGTTTCCAGAGTTTTCCTTTATATATTTTTCAAATCAGGGTTTGCAATCCAAGTTACCTTGGTAACAAAGCATTCAATAATCATCGTAAGATGAAAAACCTGATTCAACCAAGCTAATATCTTTAAACCGTTAGATCGAACTTAGATTGTTACACACAAATGAAATGTACCCAGATTGTTACACACAAATAAAATATACCCTCACTTAGGTTTATGTAACCGTACCTGAACGTGTACACCATTTTGGTTCACAAATAGTTAACCGAGGTTAGCCATATGATTACTCTCATATCAACATTATTCATCTTAACCATAACTAGTTCAAATGACTCAAATGACACTAGTTAAGAGTTGTTCAATTGTTTAGAAAACACAACTGAAATCAAATCGGTTTGATTCACTTGAATCAATCATGAACATTATAGCCACGGTTTACAAAGATTGCATTCCTTATGATTTAAATGTTTAAGTCCATGAACTGACCGACTTGACAAAGTAACTAGCTTAAGTATGCATACGGTTATGCGTACTTAAGCAATCGATTTTGAATTTGTAAAGTTTCAAAACTTGGCAGAAATTCTCGGTTCGAGAACTTCTGCCAGTATGCGTATGAGTACGCATACTTAATATGACTAGTTAAGAGTTTTTCCAAAACCAAATTGAGCAGAAAATCTCGGTTCGAGAACTTCTGCCAGTATGCGTATGGGTAAACATACTTAACTTCCCTCCTTCACCAATTTCGTATACACACATATGCATACTCTTGGCTCCTGGTTTATGGACTTATACACTAATGTGCGAACACACTATATGTGCTTATATCCAAAGATGGTTACATCATCAACTATTTATTTCAATCATTGAAACATTCTTCTATAATAACAATAGATGTTTTCACACACTATTAGCATAATTTTCAAGATATTGAAATAATCATTATTGAAACCTTCCAAGTCTTACACCAAATGATTGTATCACACAAACCATGTAAGATGTTACTCGGCAATTTTCTCATGATATAAGATGAACTTGGTCAAAGCGAAAGCTTACCAACACATATTTCGAGAAATATGTAAGCGAGATATACTCATCTCGAAATCTCTAATGTGTATAGAGAAAACTATATTGTAACACAACTTATGTCTCAATATAGAAGATAATATAAATAGACTTTCCAAGTGATAGATAAGTTCAAGTCTCCACATACCTTTTTTCGAAGAAGTTCCACAAGCCCCCCTTATTAGTTTTTCGTCTTCAAGAGATGAACGTCGAGATATTTAAGCTCAAATACACTATATATGTCCTGGTCTGAGACATCTACCAATAGGCTAGAAATCAAGACTAATAGTTTTGATCACTAACATTGACAAACATGCTTGAGATAGCAACGCATGTGAGTTCGACTGAGCAATGCTCTAACAATTCCCCCCTTTGTCAATTTTAGTATCAAAACCATTAATACATATGGATTACAAAAAAGATAAAAAAATATAGCTTCTTATCCACATATTTGATCTCCTTGGCATCTTCAACGCGACTCGAAATCTTCATCACTTCCAAGTACTCCATGATCCTAAAGGTTGTAAGTTCAGCATCACAGTTGTTGAAGATCCGTAGCTATAACAATGAGAAAACAAAATGCTCTCAATCATTGTTATACAGTGTCATAGTATTATTGCACAACATCAAAGTTCAATTGTATCACAACTTTGAAAATAACTCTATGGTGATTTGCATCACTCCCCCTTAGTCAATACATATCTCAACATGAAAAACACTCCCCCTTACATATTGATCCATAAACCATATGTATTTGTAGTGTGAACTACACATTAATTCTCCCCCTTTTTGTCTAAAAAATTGGCAAAGGTACGAAAATTAGTGGGATCCTGATGACATTTCCATGGAGATACGTCATGAACAAAAGGCATATTAGCAAACCAAAAAATTTAGATGCAATCATAAATCCGAAGCTAAATGCATTCATCAAGGAGTTAATAAAGATACAAGATAACCCCTAAAAATTCCACAGCCGCACTCCCCACAAAGATTTGGCAATTAAGCACAAGTTTAAAATAACTCTCCCCCATATAATATCATCCACGAAGGAACAACAAAGACGACCTTACTTTTACAAGAAAAGGAGGATTTATTTGGATAACAAAATCACATGAAAACATGAATTTGTATCCACAATATTCAATTGAAATAACCACAAGAGAACCCATAGTTAGTTCAATCAAAAAAATACAACCAAATTAATCGCAAGAAAACTTACGATTAATTCAATTGAAATACACAACCAAATTAACCACAAGAAAGTGATCAATTCAATTGGTCATGCTAGACATAAGAGAACTTACGGAGCAACAACTAAAATAACCAAAAGAGAATGATTAATTTAGTTGATCATGTTCGACATAGGGAGCCTTACAGAGCAATAACTAAGTTAAACATAAGAGAATGATCAACTCAGTCGATTGTTCTCAACATAAGAAACCTTATGTAACAACACATTATATGCACAAAAAGTGGATCGGATGACGACCAAATACTGTGGAATAGACAAGGATTCATTCTATTTTCCATCACTATTTGCACAATGACATATAATAGACTTAATCCTTGTAGACAAAAGTTTTATCCTTTGTTTTTATCAAAACATGACGTAAAAGGCTTTAAATTTTGAAATGTCAAAAGTTCATTCTATCTTCCATCAATACATTCATATCGACATAATAGAGATAACTTTTGAAAAAGTGTGGGACAGTCACAGGTTCACGGATGTAAACAACATATCCTATAACAATTTGCAATATATATAATCATAAAGATTAAAATTGCAAAAATCATCTTCCAAAAGACTTTAGAATTTAAACCCATAAATCTAAAAACAATGAAGATAAAAACTATTGGACATAGATATGTGTACTCACAATAATGGCTATTCCAAACCCTAGTTATTCTTCAAAAAACATAAAAAGAAGATTTACTAGATAAAATCAAACCAAAACAAACTCTAAGAGTAATCACAATTGATAATTAGAGTTCCGGAATGGAAGATTCACTGGTACCAAGACCTTCAAACTTGTGACTAACTGTATCAACTGCATCTTCTGAGAAAATATCATCATTAAGAAGATCCTTAACCTGTGAATTCATGAGAACAAGATCAGTATCAATCTTTTTCAACTCAGTTCGTAACAGGTTAAGATCCCTTACATAGTTCTCGAGCTTAAGATGAGTCTTCCCAAGATCAGTGAGCAAACCATGGACCACTTCAGCAGAGACCATCTCAGCATTCTCTCGATCTTGATGAGAAAATGCATAATAGCATGAGGCACATGATTCGAGTTCATCCGTCTTAACAAGGGTTCTTTTATTCTTCAAAACAAACTCCAAATAAACCGAATCATCAATTGATTTGTCTGGTAAATACCACGAACTTAGAGTAGTGTTGATGGTGGATTTTAGTTCAGGACTAAATTTGTAAAACCAATTTTTGTGCCGACATTCTGCAAAGGATAAGGCTATTTGATAAGTGATGAGTGCTTCTCCGCTTTATTAATTCACCTAGAATGGAGCATGTAGCAACAATCCCCAAGTATTCTGTGGATTTTATCATTATTAATTAATGCATAAAATCGCCTTGTATTTCCTGTGTTGTTCTCAGCAGAACTCTCATTATTGGTGCGGCATGATAACTAATTGTTAATCTCAGCAGAGTAACTTGAATATCCAAGTGTCAATAGTGAGGCAAGCATGAAATACCCGTACAGGCTATACCATTCTCTAACAAAGATAACCGTCTCTCGGTGTGTTAGCCTAGCCCGATCGAGCATGTTTGAATCTGGACTGTCCATATCAGTCTCAGAAACAATCATGATCACATAAGTTGGCCGCGTAATTTAACCAGCCTAGACGAACCCTAACAGGAGTAGGCTATCACCACAATGACCACCAGCGGGCCCATTAACGCCATGGACGGTCAGGTACAAGTCACACCCTCCGAACGACCACTAAACACCAGCCTGAAGTTGGATGTCCAAGCTGGAATGAAGCGGCTTAGAGGAGATCGTATGAGCAAGGTATGCCTACGACAGTCTCAAATCCATCACGACCGCTCATCTTCACCGGTGCAATCAGACGGTGCGGATCGCCCCATTCCCGGTTACACAAGCACCATTATGTACACCGGCGGGCCCACTTTTTACCTGCATAGCCGACCATCTCACGAGCTAGCTAGGCAGGAGCAAACGCTCGCCCAAAGTTCGGCCGGCGTGATGCTTTAAGGGTCGCAGGAAATTCCACTAAGGGTCTTAAATTGATCACGACTATCCAACTTCACAGGCATGATTGGATGGCTTAGATCAGGCCTATGACCATCGGTCAGGTATCACCATGTTCACCACCAACCCAGTGTGGGTCCCACATGGTCGTCCAGTCCATACGAAGAGCATAGCATGCAAATTATTCCGGCCAAAGTACCATGTGTGCGACCAACCTAAAACCCTAATTAGGGTTTGCGGTATATTACATGTGTCGTAAATCGATCACGAGCGGCCATCTTTTCCATCCTGGATGAAGGGTGCAAGAATAAACTAAGGAGGTCTAGGGAGTATCTACATGATAACCGTGGGCCTTTCTACCTCTATGACCGGCCGACCAGAGCAAGGCAGGACCAGATGCCTCGATTCATGCACCCTGAAGGTTGCATGCCGCGCCCCTTTGAAAATCTTTTGCAGCACATGATTCCTGTCGCAAATCAATCTCTGCCACTCCTCTTTATCGGTAAACTTGAGTGGCCTAGATCACGCCTTCATGGGACAATGAGGTACGAACGTGTACACCAGCATGCCGTCTATACGCATGCATGGTTGGTCCTGCCTAAAACACTTCCCATGCTTGGTTTCTTCCAAGATGAAGAGAGATGCTAGCGCACCTCTTCAAAACCCTAATCAACGGTCGCAGATGAGTATCGTAGATCATTGTGTCCGTTCAGCTCTACCAACTTGGTTGGGCAGCTCAGGCTAAGATTTAAACGGCTAATAGGATATCTTGGTGACTACCATCTGTCACTCCACCACATGGAGTGATCGGTTAAGGGAGGGCTTGCTTGCGCAGCCTCTAAACGGTCATTCAAAGATGGCTAGGCATGCACCTGTTTTAAGATGCTTAATCCGTGACCTACTCCTTTAAGATTTAAAATAGCGATGCTTCATCCAGAATGAGTATATTTGATGCATTACATGTATAGAATGCACACGATATTTCTTAAATATCGAATTCCCAAATAACTTAGTTATTTAACCTAGCATCGTATGCTACTTCCCGTAGGTCCCACGATCCACACTCGAGACATCAAACATGTCATAAACTGGGGGATGCTTACTGGGGTATTGGTCTGGTGGTCTACAACGTGCAGCGTGCAATGCCCCATCACAAGAACGTGTTAGGAAAGCATGGACGATTAACGATGATTGGAGAACTGGTTTTAAAACGTGATCGTGCAATCACCCACACGACCACACTACTCCATCACTCCATTTCTTCCACTTCCTGCGAGACGAGGGTTTGGCTATGACTTGTATAAATAGGCCCTTTTGCCTGTTTCAAAAAACAAGGGACAAGACAGACAGAAACCAAGTGTTGATACAACGTATTAAAACGCACAGAGCTGATTGCTTACATTATTGCAAGCTAGCTTGGTATTCTGATACAAGTCATAAACAACCAATACCTTCATAATCTCAACACCTTCTTTGCTCCCCTCCCCAAGATCAACCCCATCTCCTTCACTTATGACCGAAACAAGTCTGGAACGGCCATTTCTTAGTTTAGGCCAAAATTTTATAGATTGATCTCTCGAATCAAAAGCACTCCCGTGCAGTGCATTTGTTTAGGGTTTATATTCATTTCTCATCCACACACCCCAAATACCAAAACCGGCGAAAATAGTTTTCACCCATAAACAACTGGCGACCACAATGGGAGATTGATCTCTCGGTTGCAATATCAATTTCCAATTCTCAATTTCATCTTTTCAATACCCGATTCAATTTCTCAATTTCAAGGGGATAGATCTTAGATCCATTTTAATCATCAACATGTTCATTTATTTCGATCATAAAAGTCTGGCTCCTGTCTTATGATGTATCTTCACCAGCCGAGTTATCCAGAAGCCATGAATAATCCAAACCTCATGGAGAGTATAGCTAGAATGCTAGAATATGTCCTAGCAAACCAGGCTGGCATCGCTAGAAGAAAGAGTGAGACGTTCCGTATTTTAAATGATATAGCAGTTTAATTGCAAGAAGGTCCGGCAGGTGCTTACCCAGGGAGCATCGCGAATGGAAACACAGTTGAATCTCTATCTAGAAATCGTGCTTCTACCAATGAGGATGCAGAAAGAACACATGGACATACCAGGAGGTCAGGGAGAGACGAACGATATGATACGACTAACGAAGGAGGCTCAAAGCAACTCTACAGAGGAAAGTACTTGTCAGGAATGCCACAACCTTTATCGGAAAAAGGAAAATGGCCATCTTATGAAACCTTGCTGGGAGATTTATATCTCAAAACCCATACTGAAGTACAGAAAGTTATCCAATCTGCCGCAACTTTTCAGCTAAACGAAGAACCACCTGAAGAATGATAAATCAGCCAAGAGCCACGTGAATACAGAGGTTTGGAATACCTGACTCAGCCGCCTGACAATGATTCTCTCATTGATACAAGGCCTTTGAAAGCAGCTGCGTCTCAGCTGAGACGACCAATCAAGCGGTCCGCGTATACATTAGCACACACTTGCGTCCCGACTCCGAAACGTTCTTCATATCAAGGTCAACAAGGGATATCACAACAGCATCCGTCAATGCAAGAAAAGCATGTATCACTTCCCATTTTCCATGAATAAAGTCTTGGAATTATTGGAAATATGGGTACGAGACGGAGAAGTCCAACTGCCTCAAGTATGGCGACAACCGACTGATTAGGAGATGATAGATCCGAGATATTGTCACTATCATCGTTTTATTCACCACCCTACCAGTGAATGCAATGCCCTGAAGCGTATCTTACAAAAGAAGCTTAGTTCAGAAGATTTGCATCCCGTCTCCAAAGATTAGCACGTGCAATTTCTCGGATCAAGCACCAAGGAAAGTCTAATTTCATACAGATGGAATTTCGAAGAAATAGTAAGTTCTATTAAACAAATTTATGAAGAGATAGTTTTAGAACCCACTGGGGACTTTGCGTCCCATTAAGAAAGAGATACAATGATGCAAACCACAGTAAACATTATATTCTCCCCTTAGACGTGCCCCTTTTCACACGATATTTACAGCTTTACGTGTCGTGAATGATATCGTTAGAATAGTCACGTTATTTATGATCAGAATACAAATTTCTTCAACAACAAATCTCTTTCAGAAAAACCATTCACAAAACTATCTCAAAACAAACCAATTCAAAATTCAGTTACCTATTAGTTTAATACCTAAAATCAAGTTGTGAAAGGAAACCCTCACATCACTCAAAAACTACTAAAAGGGGAAAGCGTAAGTAGACGACATAAATCATTCAAGGGAAGTCCTTCAATAACAACCCATCCTTCTGTGAAAGAGTGTCTTTCATTTTCTGAAGAACGACCTGTTTCAGCTTCAACTCATTAGACATACTTTCAATCTCCTCTTCCTGGCGAGCGATGTAGTCCGCGGAAGGGACTTAATGCATTTCGCCTTGCAGCTTTTGGATTTCATCGAGTCCTTCACAGAACCAGGAGGCGGTAAACTCATACTTCAAGAACACGTCCCGTTGGAACTATCAGTTTTCGATTACCTCTTCAGAAACAGTGCTCCCAGTCACGATGCTCATGTCATAGATAGAAGATAAAGCATCTTCGACGTGTTTGACTGATGCGAAGTGACTTTTAATCTTATGAGAGGTGGCGATGTGACCATGCTTCTTCCATATTTTAGTATAAAACTCCTTGAACCTATCCGACACACTAAACCCTCCAACCAGCACATGACTTGTATAAGGAGTATTGAAAGGAGACTCAAAGACAGCTCTAGGAACAACGGGTTGCATCACCAACACTTTGTCAGAAGCCTTCTAAGCTACGAGAGATCCTATGATTGCTTTATCGATTGCCGGAGCTTGTTCAGGAGATTCTTTGGAGGGAGTTACTTTCATCATCATGGGTGTTGTCTCTCATGCATTCCTCGTGATGATTGTTTCACTCTAAAGACTGATTTCTGCTACAGGCTCATCTACAAGCTCACTGAAGTTTCCGCTCTGGGAATCATCTCTTTCAGTTGAGATAGCACCATATCTGTCATTGTCTTGAAGATAGTCAGTGCCACCAGACTTCTCACCGTGAAGATCAGTATTACCAGACTTCTCCAAAGCTGCGTCATGGCCTCGTGCCAGCCTCGTAAAATCATTTTCTTTCGGGAGCCCCTGATTTCGAATAAGAATCACCCTTAGTAAAAAAAATTCAAGACAGACGGGGTTAGGGGATTGAAGGAAATAAATAGTAAGTACATGCATATGAGAAGAACTGAAGACCACGGGACTACATGCTTGCTTCTTGAACCTAGCTCCTGTACCTTGTGGGATGTAGTCATCAGCTCTGGTTCATTTACCTGGGAGTGGTTTCAACCGAGAATGCTCCTTCAAAACGTCATAAGATGGTTCGCCGTGGGAATCTGTCACAACCTCCTCCGAGAATTTCTGAAAGGTTAACAGCTGCTCCCTGCAAAATTCCTTATACTTGCTAGTTACCGTCGTATTTCTTCTGATAGGAAGGAAAGAAAGGCTCTGCACTGACGAAAATGTGTCAGTATTAAGAATTTCCGGAAAAAGTTCTTTTGGAGCCTTCAACGGACGAAGAAATGGAACACCCTGGTCAAATCCCATTTTCCGAGCAGCACTGTCAATATTGTACGGAGTCACAGTAAATTATTCGTCAAATAAAGACGGGACATATCCCGGAGTGCAGCTTCGCAAGTAAATAAGTTCTCCAAGACTTGCGGTTCCAGCATTAGTACGCAACACGGCATCAGGAACAGTAGAAAAATTCTTTCGTTGAACAATGGAAGGATGGATCGGCCCCCATGGACGAAAATATATGGAGGACACATTGTCGAAGACATCCACAAGCTTCACACCGGTTTTTGGACGTCTCTTCTGCCAACTAAGTATTCTCGAACCACCATACAAACTGCTGAGTGAAGTTGCAGGAACAGGAGCATAGATTTTGAAATGTTCCCACAAAAATGCCTGAACAAAAGCAATGTGGATATGCGACTCCACCTTTTTATACCCATTGGAAGCATGCATGTCCGTCGCTAAGGCGTCCAGATGAGAATACAGTGATCCAAGAAACAAGGAACCTAGGGGAAGGACCTCACCTTTTTCCAGCCTTATAGAAAACATAACAAGGTCACCTCTTATGGTCTTCCTTCCAGAACCACCGTCAAATATGTCTTTGGATAGCCACAAAGACAGAAATGCAATCACGATGAGCTCGTCTTCCAACTCCTGATCTGGTTTTGGGTTTGAAGGAGACCACTCCGAAACCCACCAAGTGCAAAAGTATTTCGTATCTTTCTTCTCCTTCTCCAGGTCATCAAATTCTCCCGCCTTTCAAAGTATAGCATTATAATAGCGACGTTCTGCATCAGAAAGTTTATAAAAGAAGCTTCTAGCGACAGGTATGTTCATCAATGCAGCCACGCTTTCCAGAGTAATGGTCATCTCTCCCCATCTACATATGGATGTATAAGTATATGGACGCCAGGGAGAAATGAAAGTGATCAAACCTGCCGCATATTTCTTAACTTTAAGAGTGACGGATGCCATGACCTCATCAAGGATTTGCGCTTTGATTAAATTAGCCTTAATTATCTTATTATTCAACATGCGTCTCATCCATCCTTCATAAGGACCCAGTGGGGTATGACAAATCTTGAAGTCAATAGGTGAAGGTGGGTACTCATTTCTCCGAAGACAGAATCTCATCACAAGTGTTGAAGAAGATGATGGATCAGCTTTCATATTTTCTGAACCAGAGAGCAGAACTATCTTGTGAGAAGAATGCTTTCTAATGTTCGGAAAAGGCACGGTGAATAACTCATCATCTATGTTCAGCATATCTTTAAAGCTGTCAACACTCCCTGACTTGGCATCAGCATTATTCCCAGAAGACATCTTAGCAGGAGCCTTTTTGTTCATTCTACAATAAAGAAGAAGCAGGGGAGTCAGTACTTGTATGAAAACGCGTATCATGGAATGAATAGTCCCGACCTAAAAGGACACACATTCACATAAAAGTACACCAGGATGGGGAAAGCAGGAAAGGCCGGTATTGGATCCAAACAAGGCCGGTATTAGGCCACTTTACCAAACGAGGCAGGTGTTGGTTAAGTCCGCGAAGCCTGTGTTGGTCGAGATTACATGGCTAATATCCCCAAGTAAGACTGACATCACATCAGTCAAGCAAGGATTGGGCCACGTCAGCAAGCAAGTCCGGTCAAGGTCACGAAGCCGGTGTTGGTCGATGTCACAAGGCTGGTATAAGATCGATGTTCGATAAGGCATACACGGTGGGACCCACGTTCAATCAAACATATATGGCGGGCCCGCATTCATTCGCACGTATCATAGCACGATTTTTCTTTATTCATGGGAATGGTGTCTACGAAATTCAAGCCAAGGGTTTTTTCAAACTATAACCTAAAAGCTAGGTTTGGCATGCAACAGTGAAAAAAGAAGCAAAAACAACATGTTCATGGATTCACGGCTTGTTTTACCAAGCAATCCTAGGGAGGTTTTTCTATCAATTTCGTTGGAGAAACTAATCATGATATATATTGCTAAAGAGGCTTACCTAAGAAATTAGGGTTTGTAAAAAAATAAAATATAAAACACGAGATACTTACCTTGTTGATGGACGGCGACGGCAAGCTCCGCGGCGACGGCGGCGGCAAGAGCTGCGGAAGGGGAGCTGGACGAACGGGAGAGGAATTAAAAAAAAATGGGGGGGGGGGGGGGTCGGTCCCCTTTTAAAGACAAATAATTGGAAAATCCTTGTGGGAAAAGGATTCCTCTTTTGTTTCAAATACCCAAGGAAGGAAACCGGTCCCACTCAGGATTCCATGCTTGCACTGGCATGTTCACATGTGCAATTTCTAGCGGTTGATAAGGTTTTTCCGGGTAATCTCCCTCCATATCATTCTTCTCCCATGTATTTGTCACCATCTCATGCCTACCCCACAATAGTGTAACCATCATGTGCTATGCAGGGGACTTAATGTTGACGGTGGATTTTAGTTCAGGACTAAAGTTGTAAAACCAATTTTTGTGACGACATTATGCAAAGGATAAGGCTATTTGATAAGTGATGAATGCTTCTCCGCTTTATTAATTCACCTAGAATGGACCATGTAGCAACAATCCCCAAGTATTATGTGAATTTTAGAATTATTAATTAATGCATAAAATCGCCTTGTATTTCCTGTGCTGTTCTCAGCAGAACTCTCATTATTAGTGCAGTATGATGACTGATTGTTACTCTCAGCAGAGTAACATGAATATCCAAGTGTCAATAGTGAGGCATGCACGAAATACCCGTACATGCTACACCCTTCTCTAACAAAGAGAATCGTCGATCGGTGTGTTATGCTAGCCCGATCGAGCATGTTTGAATATGGACTTTCCATATCAGTCTCAGAAATAATCACGACCACGCAAGATGGCCGAGTAATTTAACCAGCCTAGACGAACCCTAGCAAGAGTAGGCTATCACCACAATGACCACCAGCAGGCCCATTAACTCCATGGCCGGTCAGGTACAAGTCACACCCTCCGAACGACCACCAAACACCACCCTGAAGTTAGATGTCCAGGCTGGTATGAAGTGGCTTGGAGGAGCTCGTATGAGCAAGGGCTGCCTACGGCAGTCTCGAATCCATCACGACCGCTCATCTACACCGGCGCAATTAGACGATGTGGATCGCCCCATTCCCGGTCGCACAAGCACCATTGTGTACACCGATGGGCCCCCTTTTTACCTGCATAGCCGACCATCTCACGACCTAGCCAGGCAGGAGAAAATGCTCGCCCAAAGTTCGGCCGTCGTGGTGATGCTTTAAGGGTCGCAGGAAATTCCACTAAGGGTCTTAAATTGATCACGACCATCCAACTTCACCGGCATGATTGGATAGCTTAGATCAGGCCTTTGACCATCGGTCAGGTATCGCCATGTTCACCACCGACCCAGTATGGATCCCACGTGGTCGTCTAGTCCATACGAAGAGCATATCATACAAATTCGTCCGGCCAAAGTAGGATGCGCGCGACCAACCTAAAACCCTAATTAGGGTTTGCGACATATTACATGTGTCATAAATCAATCACGAGCGTCCATCTTTTCCATCCTGGATGAAGGGTGCAGGAATAGACTAAGAAGGTCCAGGGAGTATCTACATGATTACCGTGGGCCCGTCTACCTCTATGACCGGCCGACCAAAGTAAGGCATGACCAGATGCCTCGATTCGTGCACCCTGAAGGTAGCATTCCACGCCCCTTTGGAAATATTTTGCGGCACAAGATTCCTGTCGCAAATCAATCTCAGCCACTCCTCTTTACCGGTAAACTTGAGTGGCCTAGATCACACCTTCATGGGACAGTGAGGTACGAATGTGTACACCAGCATGCCGTTTACAAGTATGCCTGGTCGGTTCTGCCTAAAAAACTTCCCATGCTTGGTTTCGTCTAAGCCGAAGAGAGATGCTATCGCACCTCTTCAAAACCCTAATCAACGGTCACAGATGAGTATCGTGGACCATCTCGTCCGTTCAACTCTACCAACTTGGTTGGGCAGCTCAAGCTAGGAGTTAAACGGCCAATTAGATGACGTGGTGACTACCATCCATCACTCTACCACATGGAGTGATCGGTCAAGGGAGGGTTGCTTGTGCAGCCTCTAAACGGTCATTCGAAGATGGCTAGGCATACACCTGTTTTAAGATGCTTAATCGGCGACCTACTCTATTAAGCTTTAAAACAGCGATGCTTCATCCATGCTGAGTATATTCGATGCATTACATGTATAAAATGCACACGATGTTTCATAAAACTTCCCAAATAACTTAGTTATTTAATCTAGCATCGTATGCTACTTCCTGTAGGTCCCACGATCCACACTCGAGATATCAAACATGTCATAAACTGGGGGATACTTACTGGGGTATTGGTCTGGTGGTCTGCATCGTGCAGCGTGCAATGCACCATCACAAGAACGTGTTAGGAAAGCATGGACGGTTAGCGATGATTAGAGAAGTGGTTTTAAAACATGATCCTGCAATCACCCACACGACCCCACTACTCCATCACTCCACTTCTTCCACTTCCTACGAGACGAGGGTTTGGCTATGACTTGTATAAATAGGCCCTTTTTCCTGTTTCAAAAAACAAGGGACAAGACAGACAGAAACCTAGTGTTGATACAACGTATTAAAACGCACAGAGCTGATTGCTTACATTATTTCAAGCCAGCTGTATTCTGATACAATTTATAAACAGACAATACCTTCATAATCTCAACACCTTCTTCGCTTCCCTCCCTAAGATCAACCCCATCTCCTTCACTTTGTGACTGAAGCAAGTCTGGAACAACCATTTATTGGTTTAGGCCAGAATTGTATAGATTGATCTTTCGAATCAAAAGCACTCACGTGCAGTGCATTTGTTTAGGGTTTTGATTCATTTCTCATCCGCACACCCCAAATTACCAAAACCGGCAGAAATAGTTTTCACCCATAAATAATTAGAATCCATCCTTAAGAGAGCACAACAAAAGTATGTGTACTCTGCAAAAGATTTGGTATATATATATAGGTTTCTCATGAACCAGAATTTAGGGTTTCCAAGTATGGTCTATCCCCACGTGAAGAGAGGTACACTCACGATCCTAGACTTACCCTTATACCAAATGGTTGTGAAGAAGCAAATATTTGCAAGGTGAGTAAAATAAACTCAGCTCTTAAAAAAATTCTCACAAGAAAAAAAATTTAGAGCATAGAAAATTGACGTCCCCCTTTCTTTTTTCATTATTTTATACAAAGAAGTAAACAACAAAAATACTCAAGTAATAAAAAGGTGTTTGTAAGTGATAAATCAGCTAGGAAAGATAAGAGGATAGTTGAACAATCAGAAACATATTTTTGTCCTTAAGTATACCTGAACAATTTCTCACTTCATCGGGATTTTTATTAGAGTGAGGTTTCAACCTTGTGATTAATTAGCCCAAGTATGAGCCTTGATCTCATTAAATGAACATTGTTTATGGTTAAACCTCTTTTTCCTGATCTTTGGAGGAAAACCATTATGATGTGAAAAGTTATCATAAAACTTACTATCATCAAAATATGACGCATAGTGCTGATTCTTACCTGAAGAATTTTGGGCAGAGGGAATAGACGGCATGTTGATAATTTCTTTATATCCTTCAATTATCCTTTTAAGTTGTCTTCCATACCTCCATTTATGCTTTCTTCTTATGGTACCTTTTTCACATCATGAACAACATAATCTCCCTTCTTGACAGAAGAATATCCATGAGTTCTTCTTCGTCGAAATTGTTTAGGAAGACTGTTATGTGTTTGAACATTTGAGGAACACATTAAACTGACTTTCATGGTGGGATACACAGGGTGAGTACTAAAACTAATTGGTTTAGACATACGAATGTCAGTTACACCTTTGAGAATTAAATCTAAGGTGTGTTGAAGACGAATAATTGAATTGTCATTCAACCTAGAATTCCTATTTTGTCTACTCGGCTCTTTTGAATCACAAAAGAGACACACTTTCTGATCACCTAAGTGATTAGACAGAACAGTCTTAACACCATTGGGAGAATTCTTCCTTCTATGTGATGTGTACTTTTCTTGGTTAGAGAAAGATACATGCACATGTTTTCAACAGAAAGGGTTTTCGGTTTTGCTTCTGAACCAGAGATTTTTCCAGTTAAATCAGAAGCAGTTGGTATTGCGGAATCTTTTGAACATTCTTCAAATGAGAGTTTACCTAAGAGATGTTCAATTTTTAAAGCATCATTTTTAATATTTTTCTCTTGAAGAATCTTTACACGAGAGTCACGCTCATTTATCATACCAACTAGGATATTGACTTTGTGTTTCAACCGGTTGACATTATCTGCCTGGATTCTAACAAGTTTTAGAATCACTTTACTCTCTTTGGATGCATTCCTTTCAACTTCAGAGTGAGACTCATCAGTAAGGTAATCAGGAAAACACTTGTCAATGTACGTATGTTTGCTTTGAACACAAGGTTCTTCTATATTTTAGATTGACAAATCTTTCTCTTTAATAGACTTTAGGGAAACAAAACTTTTATTTCTGGTGATGCGTTTATCAGAGACAATATCGTCCATCCTCATATCGCTACAAACACAGACTTATGAGGTTTTTAATGTGTTTTCTTGCTCTGATACCAATTGAAAATGCGGGGGTCTAACAACCACACCCAACAATTCGTTTGGAAATCTGAGAGGATTTACTCAAATACACTTTCTAGAGAATCAACTATATAGTCAAACTCAATCTAGATTAAAGTATATCAAAGAGTTTAATATCTCTAACTCTTAATTCAATCCTCAACCAGCAAATAGAAATCTATGAGCCCGATTGAATATAAGATGAGTTACTTGAACGGTACCAAAGACCAATGTGCAAGTAACAATCAATGTAAATCAACAACCAAAGGTTGAATATTCTAATTGATTGATCTTAACGCACAACCTGTGATATTTCAATTATATAACAAAATATAATGCGGAAAAGAAATAACACAGACACCAAAATTTTGTTAACGAGGAAACCACAAATGCAGAAAAACCCCGAGACCTAGTCCAGATTGAACACCATATTGTATTAATCCGCTACAGACACAAGCCTACTACCAATTAACTTCGGACAGAACTGTAGTTGAACCCTAATCAATCTCACATTGATTCAAGGTATAGTTGCACTACTTACGTCTCTGATCCCAGCAGGATACTATGCACTTGATTCCCTTAGATGATTTCACCCACAATTAAGAGTTGCTATGACCCAAATTGGAAGACTTGATAGACAAATCTGTGTCACATAGAAAAGTCTATAGGATTGAATAAATCTGTCTCCCACAGAAGTACCCAAGAGTTTTTGTTCCATCTTTTGATAAATCAAGGTGAACATGAACCAATTAATAAAATGGAGTTATATTCCCGGAGAACAACCTAGTATTATCAATCACCTTACAATAAACTTA
The DNA here is from genome assembly GCA_023529315.1 of Papaver bracteatum. Taxonomy (NCBI): domain Eukaryota; kingdom Viridiplantae; phylum Streptophyta; class Magnoliopsida; order Ranunculales; family Papaveraceae; genus Papaver; species Papaver bracteatum. The sequence continues at coordinate 1,887,254 of JAJJWX010003415.1, read as the reverse complement.
ACCGACTAGCGAAATAAGTTATTGTAGAATCACAAACGATGAGACGAAGTTTGTTTGTGATTAATTTTCTATCTTGCCTATAGGAGATATAAAATCTCGAGCCGATTATTTCAATTGCACTCAACACGACAACAAGATAAGATCATGCAAGTACAAAGATAATAGTTGGGTCTGGCTTCACAATCCCAATGAAGTCTTCAAGTCGTTAACCTATGGGGTCTCGAGAAGAAACCTAAGGTTAAAGGACAATCGACTCTAGTTATGCAACTAGTAACACACAGGAGGAGTGGGGATTACCTTTAAAAGTTGCTAGAGTTCTCCTTTATATAGTTTTAAAATCAGGGTTTGCAATCCAAGTTACCTTGGTAACAAAGTATTCAATAATCACCGTTAGATGAAAAGCCTGATTCAACCAAGTTAATATCTTTCAACCGTTAGATCGAACTTATCTTGTTACACACAAATGAAATGTACCCTCATTTAAGTTTATGTAACCATACCTGAACGTGTACACCATGTTGGTTCACAAATAGTTAACCGAGGTTCACCATATGATTACTCTCATATCAACCTTATTCATCTTAACCATAACTAGTTCAAATGACTCAAATGAAACTAGCTAAGAGTTGTTCAATTATTTAGAAAACACAATTGAAATCAAATCGGTTTCATTCACTTAAATCAATCATGAACATTATAGCCACAATTTACAAAGATTGCATTCCTTATGATTTAAATGTTTAAGTCCATGAACTGACCGACTTGACAAAGTAGCCAGCTTAAGTATGCGTACGTATATGCATACTTAAGCAACCGGTTTTGAGTTTGTAAAGTTTCCAAACTCAGCCGAAATTTTCGGTTCAAAAACTTCCGCCAGTATGCGTATGGATACACATACTTAAGGTGACTAGTTAAGAGTTTTGCCAAAATCAAACTCAGCAGAAATTCTCAGTTCGAGAACTTTCGCCAGTATGCGTACGGGTACGCATACTTAACCTGTCTCCTTCACCAATTTCGTATACACACATATGCATAACTATTGGCTCCCATTTTATGGTGTAGGATCAGAATATCGCCACAATAATACTCTTGTGAAATTTATAAAAAAACATTTCTCCGAGTTCTTCAACAACACACTGCGAGTGTCGCAGAATGACTCAAAGAATGACATAACGGATGATGGTAACTGAAACATGAGAAGAGCATGACGATCCTGCGAAGTTTATAGCATCTGCGAAAATTAACATTACAACTACTGCGAGAATATCGCGAGTCAGATCCGAAATTAAAGGATAGCTTAGCTGTCATCCACTATGTAACTACCCTATATAAAGAGAACTAATAGACTCAGAAGAGGAGAGATAAATTGGAGAGTGTTGAGAAAGTTTTGAGGATAGATAAAGTTTAAGAGAGCGGTTGTATTCTTGATTTCTTCCATTTATTGTAATATTTCTGAGAATTAATCAATAAAAGTGTTGTTCTTAATCTTCAAATATGTGTTGATTATTATGAATTCTTGTGAGGGGTGTAGTGTAGGAATTCCTTCAACTACATAATGGCGCTAGAAACAGGGATGTTTCCAAGCAAAGATTGAAATTGTGATTTGAAAGAATTTGAAGAAATTGGAGAAGATTTTTACGTGATTTGCAATAATACATTAAAATTGAAGGAATGGCTAAAAGAAGAAATACATCAGAACAACCAACAACCGTAAGGAGGAGTAGAAGACTTACTGGAGAAGAGACGAATGAAATAGGATAATCTTCAAGATTAAGAACAAGGAACAACAGAACAAGGAATAATGGAGAAAATCAAGTTCAACAACCAAATCAGCAAACACCGATACAAGATAGAACTGTGGATTATGACATCGTGAGCGTGCATACTTGGCGATCATATTCAATTGAAGAAGCAGAAAATCGACAATTAAGAAATGGAAGGCGATAAGGAAGAGATCAAGAAGCGGTTGGAGGATCAATTCATGGAAATGATGAAAATGAAGCAGTAGAGGCTTTAAGACAAAGAATACAAGAGGAAATAAGGTTAGAGGCGGAAGAACGCGCGAATTTAACAAGACAAAACCATGAGTTAAGAATGGAGAATTTGAGATTACAAAATAGGAGATCAAGAAGTACTGCAAGATCAAGTTCAAGATCATTTAGAGAAGAAGCAAGGAAAAATTCCCTTATGAGAAATGCTGGTGAAAATCTTCGAGAGGAAATGCAAAATCCAAATGAAGAGAATCATTATGGAGAAGAAGAGATGATTAATGATCGCTACATTCCACGTGGTGAAACTTTGGATGATAGACGTTATAATAGAAATCAAGAGGGTGGGAATAATCAAGATGGTGAAGAAAATATAGAAGAAGGTAGGAGAATATTACATGAGCGAGAAATTCAAAGAAACCGAAGAATAATTGAGGATGAAATTAAGAGACATTATGCTGAACAAGCACGTCTAGCTTGCGAAAGAGAAAGATTGAGAGCAGAAGATGAAGAACAAGAGCTTCAATAAGTAATACGTCAGAATAATCATGACAATTGAGAAAGGAGACGCACACGAAATCACAACAATGGTAATATTAATGAGGAATATGATAGAATACAAAGGAGAATAGAAAGACAGCGAAGAGAAATCGTAAGAAATGAAGAAAATCGCAGAAGAGAAAATGGAAGGCATAATCATTTGCGAATTCAGGAAGGAGGTGAAGAAGAAAATGGCGGGAGAAGGCAGAATGAAGATGCTGAAGAAAAAGCACAAAATCTCGCAGGGCAAGAAAGACATGAACGCAGAAGAAGAGAAGCTGCACTGAAAAGACCCATGGAGCAAAATTCAGCTGGGAATGAATAGATCTTGAGAGAGTTAGCATAAATGAGGGGAATGTTAAATAATAGAAGAGAGAGAGGCAGAAGGAAACTTGATGATGCCATTGAAGAAGCTGCGAAAACTCCATTCACCCAAGAAGTACAGTTAGGAGGAATACCCCTAAAATGCAATTTGCCAACATTAACTAGTATCTTTGATAGAACTACTTGCGCTATTCAACATGTCAAAGCTTATGTTAGGTGTATGCTATAGTGGTAAAACCATGATGCTGTATTGTGCAAATATTTTGCATCCATCTTAACAGGCGAGGCACTAAAATGGTTCGAAGGTTTATCTAAGAACACTATAACTTCTTTTAATCATTTGCAAAATACATTTTTGGGAGCATATATAAGTAACAATTCTTCGCGACCTAGCATTGAAGATGTATTTGTATTAAAGCAAAGGGTTTGTGAAATATTAAAACATCTAACCATAAGGTGGAAAACAATGTGCAGCGAAATGGCAGGGCGCGTGGATGAGAGATATCTCATTTTGTCATTCATTAATGCAATGTTCGCAACCAATATGTTATATGTCCAAATCTTCAGAATCAAGAACACCATCACAATGACAGAGCTGCGAGAATTTCAAGAAGAATACATTACTTTGGAGGAGAAATAAAATGAGATGGAATCATACCCTATCGCGAATACCAGTTCAATTACAGGAAACGCTAGTCTACTTCCCAGGTTTATAAATACAGTAGCGAGTACTTCGCAGGTAAAGCAAGAAAAGAATATGAATGATGGTCAACAGAAATTAGTAGCTATGGAAAGCAGAGATCAAGAAGAGTTCTAAAGGGAAAGGAAATTTTTCAATCGAGGTGGAAATAATAAGATTCAGAGGCTTGATCAGCCACAAGAGACTTATGGTGGTCAGAGACAAAATTATTATAGAGGGAAAGGAAGTCAGAAGATAATATGGGAAGAAATTAAGATGCCACCTCTAAATGCTAGCATAGAGAAAATTTGGGAGGCTATAATTTTGATGGAGGACATACCCGTACCCTGGAATATGGGAAAAGAGCCACACCCAAATAATCGAAGTCTAGAATTTTTCTCTTATCATCATTTTCATGGTCACTCAACAAATGAATGCAGGAATGTAAAAAGAATCCTCTTGAGTATGATAGACCAGGTAAAATTAAACCATTTTCTAATAGGACATCCATAGTCTCAGCAACTAGCCCCAGCCCCAGAAATTCACAGAGTGAATAAAACAAAGGGAGGAGAAACGTTTGTGATAGAAGTTGGAGTAAAAGCGAAGAATATATCTTGTAACTCCATCATACATTCGTACAAGACTATAGAAGATTTCCACAGCAATATTTTAAGTAGAGTTTTCGCAAGAGATGCGGATGGAAGAGAGATAATGAATATTGCGAAAGCTTCGCCATTAGAAGAATGGCAAAAGCAGACTATTTCTTTCACTGCATAAGAAGTACCTGAGCCTGGCTAAATGCATGACAATCCACTAGTGGTAACATTAGAAATAAATCCAAAACAAAAAGAAGAAGAAGATGAAGAAGAAAATGAGGATAGTGAAGCTGAAGATTCTTGGGCCATTAACAGAGTTTTAATTGACACTGGAAGCTCAGTGGATATCTTATTTTATCATACTTACAAAACCATGGGAGGAAGAGACGAGGATCTAATACCATCGACTTATAAGATCTATGGTTTCAATGGTACAACCAACAAGCCCAAAGGGGAAATTACAATGAGAATTCCATTGAAGGGAATATCCTCTAAGATTCAATTATGTGTTGTTGATGTAAAATCGCCATATAATGCCTTAATTGGCCGGCCTTGGATGCATGGGATTCTAGGTGTAGCGTCAACTTTCCACCAGTGCATTAAGTTTCCTCATCCCAGCGGTGTTGGAGTTATAAAGGGAGATTGGATTGATGGAAAAAAGTGCTATGAAATTGATATGGAATCTTGCGAGGAACAGAAACTGGAAACATAACATCAAACAAAAGCAAAGAAGTGAAAGGATGATGGTGGATATAATAGAACGGCGAGAAGAAGGAATGCTGTGAAGTCAACATGTGTTGAAACCAATAGATGGCGAGCGTCTCGCAGATGGAGAAAATGTAGCAAAGCGCAACAAAAAAGCAGAAGCAGAAAATAGTAAGTAGAAAAGGTAAAATTTCTAGATCGTAAAATATAAGAGATTTATGAATGATTTGTTGAATAAAATTTTACAAAAGTATGTTTTGACTCAATAATAAATATGAAATTGAAAAATCATACAAGAGATGAAATGCAAAAAGAAAAAAATCAAAGAATAATGACATATTAGAACGAGACGAACCTTTATGGCGTACACCCTAGTTCGCGGATAAAATTTCGCAAGAGGAAAATGTAAGACCTAAAGTACGTCATATAAGGGGGTATATCTTTGCATGGCTCAGGGATAAGGTTATACCGCTGCTGGAACCTGATTCATGGAGATTTGGGGTCAATGAAAGCCCATCCAGGAGAGGTACCTTGGATTTCCAACTATATATATATTAAAATTTGGACGACCGAGGATCTCTCCTAAGGAGTGCAAAGTATGATCAAGGCGCCGAGGTACACGGTTGAGCCAAGGGTGCCCGAGGAGTATGAAACTACCCTGGCCATTCTTGGCAAGTATTGACTATGATGCACTCGGCCCGAAGAAAACCCCACTTAGGGTGCAGTCTCGTAACCATAAGTCATATAGGCAAAAGGGATAAGAGGCTGCGAAAACAACTGGTTGTTGTTAAGACCGGATGGGAGGATCTAGTCTTGTATGGCCGATGTACGCCTTCTTGAAGGGGAAACCAGGGGAGATAAGGGCGGCACCCTCCATTAGGGAGATGATAAGTGTCTTAAAGATGCAAATGTCATGAGGCTTTATGTTCGAAAGAATATTTAGGCTTGTCATATTTGTGCAACAATTATACAGAGGCAAAAAGCAATGAGAAAAAGATAAGATGAGATCAATGGGTTTTTACATGAAAGTGTAAATACGTTATGCGATTTCATCGCAAGACGACAATGTCATGGGCTTTGTTTTCGCAAGAAAACTTAGGCCTGTCATATTATCGCAACAAATTGACAAAATGAGGATAAGGAAAGATCAATGGGTCTTTATATGCGAATATAAGGACGTCCAGCGATTTTGTCGCCAAAACAAAACGTGGCAAAATAAGATTTTTAACTAGGAAGGCAAAATAAGACCACACAAGAGAGCAAGAAACGGCTGCGAGATTATGGATAAAATTTAAAAACATATATTATTCAGAAAGTAATCTGCTCAATCTTTTATATTGCAGATGAATAACAGAGGCAAGTATGGGAATGAACAGAATGATAAAATTGTTATTCATCATTATATGGCAGATTTACACAGATAGTTAAAAATAAATAATTATATTGATTAACCATATTGCAAAAAAAAAAAAAATCGTTTTCTAATGTTTGCAGATAGAAACAAAATAAATCTATACACCAAGGAATGTTAGAAGCTGGAGAAATTCGCGAGAATATCTTACAAGGAGAAGGAAATAAATGTACAAATATTTCAAAGAGATTAAAGAAGGAGATAAAACTATTTTTCATTAGATCCTTCATTATTTTCATCAGATTTCCCCCTTCACCTTCATCTTCATTAAATTCTTCATCTTCTTCAGACTCTTCAGCTTCACTGTCAGAGATGACAAGATTAGGAACGTTCTCTGGTATTTCATCCACGAGATAAGGATATGCAGAATGAGGAATTTTATGGTCATTACAGACCATCTTAATGAAATCATTGCGAACACCAACAAGAACATTACTAAAATTCGCCAGGGTAATCTGTAGCTACTTCTTGAACTTGGAACATTTCTCATTGCGAGAAGACAGAAGTTTTGCGAGTTGTCCTTTTTCTGCTTCCAACTCTTCAAAACTCTTTGGCGAAAATTTCCTTCAAATGTTGCGAATAAATGACAACCTATTAATAAAATAGTGGAGATTCAGTTAAAAAATGGATTAGTGGAAAAATAAGAATAACCAGCTTCTCTTTCAAAGATTATATCCTTAATCAAGGTAGAATGCTCATCTTGAAGACTAACATCTACACCTAAATTATTTCTGGCGTTATCAAGAATCTTCGCGGCCCAAGCAAACTCATCATCATTACTAATGAGAAGGCGGGAGCAAACTTGGTTTTCTCTTTCAACAAGAGTACTATTCTCGTAGAGTCTATCTCTTTCAATTTGAATCTCAAGGAGAGTTTCTTGAAATTTCGCTAATGTCTGAGCACCTTAGAGAGAAATACGGTCCTTTTCATCTATCAGATCACTATATTTGGCATTTAACTTACGGGTTTCTTCTTTAGAGTTGTGAAAGAATTTTCTAAATTTATTGGCCATATCCAAGACAGATCTATGTTCAATTTCTAAAAGACGAAGCTTGGATCTAAGCTCATTTATGGGAAGAGATTCAATCTTATCATTTGAAAAAAAATTTAGAGAAGTATTTAGATAATTAAGAAGGGTATCATTATCCATAATCTTGGGAAATGTATGAAAGAAAATAGCTTCATCAGTAAAACCATAGACGTTTGCGAAATGGAAAACTCTATAAGAAGATTTTTTTTTAAAAGATAATAAAATATAAGGGAAAGAAAGAGAGTCCCATACCATAGAGTTGCTTATTGGCATCTTGAAGACTAAATACTTTTTCCTTCTGAAGAGAATTGTCTGATTCCAATTGTTTGATTTTCTAGCGAAGATTAGCAGCTTCGATCTCCAATTCTTCATTTTGTTTATTCTTCTAGCGAAGACCAGCAACTTCGGTCTCCAATTCTTTATTTTTGTTGAGAAGTTTAAGATTCTTCTTTACGAGGGCCGTACACCTCTTTTCCAAGTCTGAGACAACAACAAAGGAAGCTTTCCTAGCCTGCGAAATAATGCAGCGAACTTTAGGAATTAATTATGAATTCAAGATAAAAATAAAGAGAAGAAAGATATATGTATGAAAATTTACCAAGCTATTAAGTGAATGCAGGAAATTTGGAGATATAGATCTTGATACCCCATGAAGAGATTCATTATTCTCTAGAAGAGGGGCATCACAGATGGTAGCTATGGACTTGCAAGCATTATTCAGAGGGGTATCACCAATTACTTGCATGGTATTAGCAAAAATACAGGATAGATGAGCCATGGAAGATTCAGATTAGGAGAATTCCTTCGCAGAAGTGATATCACCATCACCATTATCATTATCATCATCATTGTCATTATTAGAATCATCACTTGAACTTTCAATAGATTGAGGAATTGAAGGAGATGGAGATTGCACTTTTCTTTTCTTTGAAAGAAGAGCAGCATATTTCTCCCTGAGAGGAGCACTTTTGCCTTTCCCCTTAGTCTTCACAACCTTAACGGGTTCAATTTCTTCAATAACATTCAAACACAGATAAAGATAAGAAATAGAGGCAACAATATATTGTTAAGAATCATAAAGGAATATTTCTTACTTCATCTGTGAGTGATTTAAGAGCTAATAAGGTATTGGGTTTCCCTAACTTCTTGTAGCTAGATTTCATCCTTTTAATCTGATAAAATTGGAGTAGTCAACGAGGGTATATATAAAAGCATGAGGAAAATAATAATGGTAATTTAGGCAAAAAATTTGGGAACATACCTCTGTATCCCTTTCAGGCCAGCTGAACACCCATGGATGGTACTCTGCGAGATTCGCAGGTAAAACATGAGAACCAGAGATGTATGGGCCCTCTAAAAATAATGGGAAAATACATCATTTATCATCATTAGAATAGCGAGGAGATGAATTGTTTCCCGGAAGCCAGTCAATGTCCAACATAAGAATTTTATCTTCAGCAACGTCATCCTTCTTCTATAAGCGAACACCCCAACAAGTGCTATCCTTCCTCATGGGGATTATTTCATAATTCGCGAAGAAATTTTCTATAGTATACTTCGCAGGAACAATTGGAACTTTAGAGAATTTAGGGTTCTTCACTTTAGGGGGGGTAAAGATATTCCTTACTAGCACTGCGAGTAGCAAACTCAAGCATCAAACGAATGCAATCTCCACTCAACTGATATACAGCCCGCTAGAACTTCGTATGAGAAAGTATTTCATAGAATAAAGGAAGTTCAGGGTCATAAAGAGGAATGGGAAGGCCCGCTTAAAGTTGACCTAGTGAGACTATGATCTTCTCGCGATTACACGGATGATCAGAAAATAATTTAACAGAGAGCTCAGCCCTAGGGTTTTGATTGGGAATGGTGGATAAAGTAAAACCTCTATCTTGAAGCTTCTTCTGTATTTTTTCAAAGGCAATTAGATTTTTACGACCAGCTGGAGGCATTTTTAGTATGGGAATGAAGAAAAGAATAGAAGATCAAAAGAATAAGAGAAAAGTTACAACAGTAGCAGATACAGAAGTTGCGGAAGAAAAGTGAAATTGCAGAGAGAAGGAAAGAGAAATAAAAAAGAAGAAAATAGAAGAATAAAGAAGATATATATAGACGGTAAAAATTCTCGAGAAGATAAGTGCATTTAATGCGAAGATAAGACGTGAATGGTTCAAGTGCAGCGGTTGAAAAGGACATGTCAGAAATTGAATGGAAGAAAAGATACGTGTAGTAAATCTGGCGAAGAATGTAGAAACGTGTCAGAACAGAAGAACCTGAAAAGATGAACAGCTGCGACATTTTAAAAAGTTCCAATTCTCATGATCTTTTCCCCTTCGCAGAAAAGACATGAGAAGAGGCAAGATGTAGGATCAGAATATCGCCACAATAATACTCTTGCGAAATTTATAAAAAACATTTATACGAGTTCTTCAACAACACACTGCGAGTGTCGCAGAATGACTCAGATAATGACATAACGGATGATGGTAATTGAAACATGAGAAGAGCATGATGATCCTGCGAAGTTTATAGCATCTGCGAAAATTAACATTACAACTATTGCGAGAATATTGCGAGTCAGATCCAAAATTAAAGGATAGCTTAGCTATCATCCACTATGTAACTACCCTATATAAAGAGAACTAATAGACTCAGAAGAGGAGTGATCAATTGGAGAGTGTTGAGAAAGTTTTGAGGAGAAAGAAAGTTTAAGAGAGCGGTTGTATTCTTGATTTCTTCCATTTCTTGTAATATTTCTGAGAATTAATCAATAAAAGTGTTGTTCTTAATCTTCAAATATGTGTTGATTATTATGAATTCTTGTGAGGGGTGTAGTGTAGGAATTCCTGCAACTACATATGGAATTATACACTAATGTCCGAACACATTATATATGCTTATATCCAAAGATGGTTACATCATCAACTCTTTATTTTCAATCACTGAAATATTCTTCTATAATGACAATAGCTGTTTTCACACACTATTAGCATCAAAGAAATTTTCAAGATATTGAAATAATCATTATTGAAACGTTCCAAGTTTTACACCAAAGACTTTATAGTTTCACTAATATTGACAAACATGCTTGAGATAGCAATGCATGCGATTTCGACCGAGCAATGCTCTAACAGTTATCTTATATCTTTATAAACTCCTTGATGATTTAGTTTCGACTATATGATTGCATCTAAAAAGTTGATATATGCTTTCTTTTGGTTATGAAATGTCTCTATGGAAATTTCATTAGGATCCCACTAGTTTTCTTACCTTGGCCAATTTTATTGACAAAAAGGGGGAGAATTAATGTGTAGTGCACACTACAAATACATATGATTTTCGGATGATTATGTAAGGGGGAGTGGTTTCCATGTGAGATGGAATATTGACTAAGGGGGAGTGATACATATCACCATAGTATTGTTGTCGAAGTTGTGATACAATTGAACTTTGATGATGTGTAATAATACTATGACACTTTGTAACAATGATTGAGAGCTTTCGTTTTCTCATTGTTATGGCTACGAATTTTCAACAATGATGATGCTGAACTTACAACCTTTGAAATTATTGGAGTACTTGGAAGTGACAAAGATTTCGAGTAATGTTGAAGAACCAAGGAGATCATGCATGTGGAAGAGAAGCTGCAAAGTTTATTTTTTGTATTCCATATGTATTGATAGTTTTGTCACTAAAATTGACAAAGGGGGAGATTGTTAGATCACTTCTCGGTCGAACTCGAAAGCGTTGCTATCTCAAGCTTGTTGTCAAGTTTAGTTGCCAAAACTATAATTCTTGATTTCTAGTCTACTTATACCTAAGTATCAGACTAGGATAGAAGTGTAGTTGAGCTCTAAACTCCATGACGTTCATCATTCAAAGACGAAGAACTACTCAAGGAAATAGTGGAACTTCATCGACTAAAAGGTATGTGGAGACTTGAATTTATTTATTACTCAAAAAGTCTATATACTATATCTCCTATCTTGAGACAAAAGTCGTATTGCTATATAGACTTAGATTATACATATTTGCTATTTCGAGCCGAGTTTATCTCGCTTATCTTTTTCTTGAAATATGTGTTGGTAAGCTTTCGCTTTGGCCAAGTTCATCTTTACAAGTGACGAAAGTCATGTTTTTTATTTCAATATCTTGAAAATTACTTTGATGAAAAATAGTGTGTGAATAACCTCTACTTAACATCCTATAATAATGTAAACATCCTTGTAACCATATAATGTAACCATCCTTGGATATAAGAATATAATGTGTTCGCGTATTAGTATCCAAAACTGGGAACCAAATGTATGCATAATTGTGTGTGTACTAAATGGTTGATGGAGACTGGGTACGTATGCGTACCCGTTCGTATACTGGCGGAAGTTCACGTCCGTGAATTTCTGCTGAGTTTGGAAATCAAAACCAACACAATCCGGTTACCTAAGTATGCGTACCCGTACGCATACTGGAGGAAAGTTCACGTCCGTGAATTTCTGCTGAGTTTGGAAACCAAAACAAACTCAAATCTGGTTACTTAAGTACACATACCCGTACGCATACTTAAGTGTGTTACTTTCTAAAATTGGTTTATTTGTGAACTTAAATATATATAAACTAAGGAATACATATTTGCAAACCGTGGCTATAAAGTTCATGAATCGATTCGAGTGAATCAAAACTGATTTTTCTTCGATTGTATCTTGTATACTTCTATAAGATCTAAGCAATTTAACAACTCTTGAACTAGTTCATTTGAGTCATTTGAACTATTTATGGTGAAGATAAATTTGGTGGATATGAAAGTGCTCATATGGCTAACCATTTGGTTAACCACTGTTGAACCAACTAAGTGTACGGTTACTCAAAACAAAATGACGTATATTTCATTTGTGTATAACAAGTTAAGTTCGATCTAATGGTTGCAAGATATTATCTTGAATCTAATCAGGTTTTCATCTAACGACGAATATTGAATGCTTTGTTACCAAGGTAGCTTATATTGCAAACCTTGATTTGAAGACTATATAAAAGAGAACTCTAGCAACTGGGAAAGTTAATCCCCACACCTCCTGTGTGATTCTAGTTGTATAATATAGAGTCGATTCTCCTTTAACCTTAGGTTTCTACCGTGACCCTGTGGGTTAACGACTTGAAAACTTCATTGGGATTGTGAAGCCATGCCTAACTATTTTCTATGTAGTTGCTTGATCTGATCTTGCTATTTCTATCATGATTAAGTACAATCGTAAAATTGGCTTGAGATTAATTTCTCCGATAAGAAAGATAGAAAAGTAATTGAAAATGCGGGGTCTAACAACCACACCCAACAATTCGTTTGGCAATATGAGAGGACTTACTCCAATACACTTTCTAGAGAATCAACTAGATAGTCAGACTCAATCTAGATTAAAGTATATCAAAGAGTTTAGTATCTCTAACACTTAATTCAATCCGCAATCAGCAAATAGAAATCTTGGAGCCTGAATGGATATAAGAGGAGTTACTTGAATGGTACCAAAGACCAATGTTCAAGTATCAATCAATGTAAATCAACAACCAAAGTTTGGATATTCTAATTGATTTATCTTAACACACAACCTTTGATATTTCAATTATATAACAAAATATAATACGGAAAAGAAATAACACAGATACCAGAATTTTGTTAACGAGGAAACCCAAATGCAGAGAAACCCCGGGACCTAGTCTAGATTGAACACCACATTGTATTAAGCTACTACAGACACTATCTTACTACCAATTAACAAAATAAAATGTATGTGGATACTTGAACTTATCTATTACTCAAAAGTCTATCTACTGTATCTCCTATCTTGAGACAAAAGTCGTATTAATATATAAACTAAGAATATACACATGTGATATTTCGATCTGAGTATATCTCGCTTATCTATTTCTCGAAATGTGTGTTGGTAAATCTTTTGCTTTAGCCAAGTTCATATTTGCCTAGTGACGAAAGTCATGTTATGTTTCAATCACTTTGAAAATTTCTCTGACGAAAACTAGTTTGTGAATAACAACTATATGACGTCCTCTAAGAATGTTTCATTGGTTGAAATAAGAGTTTATACAATATAACCACTGGGGGATATAAACATTTTCGTGGTAACACATATACGGATAAGTCCTTAGCACTTGAACCGAAGTTTGTGAACTTTGTTGATCAATTGAAAACCGGAACTTGAGCAGTCAACCCAGTCCGCGAACTCAGTCTGCGAACGTGCGTAGTTCTCGAACCCGAGAATTTATACTGGAGTTGTAGATCAGTTTCAGTTCGCGAACTGACGGAAGTTCTCGAGCCCGAGAATTTCTGCTGGAGTTTTTGAACTCCAACCGGTTAACTTGAGTCCGCGAACCCAGTCCGCGAAGTTGAGTGGTTATGTCTAAAAACGATGTTCGTGAACTTATCTAAGGAATGTGTATGCGTGTCGTAACCACAACAAATTAATTAATACTTTACTACCTAATTAACAAGTAATATAGGGGAGTCAAGGTCGATCCCACGAGGAGCACGAGATTCTAGTTGTCTTATAATGTCACAAAGGGGGGTATGTTTTAGATAAGTAAAAGAAAAGAAAATAAATAAACAAAACAATTAAAGAGATAAGAGAAATCAATAAGAGAGATTAGATCAAGGAATCCTTCTTCGCTGCAAAACAATGATTAAAGTTATGTTCTTTTCCACTTCTTATTAGTCACAAATTATCACCAACCGTAGGTATAGCAGATAGATCAGTGCTAACCCCAAAATCCCTTATATCACCGGATACGGAAGTTCTCGACTACCGGATTCTATTCACCAAACCACCTAGTAGTAGATCACTCAAGATGTAATTTAGTTAAACGCATTAAGATTTATGAATTTATTAGGTTGATATTAGTAGTTAAACTCTTAGATCAAGGTCCACTTGCTAACGTTGTTTTTACACACAATTGCTCCACGGAATCCCTCCGCAAGGTCTTGTGTTTGCTACTTATGTGAAAAGTCAAGAAACGATTACTTATCCCCTAACTTACACTAGCTTTAGATTAGACTAACAAATCAATCTAGTTGTACACCTAGATAATCTATCAATTAATCATGAATGTCTTTAAGATCACTCCTATTAGTAAAAAACAAACGATAATCATGTGAAAACTTCAAAGTAGATTTAAAACAAACTCAAAACATGTTAAGAACTAGGAATTCATCCTCAATCAAATTAGTTACTCATATTAAAGAGTTCACACAAAGAGAAAAGTATTGTGTGTGTAAAAGTGTGCAAAAGTATTGTAAAAGATGTGTGTATCTAAGTGCATCTATATCTCAATGTGTATGGAAGTGTAGAAGTTCTTCTCTATTTATAGGCTTCAATGTTCTCCATATCTTCTAAGGAATAGAATCCCTTTCCTTTTGTAGCTCAATTTCCAAATCCAAGCCTTTCTCAAATCTTCCATCTCCTCTTTCCATATTCCCACCAAATTCTTCATTCAATTCCAAGTCCAACTCTTCACATCCCATGAGAGAAATCCACACAAAATTCTGCAACTTTGGCTCGCCGGAAAACTGGGGTTTTGGCCGGAATCCGTCGCCGCCGGCCACCTGAAAATTCCTTCCGGTAAAGGTATATTCCGTTCGTCAACCGTTATGACTAACGGTCAAACAGGTCAACCGTCAGTCAACTGTTAGTCAAAAGTCAAGGGTCAAGGGGAATCACTGAGTCAGAATCCAAATGAGCTAACTCACTGACCGGGTCTTGACCATTGCACAGGCATGAGTTGTGCCAGCCATGATGGCTGTGCTGCACCATCATTGCACTCCATGTTCAGCCATGATGGCTGTGGTTCCTTCCCTGCAACTTCATGCCCATTTAATCAAACCACCTCATAAGCAAAACACCAGTAACAGCTTACAGTGCTTCTCAAGCATCATTACTTCACCATTTCAGAGCAACAGCTCCTACCAAGGTCATATCCAACCAACTCATGAGTAACCCACTGAACTGCAGCTCCAATGTCTCCAGTACCTGAACTTCATCCACCACTCGCCATTATCAGCTTCTCTATTTCAGCTTCTTGGCATCAGCAACACAATACCCATTCTACTCCTCATTGCATCCACCACCACTGTGAACTTATCAGCTCACAGCATCACCATTTCCGTTCCATTCTCATACCAGTAATTCCACCAGTTCCATTGAGCTTCTCATTTGGTGTTGCATCATGCACACAACCCACCAGCACCGTCCATTCAGTCATTGCACAACAATGTCTCCTGTCCACCACTGCGACAGTCCTTGTTCTGTCTTGGCTCATAACTACAGCAGCTGCCTCCCATCCATCTGCAACCCATTCACAGTCCAATGCCACCTGCAATGCTCATTTGAATTCTCTCAAGATTCAATCTCAGTACTCCAGTATCTCCCATAACAGTTCCATTGCCATGTCCTGCATCTCTCACAGACTGCAGCTGCAGCTACTTTGCTCACTTGAGCTCAAACACCATAATCCACCAAATTTCAGCACCAGCTCCATCACTGCAACAACATTTCAGTTCTTCTCCTTCTCTCGAATTCTGGCTTAAACTCCAACCACACAACTCATTCCGATTCGACTACAGCCACACAACCCTAAAATACAACCTCACCATCTGCTACATTCACATCTCATTCGAATCCATAAAGCACCACCAACTCCTCTTTGTTATTCAACCTCAAAACCCATTCACAACTTCACCGCCCAATTTATTTGTCAACCTCCAATCTGCAACTTCACCATCAAACCCATACTGAGCTTACAACCACAACCGATCTCAACCCTTGACTGCAATTCACCTGCTACCCTTCAGCTCAACAGCCACCTTCACATACACTATCCCTGCAAGATCTAATCTGAAACAACAGTAACAGACCATAATATTTTTCATTTTTCGATCTACAACAGCACACATCCATTTCTTAATTCAACCATGAAACCCATCAATTTCTTCCACCTTCAATTCGAATGAAACCCTAGCTTCAAATTCTCCCTTATAACTCGATCTGTTCTTCTCTCCATTCGACAACAAGATCGCCATCTCAACAAAGAAGAACACAGCTTTCGATTGAACCCTAACTTCGTTTCTCGTTCTTGAAACCCAATCTCGATCTTCAAATTTCACTTCGATCTCTCAGCAGTGAACCAGTTGTTGTTCTCAATTTCAGTGAATCAAACAAATGATTGAGAGGAGAGTTCTTTATTTAGGGTTGGATCCGGGTTCGGGTCCGGATGGGTACGCCCCACGGGTGTGGGTATATGGGTCAGATTCAGACACCCCACTAATTGGCAACCCCACAAGATATTTACACCTACTCATAATGATAAGGGACACCCAGATGGCACCCCTTAACCACAGCAAGACTATATTTAGTGCTCCTCCAAAAAGCTTCCCCTTAACCTCAGCTAGTCTGGATTTTAACACTCCTTTGAGAGAGTTGCCCTTTAACCGTGGCTCGTCTCCCAATAGTGTTTTCCTGTGAAATGACAATCCTGCCCTTTTGGTTCAATTTGGGTGATTTCTTCTTCTATTTCTCCGTGCGACTCTAGAGTACCTAATAACTCAAAAACACGCGTAAAATACATAATTTACTAGAAAAATGGCAAAGAAAGCATAACCTACTAGATAGTAAATTAGGTGTATTCTACACCTATCAAATTCCCCCACACTTAGACTTTGCTAGTCCTCGAGCAAATCAAACCAAAACTCACAACTTCAAAGCGTTCCAGCTTCCCAAGCATCCAAAGAGCTATGAGGACATAGAGTTTCTGCATGCTAGTAATAAGAAGTTAGAAATACTAAAGAACATATTCTCATTCTTAAATGTTGAGTGAGAAATAACCACACCATAATGAGAGAACACGTGTTTGAGAAACGATCAATAAGCATTTCGCCTCGACTTCTGCCTCACTTAAAAGGGTTTTATGATAATTGCACTCAAAAAGACGGCTTTTTTATGGGTCTCACATATGTGCAGGTAGGAATGAAGAGAGAATTCCTGCAACACGTTGAATGGTAGGAAGGATAACTTCCGAAATTTTGAAAAACCCACATCTTTTAACATTTTGAAAAACCATTTTTTCTAACGATCTCTAAGAAAGGAAATCAACCACTTATATCGAGGATGAGATTACTTACTTACCTTCACATCCGATTGCCAATTATGATAACACCACTCTCACGGAATCCAAAAGAAACGTCTTCCGCTCCTTGTTTTCATCTTCTTGGTCATCGGCTTCAACTATTGATGATAAACACTTGAACTTCATAAATCCTTAACAATTTGTAACCTTTTTCCTCAAAATCCTTGTCGCTTGAAACTTCCTTATAGATTTTCCTTCCCCACGGCTTATTCAATAACAAAACAATAATAGATATTTCTCTTGTCTCATATATATTTTCTTTTCTTTTCTTTTCTTTTCTTATTTTTTTTTTTTTTCTTTCTTTTCTTTCATTTTTTTTTCTTCTTTTTCTTCTTTTTTTTCTTTTTCTTTTTCATTTTTTTTTAGACAAGAGAAACACAATACAAATCAAAAAATAAAATAAACCATGGCCGTGGAAAAGTACTTTACCGCTTGATTCTTCACAACTTGTATCGTCTTGAAATCATAAACTTCAATAATTCTCACCTTTTACTTTCTTCGCTTTGTAAATACGTCTTACCACTTGGATATAGAATTACCTCATTGCATTTTAAGTCTTCAACTTTGATATAAAATTATGCTCTTTGTATGTTGCTTTACTTGGATATAAAAAATTTGCTCATTGTTGCTTGCAAACCTTGAACCTTTTCAACTTTCCTTGTAGATTTTGATGTCGCTCCCTTGTTGTTGATGATTATGGTGTTTCTATGGACCCGTTGTTGTCGATCGAGAGAATGGTGCTAACTGCAAATCGAACTACAAGAAGGTAGCTTTCATCTATAAACGTCACCCTCATGATTGACAAAGATTAGCACTCAAGAGATCAGAATAGTGCTGAAATTGGTGTGAAATTGGGTAGCTCACCATTCTACCCGGAATTAACGTACGGTGACACACACTCAAAAGAAGCTCTTTAGTAAAGGAAGAATTTTTGGTCGGTGCCTCTCATGATATGAAAATGGGTAGTCTCCACTAATGATTGATCAGCAACTCTAATAACGCACTTCTCCCTGCACCAAATTTGCATCACCGGCATGATTAAATCCATTATTTAACACTCTAACAAGCAAGAAATCGAACGTAGTTCCCTAACATTTCCAAGTTCAATTATGTCGGTCAGAATTCTCTATGTAATCATACCTAGAAGTATGCTAGTGACTCTAAAATCTCTAAAAGTTGAAAGTTTTAATGCAAAAAAATTTTTTTTTTTATTTTATGCAAAAATATATGCTTAGCCACTCCCCCACACTTAAACCTCACATTGTCCTCAATGTGTAAAACCGAAAGTTCTGAATTCTGACGTAACAGCAGATAAAACGCAAAACCTATGCAAATTGGTAAGGAATTTGGAAAAACTCCATTTCACAAAAGTTGTTCACCTACGTGTTTTCTACACAGTGTCAAAATTTCATAGTGTTCTGATAAACGGTCTGACAGTTATGGTCTCTGGACTGAACTACGCGCAGTCTGAAATTTTCTGACGAAAAGGTATTCATCATAATTCTCTTCTAAGATAGATTATGGACTTAATGAAATTAAATATGGGGATGCAAATATGATATGAAAACAATAAAAAATAAATAAACAAAACAAAACAAAAATAAAAATAAAAATAAAAGCAAAAGGATAAGAGATACAAAACCGGTGGGTTGCCTCCCACTTAGCGCTTGTTTTAAAGTCGACGGCCCGACATGGCTCTTGTAAGATTCATTCCCCATATATTAGCAATCGGAAAATTTGGGGATCCTCCCATAGTACCTGTTTTGCAAACAATAGCTTCATACAAATATTAGCACAAGAAAATAATAGTAAAGTTATAGCTAGATAGAAATTTCCCCCACACTTATTCTTGTCCACACTCGTAAGTGTATAAAGAACATAGAATTTGGGAACTTCCATGCATTCCTCTTGGCAAACCTGCATAGTGTTAGCATCAAGTGTTTCCAATGGTGGATATCGAGAAACAAAGTCATTCAAAAATACTTTCGAAGCACATACATTCAAACCAATAAGAGGTAAAGGAGAAGAATTAACATGCAAAGGGTTAGACAAACCTTGCACAATTTCTTGTATTACGGTATCCTCCTCATTCTTAAAAAATTCAAGTGAACTACTTACCTCTTGTATATCGTGGTCCTCTATCAAACTTTGCAACCATTCTTCATCATTTTCTACCTTAACCAAAGTCTCGGCATCATCATAATCATTAACAAGTTCAATTGGGTCTTCCACAAATTCAATCAATTCGGTTCCATTATCGAGCATCACCTCTTCAACATCTTCATCATCGGAATCGGGCCATTCACTAAAGTGATTTTCGTCGGTAAAAATTGTAAGATCTTCTTGTGAGGGTGTTACACCGTTTACAACAATAGGAAAATCACATCCAATCTCCTCCTTTTGAATAGGTGAAGGATCGTTATTATGATCCGGAGTTGGAATAACTTCCTCATTGTTGCAACTTTCATACACTTCATGACTCATAATTTTCCCTAAGGAATTTTTTCCAAGCACTAAATGCATCTTCCTCAAGCTCTACCTTTTGAATAGGTGATTGATCATTAGTAAGATCAAGGCTCGAGTAATCTACACTAGCGTCATCAAAAGTCTCCAAAGGTTGGTCCATTTCAACACAATCATCTTCATTATCGGAATCACCATAATAAGAATCTTCATCGGTTTCATTACCTTTATCTAGACGTCGTTTAAGTTCCATATGAATGGTCCTACTAATTTCTGCGACAAGCTCTTCCGAGTCTCCATCATCTTCCAATTCGTATAACTTTTGTGCAAGTTTCCGGACGTTCACACGCTTACCACCGTTTGCTACAATAGGTTCTCTTTCCCATGACTCTTCCCTTTGAATGGGTGAATGATCATAACTACGATCCGGAGTCGGGTAAGAAAAAGTGTTGTAAAAATTGGTTTGTGCAACGTTCTTTCTATCACGGTCAAGTGTTTTTCGCATGTCTTGCAAGTCATTGAGAATCTGCATACAACTTGAATGAATCCAATTAGAAGTAGATTTATCATACCTTGGTGCTTGACTTACATACCCATTACAAGGTTGTTGATATGCATGAGAGTACTCATAAGGCTCCGTAGGATATTCATCATAGCCAAAAGATTGGTTTTGATTGTATCCTAAGGATGGTTGGAAGTTGTCATAATGTTGAGGTTGAAAACCATATTGATTGTTGTAATATGCTTGCTCTTGTCCACCATACATGGAAAACCGGTACCTGAAAAACAATTCAAAAACTAAGTTAGATACGATAAAGAATCTAACAAAGCAAAAATAAAGCAAAAAAGTAAAAAGAAAACAACTAAAATCATCCGATGCTCCCCGGCAACGGCGCCAAAATTTGTATGCGTGTCGTAACCACAACAAATTAATTAATACTTTACTACCTAATTAACAAGTAATATAGGGGAGTCAAGGTCGATCCCACGAGGAGCACGAGATTCTAGTTGTCTTATAATGTCACAAAGGGGGGTATGTTTTAGATAAGTAAAAAGAAAGAAAATAAACAAAACAAAACAATTAAAGAGATAAGAGAAATCAATAAGAGAGATTAGATCAAGGAATCCTTCTTCGCTGCAAAACAATGATTAAAGTTATGTTCTTTTCCACTTCTTATTAGTCACAAATTATCACCAACCGTAGGTATAGCAGCTAGATCAGTGCTAACCCCAAAATCCCTTATATCACCGGATACGGAAGTTCTCGACTACCGGATTCTATTCACCAAACCACCTAGTAGTAGATCACTCAAGATGTAATTTAGTTAAACGCATTAAGATTTATGAATTTATTAGGTTGATATTAGTAGTTAAACTCTTAGATCAAGGTCCACTTGCTAACGTTGTTTTTACACACAATTGCTCCACGGAATCCCTCCGCAAGGTCTTGTGTTTGCTACTTATGTGAAAAGTCAAGAAACGATTACTTATCCCCTAACTTACACTAGCTTTAGATTAGACTAACAAATCAATCTAGTTGTACACCTAGATAATCTATCAATTAATCATGAATGTCTTTAAGATCACTCCTATTAGTAGTAAAAACAAACGATAATCATGTGAAAACTTCAAAGTAGATTTAAAACAAACTCAAAACATGTTAAGAACTAGGAATTCATCCTCAATCAAATTAGTTACTCATATTAAAGAGTTCACACAAAGAGAAAAGTATTGTGTGTGTAAAAGTGTGCAAAAGTATTGTAAAAGATGTGTGTATCTAAGTGCATCTATATCTCAATGTGTATGGAAGTGTAGAAGTTCTTCTCTATTTATAGGCTTCAATGTTCTCCATATCTTCTAAGGAATAGAATCCCTTTCCTTTTGTAGCTCAATTTCCAAATCCAAGCCTTTCTCAAATCTTCCATCTCCTCTTTCCATATTCCCACCAAATTCTTCATTCAATTCCAAGTCCAACTCTTCACATCCCATGAGAGAAATCCACACAAAATTCTGCAACTTTGGCTCGCCGGAAAACTGGGTTTTTGGCCGGAAATAGGCCGGAATCCGTCGCCGCCGGCCACCTGAAAATTCCTTCCGGTAAACGTATATTCCGTTCGTCAACCGTTATGACTAACGGTCAAACAGGTCAACCGTCAGTCAACTGTTAGTCAAAAGTCAAGGGTCAAGGGGAATCACTGAGTCAGAATCCAGTCAGCGAGCTAACTCAGCTGACTGGTCTTGACCATTGCACAGGCATGAGTTGTGCCAGCCATGATGGCTGTGCTGCACCATCATTGCACTCCATGTTCAGCCATGATGGCTGTGGTTCCTTCCCTGCAACTTCATGCCCATTTAATCAAACCACCTCATAAGCAAAACACCAGTAACAGCTTACAGTGCTTCTCAAGCATCATTACTTCACCATTTCAGAGCAACAGCTCCTACCAAGGTCATATCCAACCAACTCATGAGTAACCCACTGAACTGCAGCTCCAATGTCTCCAGTACCTGAACTTCATCCACCACTCGCCATTATCAGCTTCTCTATTTCAGCTTCTTGGCATCAGCAACACAATACCCATTCTACTCCTCATTGCATCCACCACCACTGTGAACTTATCAGCTCACAGCATCACCATTTCCGTTCCATTCTCATACCAGTAATTCCACCAGTTCCATTGAGCTTCTCATTTGGTGTTGCATCATGCACACAACCCACCAGCACCGTCCATTCAGTCATTGCACAACAATGTCTCCTCGTCCACCATCATGATAGTCCTTGTTCTGTCTTGGCTCATAACTACAGCAGCTGCCTCCCATCCATCTGCAACCCATTCACAGTCCAATGCCACCTGCAATGCTCATTTGAATTCTCTCAAGATTCAATCTCAAGATCAAAGATCTCCCATAACAGTTCCATTGCCATGTCCTGCATCTCTCACAGACTGCAGCTGCAGCTACTTTGCTCACTTGAGCTCAAACACCATAATCCACCAAATTTCAGCACCAGCTCCATCACTGCAACAACATTTCAGTTCTTCTCCTTCTCTCGAATTCTGGCTTAAACTCCAACCACACAACTCATTCCGATTCGACTACAGCCACACAACCCTAAAATACAACCTCACCATCTGCTACATTCACATCTCATTCGAATCCATAAAGCACCACCAACTCCTCTTTGTTATTCAACCTCAAAACCCATTCACAGCTTCACTGCCAATTTATTTGTCAACCTCCAATCTGCAACTTCACCATCAAACCCATACTGAGCTTACAACCACAACCGATCTCAACCCTTGACTGCAATTCACCTGCTACCCTTCAGCTCAACAGCCACCTTCACATACACTATCCCTGCAAGATCTAATCTGAAACAACAGTAACAGACCATAATATTTTTCATTTTTCGATCTACAACAGCACACATCCATTTCTTAATTCAACCATGAAACCCATCAATTTCTTCCACCTTCAATTTGAATGAAACCCTAGCTTCAAATTCTCCCTTATAACTCGATCTGTTCTTCTCTCCATTCGACAACAGCATCGCCATCTCAACAGCAGCAACACAGTTTCGATTGAACCCTAACTTCGTTTCTCAGTTCTTGAAACCCAATCTCGATCTTCAAATTTCACTTCGATCTCTCAGCAGTGAACCAGCTGTTGTTCTCAATTTCAGTGAATCAAACAAATGATTGAGAGGAGAGTTCTTTATTTAGGGTTGGATCCGGGTTCGGGTCCGGATGGGTACGCCCCACGGGTGTGGGTATATGGGTCAGATTCAGACACCCCACTAATTGGCAACCCCACAAGATATTTACACCTACTCATAATGATAAGGGACACCCAGATGGCACCCCTTAACCACAGCAAGACTATATTTAGTGCTCCTCCAAAAATCTGCCCCTTAACCTCAGCTAGTCTGGATTTTAACACTCCTTTGAGAGAGTTGCCCTTTAACCGTGGCTCGTCTCCCAATAGTGTTTTCCTGTGAAATGACAATCCTGCCCTTTTGGTTCAATTTGGGTGATTTCTTCTTCTATTTCTCCGTGCGACTCTAGAGTACCTAATAACTCAAAAACACGCGTAAAATACATAATTTACTAGAAAAATGGCAAAGAAAGCATAACCTACTAGATAGTAAATACGGTGTATTCTACACCTATCAGAATGCTATTGCCAACCGTCGTTATAGTTCATGAATCGATTCGAGTGAATCACATCGTTTTTGCTTCAATTATGTCTTGTGTAGTACATAAGATCTCATAGCAATTGAACAACTCTCTAACTAGTTCATTTGAGTCATTTGGACTAGTTATGGTGAAGAATAATATGGTTGATATGAAAGTTATCATTTGGCTAACCATTTGGTTGACTAATATTGAACCAACTATTGTACACGTTTGGGTACGGTTACACAAACCCAAAATCATCAAGTACATGTGTGTATGGAAAGCTAAGTTTTCGATCTAACAATTGAGAGATATTAGCTTGTATCTAATCAGGTTTTCATCTAACGGTGAATATTGAATGCTTTTTTACTAAGCTAACATTGATTGCAAACTCTGATTTGAAAGATTATATAAGGGAGAACTCTAGCAACTGGGAAACCTAATCCCCGCACATTCTGTTTGATACTAGTTTGCTAAGCTAGAGTCGATTCTCCTTTAACCTTTGGTTTTCTTCTTCAAAAACCAGGTTAATGACTTAAAGACTTCATTGGGATTGTGAAGCCAGACCGATACTACTTTTCTTGTAGTTATGTGATATGATCTTGCTGTTTCTATCATACAAGTACAATTGTAATAATTGGCTTGAGATTTCTATATCCAATAGGCAAGATATAAAAGTAATCACAAACATCTTCGTCTCATCGTTTGTGATTCCACAATATCTTTTTTTTCTGCGTCGATTAAGACTATTGTGAGGTGATTGATAAAACTGAGATGTTCTTCGGGAATATAAATCTAGTTTTATTGATTGGTTCCTGTTCACCTTGATTTATCAAAAGACGGAACAAAACTCATAGGTTTATTCGTGGGACACAGATTTATCTATCTTGTAGACTTTTCTGTATGAGACAAATTTGTTTGCTAAAGTCTTCGACTTTGGGTCGTAGCAACTCTTGGGTGTGGGTGAGATCAGCTAAGGGAATCAAGTGCGCAGTATCTTGCTGGGATCAGAGGCGTAGGATCATAACTGTACCTTGGATCAGTGTGAGATTGGTTGGAGTTCAACTATAGTCCAGACCGAAGTTAATTTGGAGTAGGCTAGTGTCTGTAGTGGCTTAATACAGTGTATGCTCAATCTGGACTAGGTCCCGGGATTTTTCTGCATTTGCGGTTTCCTCGTTAACAAAATTCTGGTGTCTATGTTATTTCTTTTCCGCATTATATTTTGTTATATAATTGAAATAATACAACTTGTGCGTTGTTCAATCAATTAGAATATCCGACCTTATTGGTTGTTGATTTAAATTGATTGACACTTGGATATTGGTCTTTGGTACCATCCAAGTTATCTCTGTTTGATTAAACTTGCAAATCAAATTTGCTTGAGTAAATCAAATTGAGAGATTGAGATAATAACTCCTTGAGTATTTTCTATTGATTGAGTCTAGTTGATTCTCTAGAAAAAACAACTCGGAGTTGTCCATACAGATTGCTAATAGAAATATTAGGTGAGGTTGTTAGACCCCCGCTTTTTCAATTGGTATCAGAGCAGGCGAACATGCTCAAGACCTCATAAGTATGTGTTTGTAGCGATATGACTCTATGTACAGAGGTGTTATCTCAATAAACGTACCACCAGTCTTCGATATCTCTAATTACTTATGGTGGAAAATTGCTATGCGCGCTTTTCTTCAAGCACGTGATTTCCAATCATGGGTATATGTTGTTAATGGCTATGATGCTCCCGTTAAGGTAGTTGGATGTGTAAATGTTCCAAAGAATATTGATGAATACACTCCTGCAGAGATTCTTGCTGCAAAGCAAAACTCTGAAGGTTTGAATGCAATCATACATGCCATTACCCCAAATCTTCAGCACCATGTGTCTAACTTCACTAAGTCGCAAGAAGCTTGGGATATCTTAGCAACCGTATTTTAAGGAAACACCAGTGAAAAGGAAGCTAGGCTTCAAAACCTTAGTTCCGATTGGGAAAACCTTCGTATGGTAGATGAAGAAACATTTGATGAGTTTAATCACAAAGTGTCTGAAATTGTTAATGCATCTTTTGCATTGGGTAAGACTATTCATGAAAAGGACATTGTGATAAAAATTCTAAGATCACTGCCATCTAGATACGATGCTAAGAAGCATGCCATCGTTGAGGGAAATAACCTAGGTAATCTCTCCAGAAATATGCTGGTTGGAAAGCTTAAGATCTTTGATCATGAATATTCATCCAAATCTAAGGATGTTGCGTTCAAAGCATTAAAGGACACTAAATTACTTGATAAAAGTAAAAAAGTGTATATCTCTGAAGATGATCACTCTGAGACAAACTCATCAGATGAAGATCTTGACAAATCAGTCTCGATGATCACAAGACAGTTTAGGGATCTTCTATTAAAGAGAAGTAAACGGTTCTCCAGAGATAATCCTAAGGCATCAGTCAAACCTCATAATCATGTTTCTCCTAAAAACAGGGATATTGATAAAACTGATGATGAGGATATGCCTCAGTGCTTTAAGTGTAAGGTATTTGGTCATTTTGCAAACGAGTGTCCAAATCGTAGAAAATACACTGGGAACAAAGGTCTTGCAGCAACTCTTGATGAAATGTCTAACATCTATGACTCTAATGAAGATGGGAAATCAAGTGTTGCACTTCTTGGTGAAAATATTGATTTTGATAATTGTAGCAATACACAAATCAATTTTGACCCTTTTATTGGAAACTCTGTTTATAATGTTTCAGGATCCATTATGTGCCTAACTACTTGCACATTTCAGAAGCCTGATTACTATCCAAGTGTGACGTGCTCGTATTGTTCATTAAAAGTTCATGAACTCTCTAAGTTTTATAAGTTCAAACACAAGCAAAGACACGTCAACAAACTTCAACGAAGTGCAAATCATCTAGCAAGAAAGCTTAAACTTGCTCAGAAGACCGCAGAGGTATGTAAGATTTTATCTTCATCTAAGAAGTTAGTTTCTTCCAGAATGGTCTTGGTTTTGTGTATAAGACTCATGAGATTCAGAAGGCCCTGGTTCGATAACAACAACCAAGAAGGTTCATCGATATAAACTCATTTCTTAATGAACCTTATGTTCCCATGGCTGTTGACGACAAGGAGTTCGGGGACGATAATGAATTCTTCAAAGGTATTAATGTCTAGTAAATCTTATATTGTTTCTCTTTTGTTTAGAAGAATAACTAGTGTTTTGGAATAGCCATTATTATGATTACACATAGCTATGTCCAATGGTTTTTCATCTTCTTGTTTTTAGATTTATTGTTTTAAATTCTAAACTTGATTGGAAGATGATGGTTGCAGTATTGATCTTTATGGTTTTATATATTACAATATTTTGATGGGATATGTGTGTTTACGTCCGTAAACTTGATTGTCCCATATTTTGTCAAAAGTAAAGTCGTTCGTGAATTGATATGCAAATATTGATAAAAGGATGAATAGACTTTTGACAAACACAAAAGTTAAGCCTATATTATCAATTATTGATGTAAGATAGGCTAAAATCTTTTGTGATTCAAGGATTATGTCTATTGTGTGTCATTGTGCAAATGGTGATGGAAACATAGAATGAATCCTTGTGTTATCCACGGTATAGATCCTTATTGATCCATTTTGTTATGTATTACCGTGAAGGCTCCATTATGTATCTTATGTTGAGCACGATACGAGTAAGTCGATTTCTTGATTGGCATGGTTGGTTGTTCCATGAGATGCAATATGTTGAGCATGAGGAACTAAATTAATCAACTTGTGTGGTTATTTAGTTTGTATTCCATAAGTTTTCTTAGGAAATCCTTCTTTTATTTTTGAAATTAAGGTCGCTCTTGTTGTTCCTTAGGGAATGACATATTATGGGGGAGAGTTCTTTTGAACTTGTGCTTAATTGCCAAATGTTTGTGGGGAGTGCGGCTGTAGAATATTAGAGGGGTTATCTTGCATCTTTATAAACTCCTTGATGAATGCATTTAGCTTCGGCTTTATGATTGCATCTAAACAAGATAATACACATTTACCTTTGGTCATGAAATGTCTCTTAAGGAAATTTCATTAGGATCCCGTTCTTGTACCTTTGCCAATTTTATTGACAAAAAGGGGGAGAATTAGTATGTAGTTCACACTACAAATACATATGGTTTTAGGATCATTATGTAAGGAGGAGTGGTTTCCATGTGAGATGGAGTATTGACTAAGGGGGAGTGAAGTATCACCACAGTATTGTTGTTGAAGTTGTGATGCAATTGGACTTTGACACTGTGTAATAATACTATGACACTGTATAACAATGGTTCAGAACCGATGCTTTTCTCAGTGTTATAGCTACGGATTTTCAACAACGATGATGCTAAACTTACAACCTTTGGGATCATTGGACTATATTTGTACCGTGTATAAAATACACTAGAAGCCCGTGAATCAAGCCCAAAAAGCCCGTTAAAGAAGATTCCAAAAGCCCAGACCGGACTTATTGATGAAGTCCGGAGGTTTATTAAGGAAACCAACACTTGGGTTTATTGAGGAAACCCATAGGGCTTATTATGGAAGCCCAGTCTAGCTTATTATGGAAGCCCAGTCTAGCTTATTATGGAAGCCCAAATGACTTATTATAGAAGTCATTTTGGGATAGACACAATCTTGGAAGATAAACAGGGGTCATCCAAGATAGCTACAAATCTTGGGAGATTGATAAGAATCTTCCAAGATAGATACAAATCTTATGAAGATATACAAGGATCTGTTAAGATAAACTCAAATCATGTGAAGATATACAAGAATCTCTCAAGATAGACATGCATCTTCAAGGATAGACACAAATATTAAAGGATAAGTACAAATCCATATGGTTATTTTGGATAACTACAAATCTTGGATTATTATGGAACTAGATTAGGGTTTTTTGCCTATAGATAGAGGCTTAAAATCCAACTCAAGGAGAGGGAATTTCTATTCCTACATGGAATTTTAGTTTAGCTAACCCGGAAAAAAACCTTTGTATCATCACAATCAATAAAATATTTCTCTATTCCCCCGTGGATGTAGGCAACACTTGCCGAACCACGTAAATCTTTGTCTTCTTTATTTATCTCTAATTCTCTAGTAACCCTAATTTTCATATAACCATCATCAAATAATCGTGTTTTGTGCCTAGAATTTATTTTGGGTACGAACAGACTACTTGGAAGTGACGAAGATTTCGAGTATTGTTGAAGATTAGACATGTGGAATAGGAGCTACAAAGTTTATTTATATATTTTTTATATTCCATATCAATGTAGTTAAAATCGCTCTCCAAGGTCGATTACTCGCCGAGTAATCGCTACAGGCTATTTGACCGAGGAGATTTCCGATTCCAAGCCATTTCCTATTTTTAGCGATTAACGCGGACGACTTTGCCGATTTTGACCAATTTTTTCAGCAAAGCGAGTTAACAATTTTTCCGAGTTGGACTTGCATTCACTAAAATCAGAAAATAAAAACTTTGTAACCCCTAAGATGAGAGTTATCATCAAATAGAAAAAACCTCTAAATACACGATAAATACGTTCAATATATCAATATTACACACTTAATTACATGATAGTGTTAAAATTATAATTTTAATTAGGTAAAAATCATGACTAATAAAAAACAATATAGAAGTCTCTAATAAATATAATCCGAGTATTAGACCGAGGTTTGGCAATTTCCAAGTCCGAACTTATTGCTCCTTTCTCCAAGCTCCCCAACCGAGTAGGACCGAGGGGGAGATTGGTCTGAGAATATTTCAATGGTTGAAATGAGAGTTTAGACAATATAACCACTGGGGGATATAAACATTATTGTGGTACCACATATATGTATAAGTCCTTAGCACTTGAACCGAAGTTTGTGAACTTTGTTGATCTAGTGAAAACCGGAAATTGAGCAGTCAACCCAGTCCGCGAACATGCGTAGTTCTCGAACCCGAGAATTTCTGCTGGAGTTGTAGCTCAGTTTCATTCCGCTAACTCAGTCCGCGAACTGACGGAAGTTCTTGAGCCCGAGAATTTCTGTTGGAGTTTGTGAACTCCAACCGGTTAACTTGAGTCCGCGAACTTGAGTGGTTATGTCTAAAAACGATGTTCGTGAACTTATCTAAATTATCTAAGGAATGCTATTGCCAACCGTCGTTATAGTTCATGAATCGATTCGAGTGAATCACATCATTTTTGTTCCAATTATGTCTTGTGTAGTACATAAGATCTCATAGCAATTGAAAAACTCTCTAACTAGTTCATTTGAGTCATTTGGACTAGTTATGGTGAAGAAGAATATGGTTGATATGAAAGTTATCATTTGGCTAACCATTTGGTTGACTAATATTGAACCAACTATTGTACACGTTTGGGTACGGTTACACAAACCCAAAATCATCAAGTACATGTGTGTATGGAAATCTAAGTTTTCGATCTAACAATTGAGAGATATTAGCTTGTATCTAATCAGGTTTTCATCTAACGGTGAATATTGAATGCTTTGTTACTAAGCTAACATTGATTGCAAACTCTGATTTGAAAGATTATATAAGGGAGAACTCTAGCAACTGGGAAACCTAATCCCCGCACATTCTGTGTGATACTAGTTTTCTAAGCTAGAGTCGATTCTCCTTTAACCTTTGGTTTTCTTCTTCAAAAACCAGGTTAATGACTTAAAGACTTCATTGGGATTGTGAAGCTAGACCGATACTACTTTTCTTGTAGTTGTGTGATCTGATCTTGCTGTTTCTATCATACGAGTACAATTGTAATAATTGGCTTGAGATTTCTATATCCAATAGGCAAGATATAAAAGTAATCACAAACATCTTCGTCTCATCGTTTGTGATTCCACAATATCTTTTTTTGTTGCGTCGATTAAGACTATTGTGAGGTGATTGATGAAACTGAGATGTTCTTCGGGAATATAAGTATACTTTTATTGATTAGTTCCTGTTCACCTTGATTTATCAAAAGACGGAACAAAACTCATAGGTTTATTCGTGGGACACGGATTTATCTATCTTGTAGACTTTTCTTTATGAGACAAATTTGTTTGCTAAAGTCTTGGACTTTGGGTCGTAGCAACTCTTGGGTGTGGGTGAGATCAGCTAAGGGAATCAAGTGCGCAGTATCTTGCTAGGATCATAGGCGTAGGAGCATAACTGTACCTTGCATCAGTGTGAGATTGGTTGGAGTTCAACTATTGTCCAGACCGAAGTTAATTTGGAGTAGGCTAGTGTCTGTAGCGGCTTAATACAGTGTATGCTTAATCTGGACTAGGTCCCGGGATTTTTATGCATTTGCGGTTTCCTCGTTAACAAAATTCTAGTGTCTGTGTTATTTTTTTTCCGCATTATATTTTGTTATATAATTGAAATAATACAGGTTGTCCGTTGTTCAATCAATTAGAATATCCGACCTTATTGGTTGTTGATTTAAATTGATTGACACTTGGATATTGGTCTTTCGTACCATCCAAGTTATCTCTCTTTGATTAGACTCGCGAATCACATTTGATTGAGTAAATCAAATTGAGAGATTGAGATAATAACTCCTATTTTCTATTGATTGAGTCTAGTTGATTCTCTAGAAAAACAACTCGGAGTTGTCCATACAAATTGCTAATCGAAATATTGGGTGAGGTTGTTAGACCCATGCTTTTTCACCATCCAAGTTATCTCTCTTTGATAAAGACTCGCATATTATATTTGCTTGAGTAAATATCAAATTGAGAGATAGAGATAATAAACTCCTTGAGATATTTTCTATTGATTGAGTCTGACTATCTAGTTGATTCTCTAGAAAGTAACTCGGAGTTTTCCATACAGATTGCTAATCAAAATATTGGGTGTGGTTGTTAGACCCCCGCTTTTTCAATTGGTATCAGAGCTGGCAAACACGTTAAAGACCTTATAAGTTTGTGTTTGTAGCGATATGATTCTATGGACAAGAGTAATATCTCTGATAAATGCATCACTAGAAACAAAAGTTCTGTCTCGTCTATTATAGATGAACCTCGTGTTCAAACTAGACAGACAGATTCTGACATGTGTTGTTCTGATTAGATTTCAAAAGAGTCTATTTCTCAAAGTAAATGGGGAACAATTAAAGAGAGTGAGTTGATTCTAAATCTTGTTAGAATCCAAGATGATAGACTCAATCAGATGAAACAACACGTCAGTGTTCTTCTTGGTATGATAAGAGACTGCAAATCCAAATAAAATACTGAAGATCATCCTTCATGTATGACTCTTGATTCATGCCTTAACAAGGATGCAGTGGAAATAGAACATCACTTGAGTAAGCTCTCTATTCAAGGATGCTCTAAGTAGTCCAATGTACCAATTACTTCTGCTACAACTGAAAATGCTCTAGCACAAGAAGTAAAAATGGAGTCCTTTCCAATCAAGAAAGATATGTTAGTTTTCTCGGATCAAGGAAATTCCACACCATATGGAAGGAAGAAATCTCCTGACAAGAATGTTAAGACTAAACTGCCTAATCACTCATGTGATCAGAAAGTATGTCTGTTTTGCGAAGCAAAAGGTTCTGTTAGACAAAAGAGAAATTCTAAGTTGAATAAAAATTCTCTTGTTCAACTTCAACATGCCTTAGACTTAATCCTCAAAGGTGTAACAGACATTCGTATGTCGAAACCCATTGGTTTTCATACGTACCCTGTGTATGTTACCAGGAAGGTCAGTTCAATGAGTTCCTCAAATGTTCGAAAGCAGAATAGAAGTCTTAATAAGAATTGTTTGAGGAAAAACCAAGCTATTGGTTCTGAAAATAACATGTCCCTTGATTTTAAAAAAATCCAGGAGAAAGAAGGAAAAATGATGATATGAGAAATAACCTTATAAAGATAATTCAAGGCTACAAAGAAATTGTCAACAAGTTGTCATCCTCCTCTAGTCAAGACTCTTCTGGTAAGAACTCAAACTGTGTATCATATTTTGATGACAGTAAGTTTTATGATAATTTCTCAAATCAAAAGGGATCCCTCTCACAATTCAGGAGGAAAAAGAGACTTGATCATAAATATAGTTCCTTGAATGAGCTCAGACTTGTGCTAATTAATCACAAGTTAGGAACTTTCTCATAAAATCCTGTTGAGCAAGATGTGTAAAGGTCAGGTGTACTTTGGCAATTTTCGTTTTGCCTAGTTGAGCTCTTCTCCTCTTTTCGTTTATAGTTAAACTAGTGCCAGCAGACAATATTGCTTAAAAGTATCTGCAATGTCTTTTATTGTTTTCATGATGTTGATGGTGGTTTTTAATTTAGGGGTAAAATCGAAAAACCCTAGTCAGACAGTGACATCACAGAACTTGAGTAATAATGTCCAAACCGAGCACATTTATTGAACCCTT
This sequence comes from Papaver bracteatum, assembly GCA_023529315.1. NCBI lineage: Eukaryota > Viridiplantae > Streptophyta > Magnoliopsida > Ranunculales > Papaveraceae > Papaver > Papaver bracteatum. Next base: position 1,853,768 of record JAJJWX010003415.1, on the reverse strand, counting down.
TAATTTGTCTGCGAGAAAATTACCAAGGTACCTTTTTTAATGCTAATTAGGGTTTCGACAGGTCAAAACCCTAATTCACACACCCCTGTGCCAATGGAAAATCATTCCAGCCACACCAACCATGCCAAGGCATGCCAACCATGCTAGCCGCACCTTTGTGCCAATGGAAAAACATGCCATCCACACCTACCGCGCCAAGGCATTCCAACCATGCTAGCCGCACCCTTGTGCCAATGGAAAACCATGCCAGCCACACCTACCGCGCCAAGGAATGCCAACCATGCTAGCCGCACCCCTGTGCCGATGGGAAACCATGCCAGCCACACAAACTGCGCCATACCAAACGCACCTTTCCATGTCCCCATGCCAACCTAGTCGCGCCACCATGTTGGCCTTCCTTACGCGGCTACCTAAACAAAGGCGTGCGACGATCAATGGTCGCCCTTCAATCACGGGAGCAAATCCTAGCCGTCCAAGGTTACCAGACGACACATGTAACCTTTGGCCCAAAACCCTATCTTGGTCACGATCCTCGCTTGGTCACGCCAAACCCTTGGCCCCACTATGCCAAGCCAAACCGCACCCTCCCTTGACCCTAGCCAAGCTAGCCACGACATGGCATACCCTTGTCCCCATCATGCCAAGCCAAACCAAGCTAGCAACGACATGGCATACCCTTGGCCCCATCATGCCAAGCCAAACCGCACCTATCCAAGCTAGCCACGCCATGCGACCATGGTATACCCTTGGCCCCACCATGCCAATCCAAACACACCCTGCCTTGGCCCTAGCCATGCTATCCGCACCATGCCAAGCCGAACCATCCATTCCAAACCCTTGGCCCCACCATGCCAAGCTAAACACACCCTTCCTTGGCCCTGGCCATCCTAGCCGCACCATGCCAAGCCAAACGCACCCTTCCTTGGCCCTATCCATGCTAGCCGCACCATGCCACGCCAATGGCATGCCAACACAGCCGCGCCACCATGTTGGCCTTACCTACACAGCTACCCAAGCGAAGGCGTAAAATAATCAACGGTTTCCTTTCAATCCCATGAGCAAATCTTAGGCATACAAGGTTACCAGACAACACATGGTAACCTTTGGCCCTAAAACCTAAGTTTTGCCACGGCATGCCAACCTAGCTGCGCCACCATGCTGGCCTTCCCTACGCGGCTACCAAAACGAAGGCGTGCGATAATCAATGGTCGTTCTTCATTCCCAGAAGCAAATCCTAGCCATACAAGGTTACTAGACAACACATGGTAACCTTTGGCCCGAAAACCTAAGTTTGGCCACGCCAAACCATGCCATGCCAACAGAATTCCAACCTAGATGCGCCACTGTGCTGGCCTTCCCTATGTGGCTACCAAAACGAAGGCGTGCGACAATCAATGGTCGCACTTCAATCCTAGTAGAAAATCCTAGCCGTCCAAGGTTACCAGACGACACATGGTAACCTTTGACCTAAAACCCTAGTTTGGTCACGCCAAAACCGCGCCAGGGCTTTCCATGCCAACCTAGACGCGCCACCATGCTGGCCTTCCCTATGCATACATCAACGAACGGAAGCGTGCGACGATCAACAGCTATCTTTCCTCTTAAGATGCAAAATATCGGCCGTCAAAGGTCACCTAGCTAGCAAGTCTCCCAAGGTCGACTTGCCAGGAAACAATAATATGCTACATGTTTTCCACAAAAAAATTCGAGACATCAACACATATCACAAACTGGGGGATCTTCTTTGGGTATTGGTTTGGTGGTTTACAGCGTGCGACGTATACTATGCCCGTCACAAGGAAGTGTTATAAGGGTGAGGCGGTTAGTAAATACATGGAGCATTAATTCCATGCGTTAACGGTTTTATGGATCATCAATTCCATGCGTTAACAGTTTTATGGAACATCAATTCCATGCGTCAACGTTACTACCTCCTCCCATTTACTCACCCATTTTTCCATTCCTTAATGAGACCAGAGTACGTTACACCTCGACTTGTATAAATAGGTCTCACCTATTTCCACCGAACAACAAGTTCAGGCAAGAATATACATCACTCAGAAAATGCTTGCTAGCTTACTATTTGTTATCCTTCCCCATTTTCTGATACAAGTCGTAGTAACACAACTACTCTTCCAGAATCAACTATTCCGGTCTCATCACTTTCCTTGCTTCCCTCCCCAAACCCAACCCATTCTCCTCTACTTTGTGACCGAATCAAGTCCGGAACGGCCATTTCTTGGTTTAGTCTGGATTTGTACAGATTGATATCTCGAATCTAAAGTACTCCCTTGCAGTACATTGTTTCAGGTTTAAATTGTTTCTCACCCACGCACCCGAAATTACTGAAATCATCAGAAACCATTTTCACCTACAAACAATTGGCGACCATAGTAGGAGATTGATCTTTGGGTTACAATGTCAATTTTCGACCATCGATCTCATGCTTCGACCCAGACATCAAGATGGTAGAAGCAGGCAATCCGCTCAGGGATCGACGAATCAGTTACCAGACGACCCAATTATCAGTCATGACACGACAAGGGATGACTGGGGACTTTCTAGAGGTCAGAAGCAAAAGATCCGCCTGAGAATCGACGAATCGGTTATCAGGTAACTCAGTAACGACTGGGGACTTTCCACAATCACGACAATGTTTCCCCCGAAAGTCAAGCTTGCACCTGACTCGTTTTTCGTTAGCGGATCCAAAAAACCGAGTAAGTCTTGCCTAGACAAAATACATTGGTTTACTATTTCAAGTTTTCACGGGAATGATAAAACCGATAGCCATGTTGTGTTTCATCCCATGTCATCTACCAACACGCAACGTTCATGTTTCCATATCTTCCCTGAGATGTTTGTGTTACTTATAATCATAACCAAACACGACATCATCCTAAAATAGATCATCCAGAATAATAATCCAAAAACCTCATAGGTAACACTTGTCTATCAACCCAAAAATCCAGAAAATCAAAACCAAAAGCCAGGTGTTTTATTTGTCTTTCAAAAAAAAAAACAGAAAAATTTCAGAAAACATAAGTGCATTCAAAGGAAGCCATTCAATAGTATTTTGCTCTTCTCGAAGAAGGCGTCCTTCGTCATTTGGAGGACCGCCTATTTCAGCTCCAACTTTTGGGATAACCTTTCGACCTCTGCTTCTTGTTGTTTGACCATGTCCGCAAAAGGACCTTCGGTCACTTTGTCTTGCAACTTTTGGATCTCAGAGAAACCATAACTCCCAGTTCTTCGTGGAATCCGTCACCTACCCGTACGTACCTACTTTTCATAATAACGATTACCAATCACTATTCATGAGGTAGCCGACACTACTACGGTGATATTCTAATAAAATAACAAGTACTTCTACAGGTTTATGAATGACATACTAACGTCTAAGGTTTACACCAGTTCGGAAGAACAATATTTCTACATATTTATGGAAGGCATACCTATGGCTAGAGTATGCAACAATACAAGAAAACAAATTAGAAGAGAAACGCTGGAGTACAGACCTGGAATATGCTTGACCACTTTATTGCTATCGCGCCACGCCACGCCAAGCCAGCGCCGTGCCAAGCTAATAGTCCACGCCATGCCAAGACAACGTCGTGCCAAGCCATCGCCTATTCCAAGCCGATCAATCGCTAACAACTTGCATCTTCCAAGCCCAACATCCTCCCATCACTAACACCTTACATCTTCCCAGCACTAGCAACTTACATTCTTCCAGCGTTGTTTCTGAGCGCCCAGTAGAAGGGAATCAGCAATCCAATTTCATAACGTATAAAGATCGGGAATGGATTCTCCAAAATCGAGGCGCAACGTGAAATAATATTTGCAGCCCTCAACCGCACAACATCAGGGAAGCAGCTATTTCCAATCAGGGAAGCCGTTCCCAAACCCAAACCTCTCCTGGAAAGCACGATTGATAGAAGGAACTGAGGATTCCTAACCATTGTTCGTTTGAAGGGTGTCCAGTTTGATAGCACACTGATTAACGCAGCCGCTCCGCTTCAACGTTCACCCCGATAGCTGCTTCACTTCAACGCTCGCTCCAGCAGCCACTCCACTTCAACGTTCTCTCCATAAACTGCTCTAGGATCCGAAGCCGAAACTTCAGCGTTTGGCTTCCTAAGTTTCAACATCCTCTCCAAGAGCCAAAGTTGCTTCAACGTCGTTTTTTCCTGCAAAGAGTCGTACCGCCATGCTCCCTATGTCAAGGATCATGATCACAGCAAGTTAATCTTTGTAGTCATAGCCACCTGTTGATCCATCTCACCAAAAACTCATAATCATGGAAAGTTTGCTCGCTTACGCATTCAACCAATCCTTCTATTTCCACGGAAGCCCATACAATTCTAGCCAACCTACTTTGTTACCACGATAATGTAATCTCTGTTGATTACATCTACTACCAAGAACTGTTGCCGCTCATTTGTTGATACCATTCAGAGCTTCACCACATCAGTAATCACTACAAAGATGGAAACATGTAAACCATGCTTGGGGACTGGGAATCTACACGGGATACCTTCACTATCGAAGCTCATAAGACATGATCAACCATCAAATCACGACCAGAATATCCGAAAACATACAGGAAATTCCTTATTCAATTACTCAAGAGCTCTGAAGGGAACAGAAGGTCGAACAACCTATTCTAATGGAAGATTGAGGTATGTCAAATGAGAAGTTTTATTCAAATATGTGGAACCGCAAGCGGGGTGCTAATTAGCGAAACCCTAACTTCTTCATGAATACAAAGAAGATAATAATAAGTCTGCAAAAGCATCAAGATGTCTATGCAACAAAGAGAAATAGCAAAAAAGGGGAAACTGGTCATCAAAAGCAGACGTACGATTTTCCAAGCTCCTATGTTAGAGCTTCTCCAAGCATTTTCCCCAATAATATTTCAGGCAGCAAAGTTTTTATCTGAAAGCAGCATCAGTTGTAGCCGGCACCTCAACATCCCACCCGGAAACCGTCTCAGCGATAACATCACCTGTCTTCTTCCCGACATCCGCTTCAACAACTGACCCAATATAGGCCACCATGACTCCCCCAACGTCAGCAACAACAGTTTCGTTATCTGCTCCGTAAGATGTTTCAGTTTCATCGTCAACCGTAGCGCCATCTTCCTCGAAAATCTCCTCAGCCAACTCTTGAAGAGAATTCTCCGATTCATCCGCATCATAATCAAGGACTATGACACCGTCTTGGAAATGGAGGTTACAATGGCCTTCTCCTAAAAGATTTACAAACTTAGTTTTCTGCCATTTCAACTGAAAGGCGGACCGTTCTGCCCAAGCACCTGGTCGTGAAGAAGTTTTGTTACATTGAAGTCTCTCAATGCACTGGGATACTTCGTCATCTTCCCACTCCTCCTCCATGTTCACCGAATCCAAGAGGGTCTGGACACACACCCGCACCTCGCCTATATAGGAAGAAGGAGTTAGGGGTATGATCATCGCTGGAATATCCCGTTACTCACTACAAAACCAAATAAAAGGATAAGTTTTCACCAGGTCCGCACCGACAACCTATATAAGAAAGAAGACAAAATGGGAAACCAGTAGAAAATACTATACGGTACCTGTGAAAGAAGATGGGCACGATTTCAAGATGACCTGTGAAAACGAGGGATCCAATTTCATCTTTTATAAACAGCAGGGCAATAAGGTCCCGAAAATAAAAGACTTTTACCAGCCGTGAATTAAGGCGTGACATCATAATTTTTAATTAAACCTTATTCTACCAACAAACATGAGGAAAATTTCACATCTGTCCATGCAAGATGATTAGGGTTTGGTGAAAAAAAAATAAAAAAAATAAAAAATTAGGGTTTGGTGAGAAACGCGGAAAGCATAATACTCTCGGAATTTGAATGAGGAAAGGATGTCCTATTTTTGCTAAGTAAAGAGGAGAGGCAATCGGGTCTGCGAAGACAAGCCACCACCGTGTCGAGCAGTATACACCCTTTCCAAGCAGTCCACGTCTTTCCTTTGCCAACACCTTCACCAAGCAGTCCGCGCCTTTGTAAGGCCAACACAATGCTAAGTCAACGCCCGTTTCAAGCTCATCAATGCTAATGGTTTCTTTTCACACCAAGTCTATGCTAGCAGCTCCGCCTCGCATTCTGAAACCAATCCCCGAATACACATTACCATGCTAGATTAAAAGCCAACAGCTTGTATCTCAACCAGCCTCCATCATTCTGCAGTCTGACCAGCAGTGCCACAAGCAGGATTTACGCAAAGCTGTCAGGCGTAAAGATCACAGATTCTACTTACTTCTCGAAAAAGGCGTGATACTTGGGAGTTTTGAAAAAAGAAAGGATTTCCTATTTTGAGCCAAGTAAGGAAAATAGGCAACCGGTCCCACTGAGACAAACTTACCACGCCAAGGCCGTCTGCGCCATTGTCTGGGCCCCACGTGCCAAGATGTCCGCCATGCTTGCCTCTCCAAGATAGCGCCATGCCTTGGCCCCACATGCCAAGCCGTCCGCCATGCCTTGGCCCCAAATTCCAAGTCTTACGCCATGCTTGCCTCTCCAAGACCGCGTCATGCCTTGGCCCCACATGTCAAGCCGTCCGCGCATGATTTATCTCTCCAAACCGGGTCGCGCGTTCTTTGCCTCTCCAAGCCGTCCGCACATGCTTTGCCTATCCAAGTTGTCCCCGCTAACACCGACAAAGTAGCCGAGCCAGCGCCATGAGTTTTCCTAACCCATTCAAGGTGATGTACGTCCAGACCAAGCTAGCAATTTTCGTCTTAACACTCCACGGTCTGCATCCCTAGTACAATTTATGCAAGGCTTCCAACATGGGAAGCAAAAACTCTCTTCACTTCTCGAAAAAGGTTAGTCAGACTTTCCTGACCATCTTTGCATGATTTACATCTCAATTTCGTCCTTGTATGTCACCATCATATGCTTACCCCGCAACAAGGCACCTATTTCGAGCTAAGAAGGGGACTTAATGTTGATGGTGGTTTTCAACTGAGGGGTAAAATCGTAAAACCCTAGTCAGATAGTAACGTCACAGAACTTGAGTAATAATGTCCAAACCGAGCACATTTATTGAACCCTTTAATTTGCCTGCGAGAAAATTACCAGGGTACCTTTTTTAATGCTAATTAAGGTTTCGACAGGCCAAAACCCTAATTTTCACACCCCTGTGCCAATGGAAAATCATGCCAGCCACACCTACTGCGCCAAGGCATACCAACCATGCTAGCCGCACCCTTGTGCCAATGTCAAACCATGCCAGCCATACCTACCGCGCCAAGGCATGCCAACCATGCTATCCTCACCCTTGTGCCAATATCAAACCATGCCAGCCACACCTACCGCTCCAAGGCATGCCAACCATGCTAGATGCACCCCTGTGCCAATGGTAAACCATGCCATCCACACCTACTGTGCCATGCCAAATGCACATTGCCATGGACCCATGCCAACCTAGCCGCGCCACCATGCTATATGTCACACCTTCAAACACCCCAGAAGTTTTCTGCGAAAGTGTAACCCGACAGCACAATGGTTCTGTGAATAAAGCTTCACCCACTTGTACTTCAACCTTATAAGTTTGCACCAATGCAAACAGCCAACTCAATAATTCAACAACGGAAGTCTTTAATCTTCTTTCTCTTCAACTTAAACTCATCAAATGCACCCCATAATGCATCCAATCTTTGCCATACTTTGCTAACAACAATCAGCCAACCAAGAACACTTAGAATATGACACAATCAACTCTTTTATTGCATCAAAGGGAAGAAATACAAAACTTTCCCACTTGGAGACTTAAACAGACTTGTTCACTCCTTGAACCAAGTTTAAGTCTTACAAAAACTCTCCTACTCACTCACAAATGCAATCTACACTCTCACATATGTTAGCTTACTCTCACACAGGCTAGGCTACCGAATTTACCATGCCTTAGGACTATATATACAGCAGCTTTGCTTGGCCAAACCGTGCATAACCGTTACACACGCTAGAGACATCCATCTGTCTCGGGGAGCAGTTTCATAACCGCCAACTACTATGCCAACTGGCCAGTTCTCCTTTAACTTGCGCCAATCGTCCAAAACCTATTCGCTTGGAAATTAAACTCTTCTCCCATGATTATAAACTCCTTTATAACCGCTCCTCTTCATCACGCATCATTTGTATGCTTGTGAAGCTCGTAACCAACTTGTAACCATCACTTGAGTCGTATTGCGCCACTTGTTCTGGCATACTGGATTCCGCCACTCTCCAACGTTCAGCCATCTTGTCCCTGCATGTTTATCATTCCAAACTCATGCACGGACACTCTATAAGCTTTACTTGTCGAGGTCAACTCCTTAAGCCCACTCTAGTTACTCGTGTGTCATATATGCTTCACTACGCCAATTAGCTTGACAACAACAATGCAACTCTTGCATTACCAACTTGTTTGCATTGTTCAAGCTTTGGCCAGCCTTGAACCAATGCCATAGACTAACTCCTAGTCTATTTCACTCTTCTTTCATCATCCTTGAGTTTGGGCCAACTCAATTCTACGGATATGCCTTAATGCCAACATCGCATGTTGCATTTGTCACTTTGGCCTTGTCTTGCCTTCCATCAATGAAGCTTCATTGTGTCGGTCAATAAGCTTCATTCCTTATCCAAATATCTTTACAATGTAGCGCCACTCTTGTGCTTCGTTGGGCCTGTAGGGTTATGCCATTCTTGACACTTGACAGTCTATACAGCATACCGCTATTATGGCTTCGTAATGCGCCATTACGGCGGAACACTGACTTGGCCTGCAACTCCGTGATGCTCCATCATTATGCGATACTTGCAGCACTGTAATAGACCTCCCCCACCTAATCCGTTCAACGCCCTCGTTGAACGCAACCAAGAATATACAATATACTTGTTCTTCGGCGATTGTACACTTCTGAGTTACTCTCAGAATTCAGCAAACTTGTTTGGCCACCGTTGAACCAAAACCTTATGCCTAGTACCACATGCTATCACTTATATTTACTGCTTTGCCATTGACCTCATATACTTGAGACACTTCTCGGCGTCGTGCACTACGCTTACGCTGCTACTCAAATCATGCCTTAATGCCCAAATGCAAATATGAAATTCTTCTTAGCCAACTCCTCCAAATTTTGGCCTGAATTTCGCCTTGAATCATTTGCGCCTAAGTGTACGCACTGAGTGATTCTTCTTGATTTGATTATCATGATCATTTCCATCGTTTCCTGACTTTGCCTCTTGCATCTCACTCAACGTGACAAGAACTTATAAACGACTTGGCTTCATTTTCAATCAATTTTGTTAGAACTTTCCGTTGAACTGTTGTTCTCCACGCTCTTCATTAAGCACGTCATAGAGTGAATAGGGGTTCTCTTTGCATTAGACACCCGAATTCAACACTTTATGCCCCACCAAACTCTGATTATGCAAGAAACATTCAAGAACTCATTTATCTAAATGTGGCCATCAAGTATAAACTCTATACTTATGCCATCTTGCATACTCGAACTGGAATGGTGAGTTTTCTTTGCTTAACTTCCATGCAACAATACTATTGAGTTGCACAGCCCATTTAAAATTGTGACTAACTATCTCTTTGGACATATCATTAGCTAACCCTTTAGCTATCCGTATGCTATGCCTTCAAATCCAATATGTCTCCAAATACTTCTTTGAACTGCATTGCTAATTGCCTAGAAAGTGTGTGTGTCTTTCTCTAAGGCCATGAGATCTACCCAACTCATGCTTGTTGGTAAAATGATTTCTTACTTGCTGCATTGCTTTCACCATCGCTGCCCATTTGCCGTCATGCTATTCTGCAATTCCCAAACAACAACATCACTTTTCCACCAACTAGGACCCTTGTCCCATGCTTTGCTTATTAGCTTTCGACTTGTCTAGCTATTGCATGCGTTAGGCTAAGTATGCTACTTGCATCATCTTCCCATGAACTAGCTTTACATCATAAATAAAGAGGCAAGGCTTTATAAACGAAAACACCCTTGTTCATTACCGCTCTTACATAACAAGACCATGTACCATTACATGTTTGATCATCAACAGATCTCTTTTGAAAAGCTAAAACTTCATTAACAAAGCATCTTGCTTATACCAAAGAAAAGTATATACAAACTTGAAGACTCAAATAAAAGTCTGTACAACCAAACTATACACACAGAGTTTGCAACAACCAACAACTAAAGCTACATAAAACAAGGCCACAAACACTCTTGTTTTGGCATTAAAGTGTCACCAATGGAGACAACAACACTTATTCTTGTTCTTAGCTTAGTTTCTTTCTTTATCAAAGTGAGCGACAACTTCGCTGCGTGGTCCCTTCCTTGAACCTTCACTTCGGCCTTCACGAGTCTTGCTAGAATGACCCCCATAGTCATTCCCAACTGATACATTAAGTTGTGCTTTGAGTGGACAGCTTCTTGTGAAATGCAAACCTTTGCAGATGAAACATCCCCTATACTTCTGGGCTGAAGGGAATAATTCATCCTCATTCGGTTCATGCTTGCACTTACTGCCTATAGATTTTTCCTTCCTTTTGGCTTCACCTGCACAGCTCTGCACATCTTCAGTCGTTGTGCAGCTAGTAAGTCCTCTTACCACTTGAATAGCCATCTGGATACTATGGATTTTGCGCTTCTTAAGTTCAACAATCACACTTGAACTTGCGCCAGCCAGAAATTGGAACATCTGATCTTCTTCACTCATGCCACGTACTTCTTGCACCAATGCAAGGAAGTTTTCAGCATAGGCATGTAGTGTACTCGTCATTTTCAGCCTACGTAAACTTTCTCTTGCATACCAAGCACCATTGCTCGTCCAGAACTGACATCTCAGTCCCTCTTTCATGTCATCCCATGACATTGGATTGGTATAACCAGCATATTCATCTTCTTTCAGCATAGTTCTCCACCAAACCTTTGCATCACCACCAAGGTAATTTCCTACGAGAGTTACTTTTTGTCCTTCCCCAGTTCCATTCACCTCAAAGTATGCCTCAACGTCATACAAGAAATTCTCAATTTCCCTAGAATTTCTGGAACCAACGTAAATTCTTGGCTCGGAGACTCGACTTGAGCTTTCTCCATGCACGTTTCCTCCTAAAAACATGTCGTTAATGATTAACCCGCGAATGCCAGCCACTTCCTCAGACATTTTCTTCGCATGGCTTGTTAGTATGGTCTTTATGTCACTGAATTGCACCTTCAATTCAGTCACTTCAGCATTGGTTTCGCAATTCAACAAGGTTGTATCAGACACCTTGTCCTCGACTGCACCTACCCTTTCGTCAAATTCTTTAAACCAATCTGATGTCATTCCTTCAAGTAGGTCTAGCCTGACCTTATCTTCAGAAACAAGAGGATTTACAAGGCTATCACAGCCCATGTCTATGATAAAATCATCAAGATTACTGCCATATTCCTCAAGCTGATCAAACGTACCCGGTAGTTCTTCGTCGATCATCATGCCATTAGAACTCATTTCTAATGTAATATTCTTAAAATAATGCGCCACTTACTTGCTTACAGGAAAATAGCTTAAGAGAGAAAGAAGTCTTAGTATATATTATCCAACAAATACACTTGAACTGTTCCCCAAACACAACTCTGATACCCGAATTGTCACACCTTCAAACACCCCAGAAATTTTCTGCGAAAGTGTAACCCGGCAGCACAATGGTTCTGTGAATAAAGATTCACCCACTTGTACTTAAGCCTTATAAGTTTGCACCAATGCAAACAGCCAACTCAACAATTCAACAACGAAAGTCTTTAATCTTCTTTCTCTTCAACTTAAACTCATCAAATGCACCCCATAATGCATCCAATCTTTGCCATACTTTGCTAACAACAATCAGCCAACCAAGAACACTTAGAATATGACACAATCAACTCTTTTATTGTATTAAAGGGAATAAATACAAAACTTTCCCACTTGGGGACTTAAACAGACTTGTTCACTCCTTGAACCAAGTCTAAGTCTTACAAAAACTCTCCTACTCACTCACATATGCAATCTACACTCTCACATATGTTAGCTTACTCTCACACAGGCTAGGCTGCCGAATTTCCCATGCCTTAGGACTATATATACAGCATCTTTGCTAGACCAAACCGTGCATAACCGTTACACACGCTAGAGACAGCCATCTGTCTCGGGGAGCAGTTTCATAACCAACTACTATTCCAACTGGCCAGTTCTCCTTTAACTTGCGCCAATCATCCAACACATGTTCTCTTCGCAGTTAAACTCTTCTCCCACGATTATAAACTCCTTTATAACCGCTCCTCTTCATCACGCGTCATTGGCATGCTTGTGAAGCTCGTAACCAACTTGTAACCATCACTTGAGCCGTATTGCGCCACTTGTTCTGGCATACTCGATTCCGCCACTCTCCAATGTTCATCTATCTTGGCCCTGCATATTTATCATTCCAAACTCATGCACGGACACTCTTTAAGCTTTACTTGTCGAGCCCAACTCCTTAAGCCCACTCTAGTTACTCGTGTGTCATATATGCTTCATTACGCCAATTATCTTGACAACAGCAATGCAACTCTTGCATTACCAACTTGTTTGCATTGTTCAAGCTTTGGCCAGCCTTGAACCAATGCCATAGACTAACTCCTAGTCTATTTCACTCTTCTTTCATCATCCTTGAGTTTGGGCCAACTCAATTCTACGGATATCCCTTAATGCCAACATCGTATGTTGCATTTGTCACTTTGGCCTAGTCTTGCCTTCCCTCAATGAAGCTTCATTGTGTCGGCCAATAAGCTTCATTCATTAGCCAAATATCTTTACAATATAGTTCCACTCTTGTGCTTCATTGGCCCTGTAGGGTTATGCCATTCTTGACACTTGACAGTCTATACAACATACCGCTATTATGGCTTCGTAATGCGCCATTACGGCGGAACAATGACTTGTCCTGCAACTCCGTGACGCGCCATCATTATGCGATACTTGCATTACTCTAATAGACCTCCCCCACCTAATCCGTTCAACGCCCTCGTTGAACGCAACCAAGAATATCCAATATACTTGTTCTTCGGTGATTGTACACTTCTGAGTCACTCTCAGAATTCAGCAAACTTGTTTGGCCACCCTTGAACCAAAACCTTATGCCTAGTACCACATGGCATCACTTAGCTTTACTGCTTTGCCATTGACCTCATATACTTGAGCCACTTCTCGGCGTCGTGCACTACGCTTACGCTGCTACTCAAATCATGCCTCAATTCCCAAATGCAAATATGAAATTCTTCTTAGCCAACTCCTCCAAATTTTGGCCTGAATTTCGCCTTGAATCATTTGCGCCTAAGTGTACGCACTGAGTGATTCTTCTCGATTTAATCATCATGATCATTGCCATTATTTCCTGAGTTTTCCTCTTGCATCTCACTCAACGTGACAAGGACTTATAAACGACTTGGCTTCATTTTCAATCAATTTTGTTAGGAACTTTCCGTTGAACTGTTGTTCTCCGCGCTCTTCATTTAGCACGTCATAAAGTGAATAGGGGTTCTCTTTGCATTAGATACCCGAATTCAACACTTCATGCCCCGCCAAACTCTGATTATGCAAGCAACATTCAAGAACTCATTTCTCTAAATATGGCCATCAAGTATAAACTCTATAATTATGCCATCTTGCATACTCGAACTGGAATGGTGAGTTTTCTTTGCTTAACCTCCATGCAACAAAACTATTGAGTTACACAGCCCATTTAAAACTGTGACTAACTATCTCTTTGGACATATCATAGCTAACCCTTTAGCTATCCGTATGCTATTCCTTCAAATCCAATATGTCTCTAAATACTTCTTTGAACTGCATTGCTAATTTCCTGGAAAGTGTGTGTGTCTTTCTCTAAGGCCATGAGTTTTACCCAACTCATGCTTGTTGGTAAAATGATTTCTTACTTGCTGCATTGCTTGCACCGTCACTGCCCATCTGCCGTAGTGCTATTATGCAATTCCCAAACAGCAACATCACTTTTCCACCAACTAGGACCCTTGTCCTATGCTTTGCTTATTAGCTTTCGACTTGTCTCGCTATTCCATACGTTAGGCTAAGTATGCTACTTGCAGAATCTTCCCATAAACTAGCTTTACATCGTAAATAAAGAGACAAGGCTTTATAAATGAAAACACCCTTGTTCATTACCGCTCTTACATAACAAGACCATGTACCATTACATGTTTGATAATCCACTTGATCTCTTTTGAAAAGCTAAAACTTCATTAACAAAGCAACTTGCTTACACCAAAGCAAAGTATATACAAACTTGAAGAATCAAATAAAAGTCTGTAAACCAAACTCTACACACAGAGTTTGCAACAACCAACAACTAAAGCTACATAAAACAAGGCCACAAACACTCTTGTTTTGGCATTAAAGTGTCGCCAATGGAGACATCAACACTTATTCTTGTTCTTAGCTTAGTTTCTTTCTTTGTCAAAGTGAGCAACAACTTCGCTGCGTGGTCCATTCCTTGAACCTTTACTTCGGCCTTCACGAGTCTTGCTAGAATGACCCCCATAGTCATTCACAACTAATACATTAAGTTTTGCTTTGAGTGGACAGCTTCTTGCGAAATGCAAACCTTTGCAGATGTAACATCCCCTATACTTCTGGGCTGAAGGGAATAATTCATCCTCCTTCGGTTCATGCTTGTGCTTACTGCCTACAGATTTTTCCTTCCTTTTGGCTTCACCTTCATAGCTCTGCACATCTTCAGTCATTGTGCAGCTAGTAAGTCCTCTTACCACTTGAATAGCCATCTGGATACTCTGGATTTTGCGCTTCTTAAGTTCAACAATCACACTTGAACTTGCGCCAGCTAGAAATTGGAACATCTGATCTTCTTCACTCATGCCACGTACTTCTTACACCAATGCAAGGAAGTTTTCAGCATAGGCATGTAGTGTACTCGTCATTTTCAGCCTACGTAAACTTTCTCTTGCATACCAAGCACCATTGCTCGGCCAGAACTGACATCTCAGTCCTTCTTTCATGTCATCCCATGACATTTGATTGGTATAACCAGCAGCTTCATCTTCTTGCAGCATAGTTCTCCACCAAACCTTTGCATCACCACCAAGGTAATTTCCTGCGAGAGTTACTTTTTGTCCTTCCCCAGTTCCATTCGCTTCAAAGTATGCCTCAACGTCATACAAGAAATTCTCAATTTCCCTAGCATTTCTGGAACCAACATAAATTCTTGGCTCGGAGACTCGACTTGAGCTTTCTCCGTGCACGTTTCCTCCTAAAAACATGCCGTTACTGATTAACCCGCGAATGCCAGCCACTTCCTCAGACATTTGATTCACATGGCTTGTTAGTATGGTCTTTATGTCACTGAATTGCACCTTCAATTCAGTCACTTCAGCATTGGTTTCGCAATTCAACAAGGTTGCATCAGACACCTTTTCCTCGACTGCACCTACCCTTTCGTCAAATTCTTTAAACCAATCTGATGTCCTTCCTTCAAGTAAGTCTAGCCTGCCCTTATCTTCAGAAACAAGAGGATTTACAAGGCTATCATAGCCCATGTCTATGAAAAAATCATCAAGATTACTGCCATATTCCTCAAGCTGATCAAGCGTACCCGGTAGTTCTTCGTCGATCATCATGCCATTAGAACTCATTTCTAATGAAATATTCTGAAAATAATGCGCCACTTACTTGCTTACAGGAAAATAGCTTAAGAGAGAAAGAGGTCTTAGTGTATTATCCAACAAATACACTTGAACTGTGCCCCAAACACAGCTCTGATACCCGAATTGTCACACCTTCAAACACCCCAGAAATTTTCTGTGAAAGTGTAACCCGGCAGCACAATAGTTATGTGAATAAATATTCGCCCACTTGTACTTTAGCCTTATAAGTTTGCACCAATGCAAACAGCCAACTCAACAATTCAACAACGGAAATCTTTAATCTTCTTTCTTTTCAACTTAAACTCATCAAATGCACCCCATAATGCATCCAATCTTTGCCATACTTTGCTAACAAAAATCAGCCGACCAAGAACACTTAGAATATGACACAATCAACTCTTTTATTGCATCAAAGGGAAGAAATACAAAACTTGCCCACTTGGGGACTTAAACAGACTTGTTCACTCCTTGAACCAAGTCTAAGTCTTACAAAAACTCTCCTACTCACTCACATATGCAATCTACACTCTCACATATGTTATCTTACTCTCACACATGCTAGGCTTCCGAATTTCCCATGCCTTAGGACTATATATATAGCAGCTTTGCTTGGCCAAACAATGCATAACCGTTACACACGCTAGAGACAGCCATCTGTCTCGGGGAGCAGTTTCATAATCGCCAACTACTATGCAAACTGGCCAGTTCTCCTTTAACTTGCGCCAATCGTCCAACACCTGTTCTCTTGGTAGTTAAACTCTTCTCCCATGATTATAAACTCCTTTATAACCGCTCCTCTTCATCACGCGTCATTGGCATGCTTGTGAAGCTCGTAACCAACTTGTAACCGTCACTTGAGTCGTATTGTGCCACTTGTTCTGGCATACTGGATTCCGCCACTCTCCAATGTTCAGCCATCTTGGCCCTGCATGTTTATCATTCCAAACTCATGCACGGACACTCTTTAAGCTTTACTTGTCGAGGCCAACTCCTTAAGCCCACTCTAGTTACCCGTGTGTCATATATGCTTCACTACGCCAATTAGCTTGACAACAGAAATGCAACTCTTGCATTACCAACTTGTTTGCATTGTTCAAGCTTTAGCCAGCCTTGAACCAATGCCATAGACTAACTCCTAGTCTATTTCACTCTTCTTGCATCATCCTTCAGTTTGGGCCAACTCAATTCTACGGATATGCCTTAATTCCAACATCGCATGTTGCATTTGTCACTTTGGCCTTGTCTTTCCTTCCCTCAATGAAGCTTCATTATGTCAGCCAATAAGCTTCATTCCTTAGCAAAATATCTTTACAATGTAGCGCCACTCTTGCGCTTCATTGGCCCTATAGGGTTATGCCATTCTTGACACTTGACAGTCTATACAACATACCGCTATTATAGCTTCGTAATGCGCCATTACGACGGAACACTGACTTGGCCATCAACTCCGTGACGCGCCATCATTATGCGATACTTGCAGCACTATAATACTAGCCTTCCTTACGCGGCTTCCAAAACGAAGGCATGCGACGATCAACGATCGCCCTTCAATCACGGGAGAAAATCCTAGCCGTCCAAGGTTACCAGATGACACATGTGACCTTTGGCCCAAAACCCTAGCTTGGTCATGATCCTAGCTTGGTCACGCCAAACCCTTGGCCCCACTATGCCAAGCCAAACCGCACCATTCCTTGACCCTATCCAAGCTAGCAACGACATGGCATACCCTTGGCCCCATCATGCCAAGCCAAACCGCACCCTTCCTTAACCCTATCCAAGCTATCCACGATATGGCATACCCTTGGCCCCATCATGCCAAGCCAAACCACACATATCCAAGCTATCCACGCCATGCGCCTCTGGCATACCCTTGGCCCCACTATTCCAAGACAAACTCACCCTGCCTTGGCCCTAGCCATCCTAGCCGCACCATTCCAAGCCAAACCGCCCATGCCAAACCCTTTGCCCCACCATGCCAAGTAAAACGCACCCTTCCTTGGCCCTAGACATGCTAGCCGCACCATGCCAAGCCGAACTGTTCATGCCAGACCCTTGGCCCTATCATGCCAAACCAAACGCACCCTGCCATGGCCTTAGCCATGCTATCTGTACCCTGCCAATCCAAACACACCCTGCATTGGCCCTAGCCATGCTAGACTCACCATGCCAAGCAAACACACCCTTCCTTGGCCCTAGCTATGCTAGCCGCAACATGCCAATCCAAACGCACCCTGCCTTATCCCTAACCATGCTAGCCGCACCATTCCACGCCAATGGCATGCCAACCTAGCCGCGCCACCATGCTGGCCTTCCTTACATGTCTACCCTAGCGAAGGCGTGCAACAATCAACGGTTTCCCTTCAATCCCAGGAGCAAATCCTAGCCATCCAAGGTTACCAAACAACACATGGTAACCTTTGGCCCGAAAACCTTAGTTTGTCCATGCCAACGGCATGCCAACCTAGCTGCGCCACCATGCTTGTTGTTACACCTTCAAACGCCCTAGGAATTTTCTGCGAAAGTGTAACCCGACAGCACAATGGTTCTGTGAATAAAGCTTCACCCACTTGCACTTTAGCCTTATAAGTTTGCACCTTTGCAAACAGCCAACACTTCAGGTTAACAGCGGAAGTCTTAACAGCCTTCTTTCACTTCTCTAAACTCATCAAATGCACCCCATAATGCACCCAATTCATGCCATAATTTACCAACAACAATCAGCCAACCAAGAACACTTAGAACATGACACAATCAACTCTTTTTATTCCATCAAATGGAAGAAATACAAAACTTGCCCACTTGGGGACTTACACAGACTTCTTCACTCCTTGAACCAAGTCTAAGTCTTACAAAAACTCTCATATTCACTCACATATGCAAACTTCACTCTCACATATGTTAGGCTAACTCTCACACAGGCTAGCTACCGAATTTCCCATGCCATAGGACTATTTATACAGTAGATTTGCTTGGCCAAACCGTGCATAACCGTTACACACACATGGGACAGCCATTTGTCCCATCAGGTAGTTTCTATAACCGCCAGCTTCCTTTTCAACCGCCACCTTTTGTGTTGTCAAGCCAACAGATGCCACATCTGTTCTAGGTGGTTATAAACCTTCCACATGGTTATAAAATCCTTTATAACCGCTCCTCTCTTGTCTTAATTCATTGGCATGCTTATGAAGCTCGTAACCAACTCGTAACCGTCACTTGAGCCTTATTGCGCCACTTGTCTTTGGCCCACTGGATTCTGCCTTGCGCCAACGTACAGCCCTCTTGGCCCTACATTTTTATTACTCTAAGATAATGCACGGACACTCTTTAGGCTTTACTTGTAGAGGCCAACTCCTTAAGCTCACTCTAGTTACTCATGCGTCACATATGCTTCACTTCGCCAATTAGCTTGACAATAACAATGCAACTCCTGCATTGCCAACTTGTTTGCATTGTTCAAGCTTTGGCCAGCCTTAAACTAATGCCATAGACCAACTCTTGATCTATTCTACACTCTTGCATCATCCTTGAGTTTGGGCCAACTCAATTCCACGGATATGCCTTAATACCAACATCACATGTTGCATCTGTCACTTTGGCTTCGTATTGCCTTCTCCTTAATGAAGATTCATTGTGTCGGCCAATAAGCTTCATTCCATAGCCAAATATATTTTCAATGTAGCGCCATTCTTGCGCTTCATTGGCCCTGTAGGGTCATGTCATTCTCGACACTTAACGGTCTATACAGTGTACCGCTATTATGGCTTCGCAATGCGCCATTACGGCGGAACTCTGACATGGCCTGCAACTCTGTAACGCGTCATCATTATGCGTCACTTGCAGCACCGTAAAACTTTCCATCCCTACGCGGCTACCAAAACGAAGGCGTGCGACTATCAACGGTCGCCCTTCAATCCCAAGAGAAAATCCTAGCCATCCAAGGTTACCAGATAACACATGGTAACCTTTGGCCCGAAAACCAAAGTTTGGCCACGCCACAACATGCCATTCCAACCTAGACGCGCCACCATGATGGCCTTCCCTACGTGGATACCAAAACGAAGGCGTATGCCAATAAACGTCCGCCCTTCAATCCCAGGAGCAAATCCTAGCCATCCAAGGTTACCAGATAACACATGGTAACCTTTGGCCCGAAAACCTAAGTTTGGCCATACCAACCTAGCCGCGCCACCATGCTGGCCTTCCCTATACGACTACCAAAATGAAGGCTTGCGATAATTAACTATCGCCATTCAATACCATGAACATATCCTAGCTGTCCAAGATTACCAGATGACACATGGTAACCTTTGACCTAAAACCCTAGTTTGGTCACGCCAAAACCGCGTCAGGGCTTGCCATGCCAATAACATGCCAACCTAGCCGCGTCACCATGACATGCCAACCTAACCGCACCACCATGATGGCCTTCCCTATACGTCCATCAATGAATGAAAGCGTGCAACGATCAATGGCTACCTTTCCTATTCAGATGCAAAATCTCGACCGTCGAAGGTCACCAAGCTAGCAAGTCTCCCAAGCTCGACTTTCCAGGCAACAACAATATGCTACATGTTTTCCACAAAACCATTTGAGACACCAACACATATCACAAACTGGGGGATCCTCTTTGGGTATTTGATAGGTGTAGAATACACCTAATTTACTATCTAGTAGTTGATGCTTTCTTTGCTATTTTTCTTGTAAATTATGTATTTTACGAGTGTTTTTGAGTTATTAGGTACTCTGGAGTCACATAGACGAAAAGAAGGAGAAATCACCCAAATTTGAGCAAAAAGGGGCAAAGCTGTCATTTCAGGAGAGAACACTATCTGGAGTCCAGTTGTGGTTAAGGGGTTGTCATATAGGGTACCCCTTATCATTATTAGAGGTTGTAATTATCAATGGGTGGTCCTTATCTTGGGTGCAAATAGCATCCCAATAATTCCCAGCCCTAAAACCGAAGTGATATTTCATCCCCTTTCTATCATTCCACCCAACTGAAAGTAAGAAGAAGAAAACAGCAGCCATTGTCCAAAATTTATATTCATTCAGAAGGCTCAACCTAAAATCGAGAGATGGAGGAAGAGACGATGATGAAATTCAAGTTAGGGTTTTCGGTGAAAGAACTAGAAGGGTTTTAAGTTCAATTTGAAAACTAGAAGAGATGGCCGTGAATTGACGATCTCATGGAAGATTAGGGTTTGTATGGAATTACAGATCGAAGATGGGTTTCAGTAGATGAATGAAATGAAGAACGGTGCTGTGAAACTGAGAAGGAGAAATAGCTGAAAGAAGAAGAAAATTAAGGTCCGTATAATTGAAGAAGGACGAACAGCTATTGACTGCTTGCTCGAATCGGAGAGGCTAGGGTTTGCTGTTGATGTTGATGGATTCGTGATGAAACGGGTTTGTGTTGGTGTTCATGGAGGCAACTGAGTTGATAGGAGAAATTGGATATATGGGTTGTTGTTGAATTAAGATGGGTTTTGTGGTTTGACATGGGATTACTGAGATGGGTTTTTCGGAATTGAATTCAGGAAAATCAAGATGATGGAGATGGATTGTAAGTGGTGGTTGTCTGGGGTTTCTGTTGAGAAATTAAGAATGATGTAGGTCCTGGCAGTGTGCTGTGTGAATGGGACAATGATTGATGTGTGAAATGAGGCAGATGGAGCAATATCAGAAAAGTTTGATGATGTTGGTGGTGAAATAAAATTGCAGTTAATTACAACAAATGGAGTTGAATGAATGGGATAAGGCAGAAAAACTCATGGAGAATGTATGAACTGCAGTATAGTTACAGGACATGGCAATGAGTTTGTGCACATGAATCGGTGGAGGTTTTGGAGCCGTTAACCATGGCTCAATGGAACTGGTGGAATTACCGGTATGAGAATGGAACAGAAATGGTGATCTTTGTGGTGATAAGTTCACAGTGGTGGTGGATGCAATGAGGAGTAGAATGGGTATTGTGTTGCTGATGCCAAAAAGCTGAAATAGAGAAGCTGATAATGGCGAATGGTGGATGAAGTTCGATCTTGGAGACATTGAGCTGCAGGTTCAATGGGGTTACTCATGAGTTGGTTGGATATGACCTTGGTAGGAGCTGTTGCTCTGAAATGGTGAAGTAATGATGCTTGAGAAGCACTGTAAGTCTGTTCTGGTGTTTTGCTTATGAGGTGGTTTGATTAAATGGGCATGAAGAGCGGGGAAGGAGTTGCGGCTACGAGAACTTGGTGTTGCGGAAATAAGGAAATGATAACTGAATTGCAGCACAGCCATCATGGCTGAACATGGAGTGCAATGATGGTGCAGCACAGCCATCATGGCTGGCACAACTCATGCCTGTGCAATGGTCAAGACCAGTCAGCTGAGTTAGCTCGCTGACTGGATTCTGACTCAGTGATTCCCCTTGACCCTTGACTTTTGACTAACAGTTGACTGACGGTTGACCTATTTGACCGTTAGTCATAACGGTTGACGAACGGAATATACCTTTACCGGAAGGAATTTTTAGGTGGCCGGCGGCGACGGATTCCGGCCTGTTTCCGGCCAAAAACCCAGTTTTCCGGCGAACAAAAGTTGCAGAATTTTGTGTGGATTTCTCTCATGGGATGTGAAGAGTTGGACTTAGAATTGAATGAAGAATTTGGCTTGGATTTGGAAAGAGGAGATGGAAGATTTGAGAAAGGCTTGGATTTGGAAATTGAGCTACAAAAGGAAAGGGATTCTATTCCTTGGAAGATATGGAGAACATTGAAGCCTATAAATAGAGAAGAACTTCTACACTTCCATACACATTGACACATAGATGCACTTAGATACACACATCTTTTACAATACTTTTGCACACTTTTACACACACAATACTTTTCTCTTTGTGTGAACTTCTTAAGCATGAGTAACTAATTTGATTGAGGATGAATTCCTAGTTCTTGACATATGGTTTGAGTTTTGTTTCAATTCTACTTTAAAGTTTTTCATATGATTATCGTTTGTTTTTACTAATAGGAATGTGTAAGCATTCATGATTGATTGATAGGTCGTTTAGAGTGCACGCTAAATTGATTTGTTAATTATTCTATAGCTAGTGAAAGTTGGGGGATAAGTAATCGTTTCTTGACTCTTTACACAGGTAGCAAACACAAGACCTTGCGGAGGGATTCCGTGGAGCAATTGTGTGTAAAAACAACGTTAGCAAGTGGGCCTTGATCTAAGAGTTTAACTACTAATATCAACCTAATAAATTCATAAATCTTAATGCGTTTAACTAAATTACATCTTGAGTGATCTACTACTAGGTGGTTTGGTGAATAGAATCCGGTAGTCGAGAACTTCCGTATCCTCATGATATAAGGGATTTTGGGGTTAGCACTGATCTAGCTGCTATACCTACGGTTGGTGATAATTTGTGACTAATAAGAAGTGGAAAAGAACATAACTTTAATCATTGTTTTGCAGCGAAGAAGGATTCCTTGATCTAATCTCTCTTATTGATTTCTCTTATCTCTTTAATTGTTTTGTTTATTTATTTTCTTTTCTTTTACTTATCTAAAACATACCCCCCTTTGTGACATTATAAGACAACTAGAATCTCGTGCTCCTCGTGGGATCGACCTTGACTACCCTATATTACTTGTTAATTAGGTAGTAAAGTATTAATTAATTTGTTGTGGTTACGACACGCATACAAATTTTGGCGCCGTTGCCGGGGAGCATCGGATGATTTTAGTTGTTTTTACTTTTTGCTTTATTCTTGCTTTGTTGGATTCTTTATCGTATCTAACTTAGTTTTTGAATTGTTTTTTTAGGTACCGGTTTTCCATGTATGGTGGACAAGCATATTTCAACAATCAATACGATTTTCAAACTCAACATCATGGCAATTTCCAACCATCCTTAGGATACAATCAAAATCAATCTTTTGGCTATGATCAAAATCCTACGGAACCTTATGGATATTCTCATGCATATCAACAACCTTATGACGGTAATGTGCAGACGGAGAGTTGGGAATATACTCCTCTTCATCGTGTTTTTCCTTCACTTTTTAAGGATATACAATCTAGAAACTCTATACACGGTGGTAAGCGTGTTAACGTCCGGAAACTTGCACAAAAGTTATACAAATTGGAAGATGATGGAGACTCGGAAGAGCTTGTCGCAGAAATTAGTAAGACCATTCATATGGAACTTAAACGACGTCGGGATAAAGGTTATGAAACCGATGAAGATTCTTATTATGGTGATTCCGATAATGAAGATGATTGTGTTGAAAAGGACCAACCTTTGGAAACTTTTGATGACGCTAGTGTAGATTACTCGAGCCTTGATCTTAATAATGATCAATCACCTATTCAAAAGGTAGAGCTTGAGGAAGATGCATTTAGTGCTTGGAAAAAATTCCTTAGGGAAAATTATGAGTCCGCGGAATTGTATGAAAGTTGCAACAATAAGGAAGTTATTTCAACTCCGGATCATAATAACGATCCTTCGCCTATTCAAAAGGAGGAGATTGGATGTGATTTTCCTATTGTTGTAAACGGTGTAACACCCTCACAAGAAGATCTTACAATTTTTACCGACGAAAATCACTTTAGTGAATGGCCCGATTCCGATGATGAAGATGTTGAAGAGATGATGCTCGATAATGAAACCGAATTGATTGAATTTGTGGAAGACCCAATTGAACTTGCTAATGATTATGATGATGCCGAGACTTTGGTTAAGGTAGAAAATGATGAAGAATGGTTGCAAAGTTTGATAGAGGACCACGATATACAAGAGGTAAGTAGTTCACTTGAATTTTTTAAGAATGAGGAGGATACCGTAATACAAGAAATTGTGCAAGGTTTGTCTAACCCTTTGCATGTTAATTCTTCTCCTTTACCTCTTATTGGTTTGAATGTATGTGCTTCGAAAGTATTTTTGAATGACTTTGTTTCTCGATATCCACCATTGGAAACACTTGATGCTAATACTATGCAGGTTTGCCAAGAGGAATGCATGGAAGTTCCCAAATTCTATGTTCTTTATACACTTCCGAGTGTGGACAAGAATAAGTGTGGGGGAAATTTCTATCTAGCTATAACTTTACTATTATTTTCTTGTGCTAATATTTGTATGAAGCTATTGTTTGCAAAACAGGTACTATGGGAGGATCCCCAAATTTTTCGATTGCTAATATATGGGGAATGAATCTTACAAGAGCCATGTCGGGCCGTCGACTTTAAAACAAGCGCTAAGTGGGAGGCAACCCACTGGTTTTGTATCTCTTATCCTTTTGCTTTTATTTTTATTTTTGTTTTGTTTTGTTTATTTATTTTTTTATTGTTTTCATATCATATTTGCATCCCCATATTTAATTTCATTAAGTCCATAATATATCTTAGAAGAGAATTATGATGAATACCTTTTCGTCAGAAAATTTCAGACTGCGCGTAGTTCAGTCCAGAGACCATAACTGTCAGACCGTTTATCAGAAAACTATGAAATTTTGACACTGTGTAGAAAACACGTAGGTGAACAACTTTTGTGAAATGGTGTTTTTCCAAATTCCTTACCAATTTGCACAGTTTTTGCGTTTTATCTGCTGTTACGTCAGAATTCAGAACTTTCGGTTTTACACATTGAGGACAATGTGAAGTTTAAGTGTGGGGGAGTGGCTAAGCATATATTTTTGCATAAAATAAAAAAAAAAAAATTTGGTTGCATAAAACTTTCAACTTTTAGAGATTTTAGAGTCACTAGCATACTTCTAGGTATGATTACATAGAGAATTCTGACCGACATAATTGAACTTGGAAATGTTAGGGAACTACGTTCGATTTCTTGCTTGTTAGAGTGTTAAATAATGGATTTAATCATGCCGGTGATGCAAATTTGGTGCAGGGAGAAGTGCGTTATTAGAGTTGCTGATCAATCATTAGTGGAGACTACCCATTTTCATATCATGAGAGGCACCGACCAAAAATTCTTCCTTTACTAAAGAGCTTCTTTTGAGTGTGTGTCACCGTACGTTAATTCCGGGTAGAATGGTGAGCTACCCAATTTCACACCAATTTCAGCACTATTCTGATCTCTTGAGTGCTAATCTTTGTCAATCATGAGGGTAACGTTTATAGATGAAAGCTACCTTCTTGTAGTTCGATTTGCAGTTAGCACCATTCTCTCGATCGACAACAACGGGTCCATAGAAACACCACATCAACAACAAGGGAGCGACATCAAAATCTACAAGGGAAGTTGAAAAGGTTCAAGGTTTGCAAGCAACAATGGAACAAGAAAAAGAGCAAATTTTTATATCCAAGTAAAGCAACATACAATGAGCAGATTTTTACATCCAAGTGTTAAGACGTATTTACAAAGCGAAGAAAGTAAAAGGTGAAAATTATTGAAGTTTATGATTTCAAGACGATACAAGTTGTGAAGAATCAAGCGGTAAAGTACTTTTCCACGGCCATGGTTTATTTTATTTTTTGATTTGTATTGTGTTTCTCTTGTCTAAAAAAAATGAAAAAGAAAGAGAAAAAGAAAAAGAAAAAAAAAATGAAAGAAAAGAAAGAAAAGAAAGAAGAAAAAAAAATAAGAAAAGAAAAGAAAAGAAAATATATATATGAGACAAGAGAAATATCTATTATTGTTTTGTTATTGAATAAGCCGTGGGGAAGGAAAATCTATAAGGAAGTTTCAAGAGACAAGGAGTTAAGGAAAAAGGTTACAAATTGTTAATGATTTATGAAGTTCAAGTGTTTATCATCAATAGTTGAAGCCGATGACCAAGAAGATGAAAACAAGGAGCGGAAGACGTTTCTTTTGGATTCCGTGAGAGTGGTGTTATCATAATTGGCAATCGGATGTGAAGGTAAGTAAGTAATATCATCCTCAATATAAGTGGTTGATTTCCTTTCTTAGAGATCGTTAGAAAAATGGTTTTTCAAAATGATTAAAAGATGTGGGTTTTTCAAAATTTCGGAAGTTATCCTTCCTACCATTCAACGTGTTGCAGGAATTCTATCTTCATTCCTACCTGCACACATGTGAGACCCATAAAAAAGCCGTCTTTTTGAGTGCAATTATCATAAAACCCTTTTAAGTGAGGTAGAAGTCGAGGCGAAATGCTTATTGGTCGTTTCTCAAACACGTGTTCTCTCGTTATGGGGTGGTTATTTCTCACTCAACATTTAAGAATGAGAATATGTTCTTTAGTATTTCTAACTTCTTATTACTAGCATGCAGAAACTCTATGTCCTCATATCTTTTTGGGATGCTTGGGACGCTGGAACGCTTTGAAAGTTGTGAGTTTAAGTTTGATTTGCTCGAGGACTAGCAAAGTCTAAGTGTGGGGGAATTTGATAGGTGTAGAATACACCTAATTTACTATCTAGTAGTTGATGCTTTCTTTGCTATTTTTCTTGTAAATTATGTATTTTACGAGTGTTTTTGAGTTATTAGGTACTCTGGAGTCACATAGACGAAAAGAAGGAGAAATCACCCAAATTTGAGCAAAAAGGGGCAAAGCTGTCATTTCAGGAGAGAACACTATCTGGAGTCCAGTTGTGGTTAAGGGGTTGTCATATAGGGTACCCCTTATCATTATTAGAGGTTGTAATTATCAATGGGTGGTCCTTATATTGGGTGCAAATAGCATCCCAATAATTCCCAGCCCTAAAACCGAAGTGATATTTCATCCCCTTTCTATCATTCCACCCAACTGAAAGTAAGAAGAAGAAAACAGCAGCCATTGTCCGAAATTTATATTCATTCAGAAGGCTCAACCTAAAATCGAGAGATGGAGGAAGAGACGATGATGAAATTCAAGTTAGGGTTTTCGGTGAAAGAACTAGAAGGGTTTTAAGTTCAATTTGAAAACTAGAAGAGATGGCCGTGAATTGACGATCTCATGGAAGATTAGGGTTTGTATGGAATTACAGATCGAAGATGGGTTTCAGTGGATGAATGAAATGAAGAACGGTGCTGTGAAACTGAGAAGGAGAAACAGCTGAAAGAAGAAGAAAATTAAGGTCCGTATAATTGAAGAAGGACGAACAGCTATTGACTGCTGCTACTGAATCAGAGAGGCTAGGGTTTGCTGTTGATGTTGATGGATTCGTTATGAAACGGGTTTGTGTTGGTGTTCATGGAGGCAACTGAGTTGAGAGGAGAAATTGGATATATGGGTTGTTGTTGAATTAAGATGGGTTTTGTGGTTTGACATGGGATTACTGAGATGGGTTTTTCGGAATTGAATTCAGGAAAATCAAGATGATGGAGATGGATTGTAAGTGGTGGTTGTCTGGGGTTTCTGTTGAGAAATTAAGAATGATGTAGGTCCTGGCAGTGTGCTGTGTGAATGGGACAATGATTGATGTGTGAAATGAGGCAGATGGAGCAATATCAGAAAAGTTTGATGCTGTTGGTGGTGAAATAAAATTGCAGTTAATTACAACAAATGGAGTTGAATGAATGGGATAAGGCAGAAAAACTCATGGAGAATGTATGAACTGCAGTATAGTTACAGGACATGGCAATGAGTTTGTGCACATGAATCAGGTGGAGGTTTTGGAGCTGTTAACCATGGCTCAATGGAACTGGTGGAATTACTGGTATGAGAATGGAACAGAAATGGTGATGCTGTGAGCTGATAAGTTCACAGTGGTGGTGGATGCAATGAGGAGTAGAATGGGTATTGTGTTGCTGATGCCAAGAAGCTGAAATAGAGAAGCTGATAATGGCGAATGGTGGATGAAGTTCGATCGGAGA
Source organism: Papaver bracteatum (assembly GCA_023529315.1). Lineage (NCBI taxonomy): Eukaryota > Viridiplantae > Streptophyta > Magnoliopsida > Ranunculales > Papaveraceae > Papaver > Papaver bracteatum. Next base: position 1,825,301 of record JAJJWX010003415.1, on the reverse strand, counting down.
CATTGGAGCTGCGGTTCGATGGGTTACTCATGAGTTGGTTGGATATGACCTTGGTAGGAGCTGTTGCTCTGAAATGGTGAAGTAGTGATGCTTGAGAAGCACCGTAAGTCACATTCGGTGTTTTGCTTATGAGGTGGTTTGATTAAATGGGCATGAAGAGCGAGGGAAGGAGTTGCGGCTACGAGAACTTGGTGTTGCAGTAAATAAGGAAATGATAACTGAATTGCGGCACAGCCATCATGGTTGAACATGGAGTGCAATGATGGTGCAAAGACAGCCATCATGGCTGGCACAACTCATGCTGTGCAATGGTCAAGACCCGGTCAATGAGTTAGCTCGTTGACTGGATTCCACTTTCAGTGATTCCCCTTGACCCTTGACTTTTGACTAACAGTTGACTGACGGTTGACCTATTTGACCGTTAGTCATAACGGTTGACGAACGGAATATACCTTTACCGGAAGGAATTTTCAGGTGGCCGGCGGCGACGGATTCCGGCCTGTTTCCGGCCAAAAACCCAATTTTCCGGCGAACAAAAGTTGCAGAATTTTGTGTGGATTTCTCTCATGGGATGTGAAGAGTTGGACTTAGAATTGAATGAAGAATTTGGCTTGGATTTGGAAAGAGGAGATGGAAGATTTGAGAAAGGCTTGGATTTGGAAATTGAGCTACAAAAGGAAAGGGATTCTATTCCTTGGAAGATATGGAGAACATTGAAGCCTATAAATAGAGAAGAACTTCTACACTTCCATACACATTGACACATAGATGCACTTAGATACACACATCTTTTACAATACTTTTGCACACTTTTACACACACAATACTTTTCTCTTTGTGTGAACTTCATAAGCATGAGTAACTAATTTGATTGAGGATGAATTCCTAGTTCTTGACATATGGTTTGAGTTTTGTTTCAATTCTACTTTAAAGTTTTTCATATGATTATCGTTTGTTTTTACTAATAGGAATGTGTAAGCATTCATGATTGATTGATAGGTCGTTTAGAGTGCACGCTAAATTGATTTGTTAATTATTCTATAGCTAGTGAAAGTTGGGGGATAAGTAATCGTTTCTTGACTCTTTACACAGGTAGCAAACACAAGACCTTGCGGAGGGATTCCGTGGAGCAATTGTGTGTAAAAACAACTTTAGCAAGTGGACCTTGATCTAAGAGTTTAACTACTAATATCAACCTAATAAATTCATAAATCTTAATGCGTTTAACTAAATTACATCTTGAGTGATCTACTACTAGGTGGTTTGGTGAATAGAATCCGGTAGTCGAGAACTTCCGTATCCGGTGATATAAGGGATTTTGGGGTTAGCACTGATCTAGCTGCTATACATACGGTTGGTGATAATTTGTGACTAATAAGAAGTGGAAAAGAACATAACTTTAATCATTGTTTTGCAGCGAAGAAGGATTCCTTGATCTAATCTCTCTTATTGATTTCTCTTATCTCTTTAATTGTTTTGTTTATTTATTTTCTTTTCTTTTACTTATCTAAAACATACCCCCCTTTGTGACATTATAAGACAACTAGAATCTCGTGCTCCTCGTGGGATCGACATTGACTACCCTATATTACTTGTTAATTAGGTAGTAAAGTATTAATTAATTTGTTGTGGTTATGACACGCATACAGTATTGGTTTGTCGGATTACAGCGTGCGGCGTACACTACGCCCGTCATAAGGAAGTGTCATAAGGGTGAAGCGGTTAGTAAATACATGGAGTTAATGGTGAAACGCTCTTTTATGGGACATCAATTCCATGCGTTAACGGTTTTATGGAACATCAATTTCATGCATTAACGGTTTTATGGAACATCAATTCCATGCATTAACGTTAACACCTCCTTCCATTTACTCACCCATTTTTCCATTCCTTAATGAGACCAGAGTACGTTACACCTCGACTTGTATAAATAGGTCTCACCTATTTCCACCGAACAACAAGTTCAGACAGGAATATACATCACTCTGAAAATACTTGCTAGCTTACCATTTGTTATCCTTCCCACTTTTCTGATACAATTCGTAGTAAGACAACTACTCTTCCATAATCAACTATTCTGGTCTCATCACTTTTCTTGCTTCCCTCCCCAAAACCAACCCATTCTCCTCCACTCTGTGACCGAAGCAAGTCTGGAACATCCATTTCTTGGTTTAGGATGGATTTGTACAGATTGAGCTCTCAAATCTAAAGTACTCCCTTTCAGTACATTGTTTAGGGTTTAAATTGTTTCTCACCCGCACACCCAAAATTACCGAAATCAGCAGAAACCATTTTCACCTACAAACACCTGTCTAATTGTCTTGTATTTTTTTTTCTTGTGGGGTGCACTGTGTTCGAATGTGTACATGAGTTACCATCTCGATTTTACAGCCTGAAAACCCTAAAAGTCTTTCTTCTAAACAAAACCTTTAAATAGACAACCTATTGAGTTACATAACTCACGTACGCATACTCTTGGTTATTCTGGATTATCTAGGATATCCTCTTCTTAATCTCTCTATGGTGGTTTTGCAAAGGTATTTCTTGAGAAAGGTTTTGGTCTTGAATCAAAAGGAATAAATAAAAGAACTTTTGTGGAAGTTGGAGCACCTAATGCCTCATGCTACTATGCCTACTCACATCAAGATGGTGAGAATGAGGATATGGTGTCTGTTGAAGTGGTTCATGACTTTCTGAAATACTTTGAGAAAGCGAAACTGCAACTTGTTGATACAATGAAGGATCTTGATGTGGTTAGAAGTGAGTTAAAAAAGGTTACTACTAACCTTGGTCTCATGAAGTCACATGTTAGAGAACTTCTCAATAAGGATATGTTCTCCGAAGACGCAGTTGATAACATGGATCACGAACTCAAAAGTCTTGAAACCTGTTCTTGATGGTGGTTTTTAGCTTAGGGTTAAAACCGTAAAACCCTAAACCCTAGTCAGACAGTAACATCGCAGCATTTAAGTAATAATCATTTACTAGGCGCATTTATTAAAACCTTTAATGTGTCTGTGAAAAATTACCGGGGTATCTTTTTCATTTAATACTAGTTAGGGTTACGACAAACCAAACCCTAATTCCCATGTGTGCCAATGACAAACCATGCCAACCACACCTACCGTGTAAAGGCATACCAACCATGCTAGCTGCGCCCCTGTGCTAATGGCAAACCATGCCAGCCACACCTACCACGCCAAGGCATGCCGACCATGCTAGCTGCACCCATGTGCCAATGGCAAACCATATCATCCACACCTACCGCGCCAAGGCATGAAGACCATGCTAGCCGCACCCCTATGCTATTGGAAAACCATGCCAGCCACACCTACCGCGCCAAGGCATGCTAACCATGCTAGCCGCACCCTTGTGCCAATGGCAAACCATGCCAGCCACACCTACCTCGCCAAGGCATACCGACCATTCTAGCCGCACCCCTGTGCCAATGGAAAACCATGCTAGCCACACCTACTGCGCCATGCCAAACGCACCTTGTCATGGCCCCACGCCAACCTAGCCATGCAACCATGCTGGACTTCCATATGTAGCTACCAAATGAAGGCATGCGACAATCAATGGTCGCCCTTCAATCCCAGGAGCAAATCCTAGTCGTCCAAGGTTACCAAACGACCTTTAGCTCGAAACCCTAGCTTGGTCACGAATCTAACTTGGTCACGCCAAACCCTTGGACCCACATGCCAAGCCAAACCGCACCCAGCCAAGCTAGCCGCGCCATGCGCCCATGGAAAACCCTTGGCCCCACATGCCAAGACAAATTCCCTATGCCTTGGCCCTAGCCATGCCACCATGCTGGCCTTCCCTACACGGCTACCCAAGTGAAGGAGTGCAGCAATCAACGGTTGCTCTTCAATCTCAGGAGAAAATCCTAGCCATCCAAGGTTACCAGAAAACACATGGTAACCTTTGGCCCGTAAACCTAAGTTTGGCCGCACCACCATGCCATGCCAATGGGATGCCAACCTAGCCGTGCAATCATGTCATGCCAATAGCATGCCAATCTAGCTTCTCCACCATGATGGCCTTCCCTACACGGATACCCAAGTGAAGGCGTGCAATAATCAACGGTTGCCCTTCAATCTTAGGAGAAAATCCTAGCCATCCAAGGTTACCAGACAACACATGGTAACCCTTGGCCCGAAAACATAAGTTTGGCCATGCCACCATGCCATGGCACTGACATGCCAACCAAGCCGCGCCACCATGTTGGTCTTCCCTATGTAGCCACCAACAAACGAAGGCGTGCGATGATCAACGGCTACCTTTCCTCTTAAGATGCAAAATCTCGACCGTTGAAGGTGTTTGTGGGAGAAAACTACTTCTGCCGGTTTAGGTAATTTTGGGTGTATGTGGATGAGAAGTGAGTTTAAACCTTCAACAAATGTGCTTCACGATGAGCACTTTGATTCGAGAGATAATTTATACAATTCTGGCCTAAACCGAAGACACGGCCGTTCCAGATTTGTTTCGGTCACAGGTGAAGGATGTGAGGTTGATCTTAGGGAGGGAAGCGAAGAAAGTGTTGAGAGTGTGAAGGTGAAGGCTATTTGATGACTTGTTAATAGAAGGTTGAGCAGGCTAACAAATGTTGCAGGCAGGCTTTGGATGTTGAATACGCTAGTATTAACACTTGGTTTTCTATGTTGTTCGGACTTCTGTCTTTGGAAATAGGGAGGAAAACCTATTTATACAAGTCGATAAGCCTTCATTACGTCTCTCGTGGGAAAGTGGAGGAAGTGGAGTGATGGAGGAAGTGGAGTTTTGTGTTAGTTCCACACGGTTGCTTGCCCACTTCTCCTATCATCGCTAACCGCCCATGTTTCCCTGACACGATCTTGTGATGGCGTGTTGCACGCTGGACGCTGTAAACCGCCAGACCAATACCCCAGTTTGTATCCCCCAGTTGTGAAGTGATTAATGTATCGAGTGTGTGGATCGCGGGACCCACAGAAAATAGTGCAGGGTGAACCGTGAACTTGGTATAACATCGCATGCATCCATCTTCAGCTGACCGTTTGGAGGCTGTATAGACAGTCCATGACTTGGTCGGTTACCCTGTGAAGAAGAGTGACAGATGGTGGTCATGATGATACCTTGTTTGCTGGTTGATTCACACCCTAAGTCATTCTTCCAAGCTTGCAAAGTTGGACGGACGAGATGTCTCGTAGCCTTGCTTGCGACCGTTGGATGGGAGGCGCGCATGCTGCCTCTTTCGGCCCAAACGTTTTCATGCTTAGAGAGTTCCAATGGAGGAACCGATCAGCCCTGCATGGAGGTGGTACAATGGTGCTCACTCCCATGCCTGCTTGACTCGCAAAGATTTGATCTAAGCCACTCGACTCAGGTGGAAAAGACGAGTGGTCGAGATTAGAACTTATGGAGGGGCACGCGTACCGAGGTGCTCACACTGACCTTAGACGACCGGCTAGGCATGAATCGGGGCCCACAGTGGTCATGCTAGCATGCTCGGTTCGCTCTAAGTCTCCATCTTGGCCTTCCATCCAAGCCTGCGAAGATGGATGCTCGAGATGTTTCTACACCGCAAACCCTAATTAGGATTTTGGACCGGCCACTTTGGGCGATTGGTTTTGGGTTGCGTGCGCCTCCTTTGGGGAGACCGACCATGTATGCAACATCTTGGGTCGACAGTGAGCATGTACATTCTTTCTCTATGACCCTGGGTGCAATCTAAGCCATCCAACTATGCCTGCGAAGTCGGATGGTCGTGATCGTTTTGGATCTTCTCAACCTCCATAAAGCGTTAATCTAGCCTTGTTTGGGCAATCGTTTCTTGCACCACGGCTTGCCTATGAGGGAGTTGGTCATGTAGGTAGAAAGTGGGCCCGCCAATGGTGTACCATCACTTCACTACTTGTTTTAGGGTATAATCTAAGCCGTCCAACTATGCCTGCGAAGTTGGACGTTCACGATTAAAAGGAACCCTAGCCGTGCGTCATGCTCACTTTGAGCGCACGGTTTTGGAAGGACCAACTGTAGTTGGCCTTGACCGTTCGGCCATGTATGAAGGTGGGTCCGAGGTGATCATGGTAGCATGCTCAGGACCCCCTGAATCTATATCTACACCCTCCATCTATGCTTGCGAAGTTGGACGGATGAGATATATTTTTGGGTTTGTTTTCAGCAAGCGAGACTAACACGGGTAGTCTTGCATGCGTTCAACGGGGCTAGTATAACCTGCCGTCAGGTAGTCTACGGGTGTTTGCACGTCGAACACAAGGCTTTAATTAAAGCATTAATAGTAATTCTGTATACCTACAGAAAACCAGGATGGTTGCTACATGCTCCGTCGGGATGGTTGATACATGCTCCGTTCTGGGTATGTTTTAATTCTCAGGGATGGTTGCACATGCTCCAATGAATTAATATGGCGAGAAGTATTCATCGCCTGAAGGATTTATCCTTTGCAGGACGTCAGCTTACAAAAATTGGCTTTTACAGTTTTACCCCTGAACAGAATTCCACCATCAACATTAAGTCCCCTGCATAGCGCACAATGGTTACACTGTTGCGAGATAGGCATGAGATGGTGACAGTTTAAAGACAAAACTTATAAGACAAAGTTAGATGTTACCAGGAGATACGGGTTATCCTGTCCTCGGAGGATGTCACGTTTAAGAGGCGTGCAGGCGAGCGTTCCCCTAGCATGATGTAGGTCTTGATTGTTTTAGTCGAACCAACGGACTGTTGCGCTTGCTTAGTTCATGGGTCTACTGCGCCTGCGTGATCGAATGTGGAACCTGATATGGGCATGTTTGCTTCAAATATGGGAAGTTGTGCATGCTTCGATCGAACATGGGTCCATTGTGTGCACGTTTTCAAACTTTGTCCATGTCCTATGATTTCTTGATATGCATGTGGGCCCTCCTAATTCTCTTAACCGTGGGACTCATCATGCGCTTGCTTGATATGGGATTGTTTTGCCTGCTTGATAGGCATGTTCAACCTTGCATGCGCCTGTATGCTACTTTCATGCTATGCCTGCATGCTCAACCTTGACTGCGCCTACATGCTATGCTTGCATGCTCAACCTTGCCAGCGCCTGCATGTTATGCCTGCATGATCAACTTTGCATGCGCCTGCATGCTCAACTTTGCCTGCATACTTGATGTGCCTGCTTTGATGAACTTTGTGTGCTCAAATGTAAATGCGGGTCCTGTAGAGAGCGTTGAAACATCTTCTTAAGCGAGCGTGGATACGACTCCCCGTGAGAGCGTTAAAGCAGGCTTATGAAGCGAACGTGGAGGAGTCTCCTGGTGAGAGCATTGAAGCAGGCTTTTGAATCGAACATGGAGGAGGCTCCTGGTGAGAGCGTTGAAGCAGGCTTCTGAAGAGAACATGGAGGAGGCTCCTGGTGAGCATTGAAGCAGGCTTATGAAGCGAACATGCTGGAGGCTCCTGAAAAGCGTTGAAGCAGGCTTCTGAAGCGAACATGCTGGAGGCTCCCGAAGAGTGTTGAAGCAGGCTTCTGAAGCGAACATGGAGGAGTCTCCTGGTGAGAGCGTTGAAGCAGGCTTCTGAAGCGAACATGGAGGAGGCTCCTGGTGAGCGTTGAAGCAGGCTTCTGAAGCGAACATGCTGGAGGCTCCTGAAAAGCGTTGAAGCAGGCTTCTGAGGCGAACATGCTGGAGGCTCCTGAAGAGTGTTGAAGAAGGCTTCTGAAGCGAACATGTAGGAGGATCCTGGTGAGAATTGAAGAAGGCTTCTGAAGCGAACATGCTTGAGGCTCCCGAAGAGCGTTGAGGCAGGAGGAGACTCCTGAAGAGAGCGTTGAAGAGGCTCCTTCTTCGATTCGGTTTTCCTTTTACATTCTTCTTGATTGACCATCTATTGGAGAAGTCCTTGACTGATGGAGAAGGAATCTCATGCTGAGCCTCAGTCCCCAAGCGTGATCTGTGTGTCTCTATCTTACATTCCCGGTTATTAGCAGCAACAGTGATTAGAAACTGGTAGGGATAGGTGTGGTGGAAAATTGCACGAACTTGGAACTCTTCGGTAAAGATCGTCTCGTTTAGAAAGATAAGCTGGAACCAATGGCTTTCTTGATGTTTTTTCATGAAATAGAGAAGGGGAAGACAGTCCCCTTCCTACGAGTATCTAGAGATTTCGACTTGATAGGTATTACCACGCTAGGTTCATGAGGATGTCTTCGAGATGGGCGGTGCTAAGCAGTCCCAGTCACACTCCTTTGGTAAAGCAACTACTTCTTCTACGGGAGACAAATTCTGAAAGCTATCTCACTGATGTAGTTACCATCGATCCAGATATGGAATATCTTGGACGTTGTTTCACCATTGAGGCAGTTGTGCATAGGGTGCTGGAGTTGGAGTTGGTGATGTTGGACGCGCAGGACATTTTATCTCGGTGGCTTTCCTCTTGCTGCTTCAACTAAACTGCTTATGGAAGGCTGAAGATTGTATTTCCTATTGGTGGGATGTATTCTTCCACGAACATCATGAGGCTCTTCATTACTGGCAGGCCTGGTGCTTTCCAGCAGGGTGGATGCTGTCGTTGATGAGTGTTCAATAACTTCACGAATTTCAGAGGATGACCAAAAGTGCAGATTCTCCAACATAGCATGGTAAACATGCACCATTGTCTGATAGAGTGACTCGATTTTGTTCGACATGATGCGTGGAGATCATTATCCTCTTGAGGCTTCTCCCTTGAGGTATCAAATCCAGTGGAAGATTTCCTCCATAGCGTTGATATGTTGTACCATAATTCTTTTAACCCAATGGCATTACAATATACTAAAAATTTCCGAGAGAAGTTCAAAAATCTATCTTACTTGCGTCATGCTCGTACATCCTTATCTGGTTATAGCCGCTGTAACCATCCATGAAGGAGAACATGCCGTGTCCGCTGGTGGCACCTACTAGCATGTCGATGTTAGGCAGAGGAGAGTCGTCCCTATGGAAATATTTGTTTTAGTGTCTGCAACACCTGATCTCACGCCTGAATTGCCTCAGAGATTATCTGACCAGCTTGGACCAGAGATTGTATAAATGCCTACACAAGGTAGAGCTGATGGAGATAGGCCTAGGATATTCCTTATCTTAGAGCTCATCAGTTGTAGGGTTGGTGTCGTCTTGCAGATGTTGTGGAGCATCTAGCACTTGTTCTTGTGGTTCATTATTGTTGCAGCATTCCACTGGGAGGGGAGAACGTGCATCAGTCTCCCTCTTGGTGTGAACATGGTTCGCTGCTTCACTAGATGAAGAAGAACGCCTTGTCAGCGAATATGCATTGGGAGGAATAACCCTTAATGATGCAATTTAGTACTCCTCCCGGATTGACATCCACACAGGGAGTTATATGCAATGAACTTTGTATGGTTCTTCCCGCGGAGCTTCTCTTGGTTCGAATAACTCCACTCCATACATCGATGCATAATGAGATAGTGATGCAGGAATACAGACAACTTCTTTATCCATCATGGTATTCAGGCACTGATGATATGTTGAAGGGAAAACCTCGTATGTGCCGGTCTGGCTTTCTTCAAAGTCCGTCGTTGTGGTAGGCTTCCCTATTATCTTGCAGGGGCGAATCTTGGATGTCCTGAGAGCCTTGAAGGTAATAACATTCGAAGACGCTCTTGTGTCGATGAGGGCCTTCCTGAACTCTGAGCCCTTGATGCGTGAAACAACATGTAGGGGCCGGTTGTCACCTTCCTCCGTCATCATGTCGTCCTCTATAAATATAACATCATTTACATATGCTTCCGATGCGGTTAAGACTCCTTGACGTGAAGGAGTCAGGTGCACATTCAGATCTATCTGATTAATTGCAGCAAATGTCTCCGCCTGCTGATTCATCGAGAGATGTAAGAGTTTACACAAGCTTTCCACTAGAGATGCCACTTCCTGCTCCATTGGTATCTGGTTCATAGTAAAGTTGTCGAAATGAGGATGATCATTGTGAGGACCAGTCCCCAGTGTAGGAGTCTCCATGATAAGACCGCCCATATCTGATGTTGCTTCTTTTATCAGGTCCATGTAGGCCTGCGTCGTTGAAGTACCTTCTCTGGGTACGTTGAACGCGCTCCCTGTTGGCTCCAGGGGCTGTCGAGGCTCTTCTGGCAATCGATCAATTAATATATTAAGAAAAGTGAGTACCTCTTTCTGAGTTGCAGCCATATCTGTTTGAGTCTTAGCAAGGACTTCATGCCTCTCCATCAAATCTGCGATGGTAATGGGAGATGGTCCTCCCCTTGATCCTCCAGTTTCTCTTCCTGATGAAGGGGTGGAAGTTGTTGCTCTGGTGACCCCTGGAGGCGTTACACTTGAGGAGATACTGGGATTTGCGGCTGCTCTGGTTCTTGTGATAGGAGGTGTCGCGCCCAATGGAATATCTCCTCCTGCTCCGCTGGTGCTGGTAGTAAAGGAATTAATTCCACGAGATACATTAATTGCACTGAAAGGCTGCACGGTAACACCACCAATTGGGATATCAACACAAGGAGTTCTGTCGGCGCTAGTCCCGTCAGGATTGGTTGCTGATCCAGACCTAAGATCCACCATTTTGAAATCAGAGAAATTAAATTGGTATTGAAGGAATTGTCTTCACAACCTAGAGATTAATTCTCCCACTGTGGTCGCCAATTGTTTATGGGAGAAAACTACTTTTGCCGGTTTAGGTAATTTTGGGTGTGTGTGGATGAGAAGTGATTTTAAACCTTCAAAAAATGTGTTGCACGATGAGCACTTTGATTCGAGAGATAATCTATACAATTCTGTCCTAAACCGAAGACACGGCCGTTCCAGATTTGTTTCGGTCATAGGTGAAGGATGTGAGGTTGATCTTAGGGAGGGAAGCGAAGAAAGTGTTGAGAGTGTGAAGGTGAAGGCTATTTGATGACTTATTAACAGAAGGTTGAGCAGGCTAACAAATGTTGCAGGCAGGCTCTGGATGTTGAATACGATGGTATTAACACTTGGTTTTCTGTGTTGTTCGGACTTCTGTCTTTGGAAATAGGGAGGAAAACCTATTTATACAAGTCGATAATCCTTCATTACGTCTTTCGTGGGAAAGTGGAGTGATGGAGGAAGTGTAGTTGTGTGTTAGTGCCACACGGTTGCTTGCCCACTTCTCCTATCATCGCTAACCGCCCATGTTTCCCTGACACGATCTTGTGATGGCGTGTTGCACGCTGCACGCTGTAAACCTCCAGACCAATACCCCAGTTTGTATCCCCCGGTTGTGACGTGATTAATGACTCGAGTGTGTGGATCGCGGGACACAGAAAATAGTGCAGGGTGAACCGTGAACTTGGTATAACGTCGCATGCAACCATCTTCAGGTGACCGTTTGTAGGCTGTATAGACAGGCCATGCCTTGGTCGGTTACCCTGTGAAGAAGAGTGACGGATGGTGGTCATGATGATACCTTGTTTGCTGGTTGATTCGCACCCTAAGTCATTCGTCCAAGCTTGCAAAGTTGGACGGACGAGATGGATCGTAGCCTTGCTTTCGACCGTTGGATGGGAGGCGCGCATGCTGCCTCTTTCGGCCCAAACTTTTGCATGCTTAGAGAGTTCCAATGGAGGAACCGATCAGCCCTGCATAGAGGCGGTACAATGGTGATCACGCCCATGCCTGCTTTACTTGCAAAGATTTGATCTAAGCCACTCGACTCAGGTGGCAAAGACGAGTGGTCGAGATTAGAACTTATGGAGGGGCCGTGACATGTTTCCTTTGGGCGCGCATACCGAGGTGCTCGTCTATCACTGACCTTGGACGACCAGCTAGGCATGAATCCGGGCCCACGGTGGTCATGCTAGCATTCTAGGTTCGCTCTAAGTCTCCATCTTGGCCTTCCATCCAATCCTGCGAAGATGGACGCTCGAGATGTTTCTACACCGCAAACCCTAATTAGGATTTTGGACCGGCCACTTTGGGCGATCGGTTTTGGGTTGCGTGCGCCTCCTTTGGGGAGACCGACCATGTATGCAACATCTTGGGTCGACAGTAAGCATGTACTTGCTTGCTCTATGACCCTGGGCGCAATCTAAGCCATCCAACTATGCCTGCGAAGTCGGATGGTCGTGATCGTTTTGGATCTTCTCAACCTGCATAAGGCGTTAATCTAGCCTTGTTTGGGCAATCGTTTCTTGCACCACGGCTTGCCTATGAGGGAGTCGGTCATGTAGGCATAAAGTGGGCCCGCCAATGGTGTACCATCACTTCACTACTTATTTTAGGGTATAATCTAAGCCGTCCAACTATGCCTGTGAAGTTGGACGTTCACGATTAAAAGGAACCCTAGCCGTGCGTCATGCTCACTTTGAGCGCACATTTTTGGAAGTACCAACTGTAGTTGGTCTTGACCTTTCGGCCATGTATGAAGGTGGGTCTGAGGTGATCATGGTAGCATGCTCAGGACCCCCTGAATCTATATCTACACCCTCCATCTATGCTTGCGAAGTTGGACGGATGAGATATATTTTTGGGTTTGTTTTCAGCAAGCGAGACTAACACGGGTAGTCTTGCATGCATTCAACGGGGCTAGTATAACCTGCCGTCAGGTAGCCTACGGGTGTTTGCACTTCGAACACAAGGCTTTAATTAAAGCATTAATAGTAATGTTGTATACCTACAAAACCCGGGATGGTTGCTACATGCTCCGTCGGGATGGTTGCTACATGCTCCATTCTGGGTATGTTTTAATTCTCAGGGATGGTTACACATGCTCCAATGAATTAATATGGCGAGAAGTATTCATCGCCTGAAGGCTTTATCCTTTGCAGGACGTCAGCTTACAAAAATTAGCTTTTACAATTTTACCCCTGAACAGAATTCCACCATCAACAGAAGGTCACCAAGCTACCAAGTCTTCCGAACTCAACTTACAAGGCAACAACAATATGCTACATATTTTCCACAAAAACATTCGAGACATCAAACACATATCACAAACTGGGGGATCCTCTTTGGGTATTGGTTTGGCGGTTTACAGCATGCGGCATACACTACGCCCATCATAAGGAAGTGTCATAAGGGTGAGACGATTAGTAAATACAGGGAGTTAATGTTGAAACGCTCTGGGACATCAATTCCATGCATTAACGATTTTATGGAACATCAATTCCATGCGTTAACGGTTTTATGGAACATCAATTCCATGCATACGGTTACCACCTCCTCCCATTTACTTACCTATTTTTCCATTCCTTAATGAGACCAGGGTACGTTTCACTTCGACTTGTATAAATAGGTCTTACCTATTTCCACAGAACAACAAGTTTATTCGGGAATATACAATACTCATAAAATACTTGCTAGCTTACCACTTGTTAGCCTTCCCACTTTTATGATACAAGTCGTAGTAACACAACTACTCTTCCAGAATCAACTATTCTGGTCTCATCACTTTCCTTGCTTCCCTCCCCAAAACCAACCCATTCTCCTCCACTTTGTGACCGAAGCAAGTCCGGAACGACCATTTCTTGGTTTAAGATGGATTTGTACAGATTGATCTCTCGAATCTAAAGTACTCCCTTGCAGTACATTGTTTAGGGTTTAAATTATTTTTTACCCACACACCCGAAATCAGCAAAAACTGTTTTCACCCTCAAACAATTGGCGACCACAGTGAGAGATTGATCTTTTGGTTACAATGTCAATTTTTAACCATCAATCTCATGCTTCGACCCAGATATTAATACGGTAGAAGCAGGTGATTTGCTCAGGAATCGACGACTGAATTACGAGATGACCCGATTATCAGTATTGACATGGCAAGGGATGACTGGGGACTTCCTAGAGGTTAAAAGCAAACGATCCTCTCAGATATCTACGACTCTTATCAAGTGACCAGGGATGACTGGGGACTTTCCACAATCAGCGGTATTTCCCACGAAAGTCGGGCTTGCACCTAACTCGTTTTCGTTAGCATATCCAAAAAGCCGAGTAAGTCTTGCCTAGACAAAATACATTGGTTTACTACTTCAAGTTTTCACGGGAATGATAAAACCGATAGCTATGTTATGTTTCATCCCATGTCATCTACCAACACGCAACGTTCATAACCAATCATAACCAAAAATGGCATCATCCTAAAACAGTTCATCCAGAAAAATAATCCAAAACCCTCATAGGTAACAGTTGTCTATCAACCCAAAAATCCAGAAAATCAAAACCAAAAACTAGGCGTTTCATTTGCCTTTCCAAAAAAAAAAACTAAAAAAATAAGAAGTTCAGAAGACAAAAATGCATTTAGGGAAAGTTTTCCAACAATGGCTTGATCTTCTTAGCAAGAGCCTATTTCGTACTTTGGAGAGCCACCCTCTTCAACTTCAGCTTCCTGGACAACTTTTCAACTTCCTCTTTCTGTTTCTTCACCGTATCCGCAGAAGGACCATCGACTGTTTGGGCCAACAACTTTTCAACCTTAGAGAAGCCGTCAACGAACCAAGGAGCATTGAACTCGAACTCCATGCACATATCACGATAAAACCTCTATTTTGAAATTACATCCTCAGAAACTCTTTGACTAGTCACGTTGCGCGTGTCGTCGATCGAATACAAGACTTCCTCCACACGCTTAACTAGCGCGTATCGACTAGTAATTTTCTTGGTCATGGAAATATGACCGTGGCTTTCCCATATCTTGGTGTATAACGCCGCATGTTTAGCTGGCACGCTAAATCCCCCAATCAACACGTTATCCGGATAAGGAACTGAATATGGAGGAACAAAGGTGATGCATGCGACTACGTCAGTAACCGACAGAGGATCCCTAGCAATAATTGCGCAGGGGTTCACATGAGAAATATCCGTCGTCTGAGTCACAACAACGGTTTCGTCTTGATTGGCCTCTGTTTCAAAGCTACCAGGATTGGCTGACACGGCTAAGGACAAGGCCGCGTCTTCACCAGTTTCCTTCTTGAGCTCATCTTCAGAACTGGCGTCGCTCTGTGATATCACGGCTTAGACACTCAAAAAAAAAAAAAGGAAGAAGAAGGGCATGGAGAAGACTCATTGATTCGCTTTCAGACCGACTAGAGGAAGATTCAACACTGCTATCATAAAAATTACACTCGCCATCGCCAGACTCTGAACTTTCATCCTTCTCGGATTCCCCATCACCATGGATAGGCTCGGCATCGCCACCCTCCGTCTCGAAAAATAAGGTTTTCTGACTACTTGCAAGTTTGGCAAAGGCGTTCATGCTGCTGAAACCCTGGACGAGATACAAAACGCATTCTCAAAAAAGAAACAAGGATATGCATAATCTAGCTAAAGCCAAGAGGAAAAACATACGTACCCGCATGTTGGATGAACTAAAAGTTGGTAGAGTTGTGGAATCTGACTGAAAATCGCCTGCACGATTCTTAGGCCTTCTCTCCTTCGCTTGTGCACTGTTCGCATCCGTACCAACGAGTTTTCTTTTGGTTAAAAAAGTATCCCTCAACAATGGATGCTTTGCTAAAATCGTGGCAGAAGGCCTAACCTCGAGTGTTCTCCACTACGACTTTTAAGAATTCCTGGATGACGAGGAATTTACTCTGCCATAATGCGTTATACTTGGAGGTAGTCGAAGGATTTTGTTCCGAAAGAAAGAAAGGGAAGCTTTTGCATGGCGCAAGAACACTAGCATAAAGAATTACAGGTAATGGGTCCTCTTTAGCTGTCAGCTGACGAACGAGAGGGATCCCTTGGTCGAAGCCCATATGCCGAGCTGCCCGATCAATATTGTAAGAGACTGCCTGACACAATCCTCGAAATAAAGACGGTATATAACCATACGTGCAATTTCGCATGAATACAATCTCGCCGACGCCCAGGTTCCCTTCGTCAGAAAGCAAAGACATGTTTGGAGCATAAGCAAAAGTATTGACCTGGAATATGGATGAACACACCGGGGCCCATGGACGAAAATTAACGGCGCACGAATTATCGAAGAAATCAGCCAAGTTCATGCCAGACCTTGGACGCCTATTTGACCAGCGAAGTATTCTCGAACCACCCCAAGATGCATGAAGTGAAGCCAACGGTTTAGGAGCATATTTTTCAAAATTCCCCCATAGCCACGCCTGGAGAAAAGCAACATGAACATACGAGTCCACTTTCATGTAACCATTTTAAGCACGCATGTCCAAAGCTAGGTGATCCAAGTGTGTGTATAGAGAACCGAGAAACAAGCCGCCAATAGGGAGAACGACTCCTTTCACCAATCTTATAGCAAGATTAATGAGTCCTGGACTTATCTCCTTCTTATCGAAGCCATCATCGAAAAAATCCCGGGATAACCAAAGAGCCAAGAATGTCGCGACGTGGAGTGTACTATTCTTTTGATCCGATTCCATCTCATTAGGGAACCATTGAGATATCCACCAGATATAGAAACACTTCGTCTCGTTCTTTTTTCGAACAAACCCTTTTGAATTCGCAACCAGGACGGTACGCATTTTTTCTTCATCATCTGACAGCTTGATGTTGAGGTTTCCTGTCATGGGAAGATTCAGCAGGATGACTACACTTTATAAGGATATAGTCATTTCTCCCCACCTGCATACGGCCATATGAGTATCTGGACACCACCTAAAGATGAAAGCAACCAATCCTGGGATGTCTTTCCTAATTCGAAGGGATGCAGAAGCCGCGACAACATCAATGATTTGCGCCTTGGTCAAACTAGATCTCACACAATCTTGACTCATCATAAATTGCATCAATTTATCAAAGGAACGCAATGGGCTCACGGAGATTTTGAAATCAATAAGAGAGGCGAAATACTCTTTCTTCTGAAGGCAAAACCGTATTACATTTCCGGGCGGAACCGACCGATCTCCTCCCTCACTATCCGGACCGGTCAGAAGAATTGGCACATGCTTAAGATGCATTCTCCTGGCAGAAACTATTGTGAAGAATTCATCAGCCACGTTTGGTTTGGAATTGCCAACATCCTTCGGTATGGCAGAAATTGTTGACATCCTAACGAAAATTCTCTTACGATACTTTGACCCTCCGAGATAACTATAATGGAACAATACGAAGAGGAATTATTACGAAAAGTGCACGAAAATTACTCTTCCACCCAAGACGCAAGCCAGTTTGTTTCAAGGCCGTACCCTGCAGCATAAAACTCTTGTCCGACCAAGGAGGTGCGCCCAACATGGAAACCATGCACACGGACATACCAAACCAAGGAGTAAACCCTAAAAAAACTAGGTTTTCACGGGGAAGGGATGGAAATTACTATCGCGTGCTTACTTTGCACAATGAGTTGAGGCGATAAATATTATTATGGTATTCATGCCTAAGTACTACTACGAGGTCATGAAAAGGTACTCCTACAACTAAGATTTACACCAACACAAAAGAAAAGAGAAAACAAGTTAAAAAAGAAGTATTGGAAGGCATACCTGGGATTTTCTTGTCCGCTTTGCTTTACTGCTACCACACAGTTGGGATTAAAAAAAATAGGCGTGAAGAGAAGCCGGCCCTCCTTTATAGACATGGTACGTGGGAGTTTGAACAAGGAAAGGATTACCTATTTTGAGCCAATAGAGGAAAATAGGAAACCGGTCCCGCAAAGACCAATTTCCACGCCCAAGACCGCTTACGCCATGCCTTGGCCCTACCACGCCTAGCCATCCGTGCACGCCTCACCTCACCGAGCCGCGCCCTGCCATGGATGCACCAGGCAAAGCCATCCGCTCCATTGCCGCGGCCCCACTACGCCTCACCCCACCGAGCCGCGCCCTTCCATGGCCACACCAGGACAAGCCATCTGCTCCATTATCACGGCCCCACCACGCATCACCTCACCGAGCCGCGCCATGCCATGGCCGCACAAATCCAAGCCATCTGTTCCATTGTCGCGGACCCACCATGCCTCACATCACCAAGCCACGCCCTGCCATGGCAGCACCAGGCCAAGCCATCCGCTCCATTGTCGGGGCCCTATCATGCCAAGTCATCCACGAGCGCTTGCCTTTCCAAAACCGCGCCACCCCTTGGCCCCATAGGCCAAGCCGACCGTTATGCTTTTCCTCTCCAATCCGCTATGATTTGACTTTCAAGACCGCACCCGCTATGCCTCGGTGATGTACAGCCAGACCAAGCCGGCAACTTTCGACTCACCACTCCACGGTCTGCATCCCCAATACAACTCATATAAGGCTGCCGGCACAGGAAGCAAAAACTCTCTCTACCTCTTGAAAAGGTTTGTTGGATTTTCCTGACCATCTTTGCAATGATTTGCGTCTCGATCTCTCCCTTGTCTGTCACCATCATATGCTTACCTCGAAACAAAGCAACTGTTCTGAGCTAAGCAGGGACTTAATGTTGATGGTAGTTTTTAGCTTAGGGTTAAAACCCTAAACCCTAGTCAGACTGTGACATCGCAACATTTAAGTAATAATATTTTACTAGACGCATTTATTAAAACCTTTAATGTGTCTGTGAAAAATTTACGACAAACCAAACCCTAATTCCCACGTGTGCCAATAGCAAACCATGCCAGCCACACCTACCGTGCCAAGGCATGCCAGCCATACGAGATGCGCCCTTGTGCCAATGGAAAACCATGCCAGCCACAACTACCGCGCCAAGGCATGCCGACCATGCTTCCCACACCCATGTACCAATGGCAAACCATGCTAGCCACACCTACCGCGCCAAGGCATGCCGACTATGCTAACCGCACCCCTGTGCCAATGTCAAACCATGTCAGCCACACCTACCGCGCCAAGGCATGCCGACCATGCTAGCCGCACCCATATGCCAATGGAAAACCATGCCAGCCACACCTACCGCGCCAAGGCATTCCGACCATGTTAGCCGCACCCATGTGCCAATGGAAAACCATGTCAGCCACACCTGCCGCGCCAAGGCATGCAGACCATGCTAGCCGCACCCATGTGCCAATGGAAAACCATGTCATCCACACCTACCGCACCATGACAAACGCACCTTGCCATGGCCCTAAGCCAAACTTGTCGCGCCACCATGCTGGCCTTCCTTATGCAGCTACCAAAACAAAGGCGTGTGATAATTAACGGTCGCAATTTAATCCCAGAAGCAAATCTTAGTCATCCAAGTTTACCAAATGACCTTTAGCCCGAAACCCTAGTTTGGTCACGAACCTAACTTGGTCATGCCAAACCCTTGTCCCCACATGCCAAGCCAAACCGCACCCAGCCAAGCTAGTCGCACCATGACCCATGGCAAACCCTTGGCCACACATGCCAAGCCAAACCGCACATAGCCAAGCTAGTCGCGCCATACGCCCATGGAAAACCCTTGGCCCCACATGCCAAGCCAAACTGCACCCATCCAAGCTAGCCGCGCCATGCACCCATGGAAAACCATTGGCCCCACATGCCAAGCCAAACGTCCCTTGCCTTGGCCCTAGCCGCGCCACCATGATGGCCTTCTTTACACTGCTACCCAAGTGAAGGCGTGCAACAATCAACGGTTTCCTTTCAATCTCAGGAGCAAATCCTAGCCATCCAAGGTTACCATACAACACATGGTAACCTTTGTCCCGCAAACCTAAGTTTGGCCGTGCTACCATGCCATGCCAACGGCATGCCAAGCTATCCGCGCCACCATGCTGGCCTTCCCTACACGGTTACCCAAGTAAAGGCGTGCAATAATCAACGGTTGCCCTTCAATCTAAGGAGAAAATCCTAGCCATCAAATGTTACCAGAAAACACATGGTAACCTTTGGCCCGAAAACCTAAGTTTGGCCACGCCACCATGCCATACCACTGGCATGCCAACCTAGCCGCGCCACCATGCTGGCCTTCCCTATGCAACCACCAACGAACGATGGCGTGCGACGATCAACGGCTACCTTTCCTCTTAAGATGCAAAATCTTGACCGTTGAGAGTCACCAAGCTACCAAGTCTTCTAAACTCAACTTGCCAGGCAACAACAATATGCTACATGTTTTCCACAAAAACATTCAAGACATCAAACACATATCACAAATTGGGGGATCCTCTTTGGGTATTGGTTTGGCGGTTTACAGTGTTCAGCGTACACTATGCCCATCATAAGGAAGTGCCATAAGGGTGAGATGGTTAGTAACTGTTTCTCACCCACACACCCAAAATTACCGAAATCAGCAGAAACTGTTTTCACCCTCAAACACCTGTGAAGCTGTCGAATGTGAACTTTAGCTTGTGATCGGTTTCTAGAAGATATATTTGAGTTGAGTTTGCCTAGTAAATCTTCTATTTTTCTTGTTTTGAAGAATACCTAGTGTTTGGAATATACATTACTGTGATTACACATAGCTATGCCCAAAGTTCTCATCTTCTTGTTTTTAGATTTATTGGTTTAACTTATAAACTTGTTTGGAAGATGATTTTTGCAGTATTAATCTTTTAGATTTTATATATTGCAATATTTTTATGGGATATGTGTGTTTACGTCCGTGAACTTGATTGTCCCATATTTTGTCAAAAGTAAAGACGTTCGTGAATTGATATGCAAATATTGATAAAAGAATGAATAGACTTTTGGAAAACACAAAAGTGAAGCCTATATTGTCAATTATTGATGTAAGATATGCTAAAATATTTTGTGATTCAAGGATTATGTCTATTGTATGTCATTTTGCAAATGGTGATGGAAAATAGAATGAATCCTTGCTTATTCCACAGTATAAGGTCGATTCTCCGATCCACATTTTTTTGTGTAAATACTGTGTTGTTCCATGAAGTGTCTTATGTTGAGCACTAAAACAACAAAAGTTGATTGCTTTTGTGATTAGCTTAGTTTTTGTTTTGTAAGGTACTTTATGTTTAACATGATTGAACTAAATTAATCATCTTGTATAGTTATTTAGTTATCACTTCATAAGTTTTCTTATGTTTGAGCATTTCTTCGACTGAGTTGGTTATTCATGATTAACTTAGTCATTTCTCCATAGATTTTCTTATGTCGAGTGTGGACAATTAAATTGATTACTTTGGTAATTAGTTTGGTTGAGTATGAAAATTAGATTATTTGCGAGTTTTCTTGTGACTAATCTAATTGATTTCTTAAGTCTCCATAAGTTTACTTGTGTTAAGCATATTTAGTCAAATTAATCTTGGTTCGCTTTGGTTAATATGATTGAATATTTATTTTTGGATTCCAAATTCATACTTGTATGTGATTTGTTGAATCCAAAGAAATCCTTCTTTTCTTTTGAAATTAAGGTCGCTCTTGTTGTTCTTTCGGGAATGACATATTATGGGGGAGAGTTCTTAATTGAACTTGTGCTTAATTGCCAAATCTTTGTGGGGAGTGCGGCTATGGAATATTAGAGGGGTTATCTTGTATATTTATGAACTCCTTGATGAATGCATTTAGCTTCGTCTTTATGATTGCATCTAAACAAGATGATATACATTTACCTTTGGTCATGAAATGTCTCTTACGGAAATTTCATTAGGATCCCGTTCTTGTACCTTTGCCAATTTTATTGACAAAAAGGGGGAGAATTAATATGTAGTTCACACTACAAATACATATGGTTTTCATATCATTATGTAAGGGGGAGTGGTTTCCATGTGAGATGGATTATTGACTAAGGGGGAGTGAAGTATCACCATAGTATTGTTGTTAAAGTTGTTATGCAATTGGACTTTGATGATGTGTAATGATACTATGACACTGTATAACAATGATTGAGAACTCTTATTTTCTCATTGTTATAGCTATGGATTTTCAACAACGATGATGCTAAACTTACAACCTTTGGGATCATTGGATTACTTGGAAGTGACGAAGATTTCGAGTATTGTTGAAGATTAGACGACATGTGGGATAAGCTACAAAGTTTATTTATATATTTTTGTATTCCATATGTATTAATATTTTTGCCACTAAAATTAACAAATGGGGATATTGTTAGAGCATTGCTTGGTTGAACTCGCATGCGTTTCTATCTCAAGCATGTTTGTCAATATTAGTGATCAAAACTATAAAGTCTTTGATTTCTAGTCTAATATAACTAATGTCTCGGACTAGGATAGAAAGTGTAGTTGAGCTCAAGAACTCCATGGCGATCATCATACAAGACGAATGACTACTCAAGGAACCAGTGGATCTTCATCGACTAAAAGGTATGTGCAGACTTGAACTTATCTATCACTCAAAAGTCTATCTACTTTATCTCATATCTTGAGACAAAATTTGTTTTGCTATATAGACTTAGATTATACACATGTGGATATTTCGAGCTGAGTATATCTCGCTTATCTATTTCTAGAAATATGTGTTGGTAAAGCTTTCACTTTAGCCAAGTTCATCTTTTCCTAGTGACGAAAGTCATGTTATGTTTCAATCATTTTGGAAATTTCCCTGACGAAAAATAGTTTGTGAATAACAACTATATAACGCCCCCTGAGAATGTTTCAATGATTGAAATGAGAGTTTGGACTATATAACCATTGTTGTGGAAACACATATATGTATAAGTCCTTAGTGCTTGAACCGAAATTTGTGAACTTTGTTGATCAAGTGAAACCGGTGTAGTGCGTGAGCTTCAGTCCGCGAACTGGCGGAAGTTCTCGACCGATAATTACTTCTGGAGTTTGTGAACTCCATCCAGGAACTTAAGTCCGCGAACCCAGTCCGCGAACTTGAGTAGGTTATGTCTAAAAATGATATTTGTGAACTTATATTAATAAACTAAGGAATGCTATTTCAAACCGTGGCTTTATAGTTCATAAATCGATTCAAGTGAATCACATCATTTTTGCTTCAATTGTGTCTTGTGTAGTACATAAAGATCCAAGAAATTGAATAACTCTCTAACTAGTTCATTTGAGTCATTTGGATTAGTTATGGTGAAGAAGAATATGGTTGATATGAAAGTTATCATACGGCTAACCATTTGGTTAACTAGTATTGAACCAACTAATGTACAAGTTTGGGTACAGTTACACAAGCCTAGAAACATGCATTACAAGTGTGTATAACAAGATATGTTTTCGATCTAACGGTTTATAAATATTAGCTTGAATCTAATCAGGTTTTCATCTAACATTGAATATTGAATACTTTGTTACTAAGCTAATATTGATTGTAAACCCTGATTTGAAGACTATATAAGGGAGAACTCTAACAACTGGGAAACCTAATCCCCACACATTCTGCGTGATACTAGTTTGCTAAGATAGAATCGATTTTCCTTTAACCTTTTGTTTTCTTCTTCTAAAACCAGGTTAACAACTTAAAGAATTCATTGGGATTGTGAAGCCACACCGATACTACTTTTATCGTAATTGTTTGATCCGATCTTGCATATTATATCATACGAGTACAATTCTAATAATTTTCTTGATATTTCTATCTCTGATAGGCAATATATAAAAGTAGTCACACACACTTCCTCTCATCATTTGTGATTCCTCAATAATCTTCTTCGCTGCGTCGATTAAGTTTATTGTGAGGTGATAAAGCTGAGCTATTCTTCCAGAATATAAGTCTGGTTTTATCAATTGGTTCCTGTTCACCTTGATTTATCAAAAGACGGAACAAAACTCATAGGTTTATTCGTGGGAGACGAATTTATCTATCCTTGTAGACTTTTCTATGTAAGACAGATCTGTTTATTAAAGTCTTCAACTTTGGGTCGTAGCAACTCTTGGTTGTGGGTGAGATCAGCTAAGGGAATCAAGTGCACAGTATCTGGCTGGGATCAGAGGCATAGGATCATAACTGTACCTTAGATCAGTGTGAGATTGGTTCGGGTTCAACTACAGTCCAGACCGAAGTTAGCTTGGAGTAGGCTAGTGTCTGTAGCGGCTTAATACAGTGTATGTTTAATCTGGACTAGGTCCCGGGGGATTTCTGCATTTGCGGTTTCCTCGTTAACAGAATTCTGGTGTCTTTTTTTTTCCGCATTATATTTCGTTATATGATTGAAATAATACAGGTTGTGTTCTGTTCAATCAATTAGAATATCCGACCTTCTTGGTTGTTGATTTAAATTGATTGACACTTGGATATTGGTCTTTGGTACCATCCAAGTTATCTCTCTTTGATAAAGACTCGCATATTATATTTTCTTGAGTAAATATCAAATTGAGAGATAGAGATAATAAACTCCTTGAGATATTTTCTATTGATTGAGTCTGACTGTCTAGTTGATTCTCTAGAAAGTAACTTGGAGTTGTCCATATAGATTTCTAATCAAAATATTGGGTGTGGTTGTTAGACCCCCACTTTTTCAATAACTAGTTCAAATAACTCAAATGAAACTAGTTAAGAGTTGTTCTATTGTTTAGAAAACACAATTGAAATAAAATCGGTTTGATTCACTTGAATCAATCATGAACATTATAGCCACGATTTGCAAATATTGCATTCCTTATGATTTAAATGTTTAATTCCATGAGCTGACCGATTTTACAAAGTAACCAGCTTAAGTATGCGTACTTAAGCAACCGATTTTGAGTTTGTAAAGTTTTCAAACTCAGCATAAATTTTCGGTTCAAAAACATCCTCCAGTATGCGTACGGGTACGCATACTTAAGGTGACTAGTTAAGAGTTTTACCAAAACCAAACTCAGCAGAAATTCTCGGTTCGAGAACTTCCGCCAGTATGCATACGGGTACGCATACTTAACATGTCTCCTTCACCAATTTCAAATACACAGATATGCATACTCTTGGATCCCGGTTTATGGACTCATACACTAATGTGCGAACACACTATATATGCTTATATCCAAAGATGGTTACATTATCAACTCTTTATTTCAATCATTGGAACATTCTTCTATAATGACAATAGCTTTTTGCACACACTATTAGCATCAAAGCAATTTTCCAGATATTGAAATAATCATTATTGAAACCTTCCAAGTCTTACACCAAATGATTGTATCACACAAACCATGTAAGATGTTACTCGGAAATTTTATCATGATATAAGATGAAATTGGTCGAAGCGAAAGCTTACCAACACATATTTCGAGAAATATGTAAGCGAGATATACTCATCTCTAAATCTCAAATGTGTATAAAGAAAACTATATCGTAATACGACTTATGTCTAAATATAGGATATAGAAGAAATATACTTTCCAAGTGATAGATAATTTCAAGTCTCCACATACCTTTTGTCGAAGAAATTCCACAAGCTCCCCTTAGTAGTCCTTCATCTTCAAGAGATGAGCGTCGAGACATTTAAGCTCAACTACACTATCTATGTCCTAGTTAGAGACATCTACAAATAGGCTAGAAATCAAGACTTATAGTTTTGATCACTAAAATTAACAAACATAATTGAGATAGAAATGCATGC